>OU343224.1:92942585-93542585 GCA_910596185.1 Chrysanthemum makinoi
CAATCCCGTTTTTGAAATCTTATGGCCAAGGACTATGCCTTCTTTGACCATAAAGTGGCTCTTCTCCCAATTTAGACAAAGATTGGTGTCTTCACACCGTTTTAGCATTTTTTCTAAATGGGAGAGACATGTTTGAAACGAGTCCCCAATGACCGAGAAGTCATCCATAAACACCTCCATTGTTTCCCCGATCATGTCGTGGAATATTGCCATCATACATCGTTGGAACGTGCCAGGAGCATTACATAGGCCAAAAGGCATACGTCTGTAGGCAAAAGTTCCGTATGGGCAGGTGAATGTGGTTTTTTCTTGATCCTGTGGATCAATGGGGATCTGAAAATAACCCGAGAAACCATCAAGGAAATAATAGTATTCGTTCCCTGCTAATCTCTCAAGCATTTGGTCCATGAAGGGTAGAGGAAAATGGTCTTTTCGGGTGGCGTCATTCAACTTACGATAGTCAATGCAAAAACGCCATCCCGTTACCAGCCGAGTTGGAATTAACTCATTATTTTCATTTGTGACAACAGTTATGCCACCCTTTTTAGGAACACAATGAATTGGGCTAACCCAAGGACTATCTGAGATAGGGTAAATTAATCTTGCATCAAGAAGTTTGAGAACCTCCTGTTTGATAACATCATGGATCTTAGGATTAACCCTTCTCTGATGTTGGACTGCTGGTTTGAAGTCATCCTCCATCAAGATTTTGTGAGTACAAAACTCAGGGTTGATACCCTTAATGTCGGAGAGTTTCCAAGCAATTGCTTGCTTGTGTGACTTTAAGACCTTTATGAGAGCAGCTTTTTCATCTTTATTCAAATCTCGAGCAATAATGACGGGTAATTTATCATCACCCTCAAGAAATGCATACTCGAGATGAGGTGGTAAGTCCTTAAGTTCGACTTCAGGAAATTCTTCAGTTTTCTCAACTGAATTGACTTCCTTGTTATGAAGCTCGACGGGAGGGAGTGATGATGGATCATCATTAAGCAACTTCTCAATGAGAAGTATGTCCCCCTCGATGTCGATGGGAGCGTGATCAATTTCCCAAGGAACAGAATCACTAGACAAGTATGCTTCAATCTCTTCCAAGATGAAGTTACTTTCCTCAAATGGAGTGAGAGAAGGAGTAGAATTGGCAATGATGGGTTGAGATGAATGAGTGAGATTATCACTCGAAGAATTATGATCATAACCAAGAACTTCTTGAGAGTACTCTTCAGAAGCAACATCAATGATATCTATTCGGTTAACCGACTCAGAATCATAGTTTGCGGAGTACCTCGAATTTTGATCAAGGTTAAAGGTGACAGCTTCATTACCCACACGTAATGTGATTTCTTGCTCAAATACATCAATGAGAGCACGGCCCGTTCTCAGGAATCCTCGTCCAACAATGAGAGGAACCCGTGGATCAGCATCGAAATCAACAACTACAAAGTCAGCTAGAAAATGGAACTTTCCTACTTTCACGAATACGTCCTCGGAAATGCCAAGTGGACGGGATATTGTACGATCTGCAAGCTCGAGATTCATGCATGTAGGAGTAAGATCCGGAAGAGAAAGTTTCTTCCATACTGAATAAGGCATCAGATTGATCCTTGCACCAAGATTGGCTAAGGCAAAGCATTCAACCATCCCTGGAAATACACAAGGTAAGAGAAATTTTCCAGGATCTCCAAGCTTCTCGGGAAGCTTTTTCAAGATAACTGCAGAGCAATTCTCGTTCAGAGGAGTTTTAGCCATTTCAAACAGCTTTTCCTTGTTGCTTAACATGTGTTTGAGAGTTGATGCAAACTTGGGCATCAGCATGATAGCATCCGCAAAGCTTATGTCAAAATGTAGTTCTTGGAAAATTTGAAAAAATTTGTCCATTTGATGACTGGCTTTTTCGCGGAGCTTCTGCTCATTCAAACGTGATGGGTAAGGAATAGAAGATTTGGATTTGGTGTTTTCAACGGGAGCTACAGGAGTTTCAAAAACAACTCCTGGATTGAATTTGGGTTTCGGGACAACTTGAGGATGGACATCATTGGTACCTCCGTTATTAGTAGGAAGTTCCTTATCCTTTGTCGCCTCAGGTTCACTTTCCACTACCTTCGGGAGAGAAGAAGAAGAGGTAGTAGGAATAGCGGGTCCATTGTATGAAACACCACTTCTGGTTGTGATCGCCTTTGCATCGCCCTCGGGTTAGCGATCGTGTTGCTCGGAAGTTTTCCTGAGCCCGAGGGTTGATCATTTAAAGACTTCTTTAGATCCGCGATCTGACTGACCAACAACCTGTTCATTTCATCTTGGGATTTCATGAATTGTTTCAATAACTCATCCGATGATGGTCCAGTTGGAACAATGGCTTGAGTTTGATTAGGAAAATTCTGGCCTTTATTATTCAGATTAGGGCCTTGATTTTGAAAATTTCCTTGATTAGGATTCATATTCCCATGAAATTGATTCCCTCGATTGAAATTTGTTGGATCGATATACTTTAATCAAACTATCTTAACTAGCTTGTTAAGGTTTAATAACCTCGGATAAATCCTAAGTTATTAACAAAAAAACACTGAGCAATCTTTATCAAGTACGCGGAATTTACTTAACAAAGCTAAGAAGAATAACCTTTTATTATAAAATCTAACTCTGCTTATTATGCAGATACTCTAATACAACTCTAAGATAATCGAACTTTTCTCTAAAACACTAATTCGTAAACTCTAAAACTCTTTTTCTGAAATCGTACCTCTAATACCAATCTAGGAATCCTTTTATAGACCCAAGGATATCCAAGTCGGTTTACAATTGATAACCTTGTACGACAAGTAATCTAAACATAGAATACAATTCTTTCCATAAACGAATATAACAGTTCTTTTGTTCTTGCAGTACTTTGACTTCATATTGCAGTACTTTGACTTTGTCTTTATCAGTACTTTGAGTCTTTGACTTCTTCCAGTACTTTGCAGCTTACAGTACTTTCATATCTTCAGTACTTTGATATCTTCAGCACTTTCATATCCCAACAATCCTCCCCTAACTTGAATTCTACTTGCTTGACTTCAAGTTCCTTTGTGAATATATCTTTAACAGCTTCATCTTTTAAAAACGGATTGTTTCTTAGTCTTTAAGCTTTTATCTCTGTAACATATGTTCTTTTCAAAGTATCTCTTAGAATTGTTCTCTTTACAGCAGCATCCAGCAAGCTCCATCTTTTCAGCAACACAGCAACATATGACAATTTGTACATTTAATTCAGTTTAAGTTGCATACTATTCTCATCACTTCCAAGTGAATCATTGAAAAATTAATGGATTTAGATCTCTTTACCAAAGCCATTATCTCTGGAGTAGCCAAATGTTTTGGTGTGTAAGACCATGGTACATTGATAACCATATGATTTTTAGCAAATCACCAGCTATCAACAGATTTGATTTGTCTTTACCAAAAGTTGTACCCTTCTGGACTAGTTAGTTCTTCTATCTAATGGTGAACTAATTACCAATAATGGTTTTTCCACAGCCTTTACCACAAGCCATTTTCTTGTGGGCTAGCCAACTCTTCACATTACTGATATGGTGAGTTGAATACCATCCAACTTATTAGCAAGTTGTCAACTAAAAACGGATTTGATATATCTTTACCAGAGCCATTTGCTCATGGATTAGTCAATCCTTTTGTAACCATGGTGGATTGATAACCTATTGATGTTATCATCACAAAAACCATTTATTGAACCTTTATTTCAAAATATTTATTACTTAGCAAAAAGGTTTCTTCTAAAATTTATTTAACTGGTTTAGTTCAGCAAACAGTACTTTGATGAAAGAACTGTCTGATCAGCAGTACTTTGAATAAAAGTACTGATATATCCAAAAGTATTTATTCAAATAAAATTCATACCAGTTATTGATCATTCTCAGCAATGGTAGTCCAGTTTATAAACAAGTTGATAACCATGCAAGCAGTTTCATTATCCTCTTCTACTTCCAATCCATGCTCTAGCATTCTTCTCATGAGCTCAACTGTGAGAGGGTATCTTCTTTCTGCAAACATGTGTATCATTGTTCCATTTTCCAGTTCCAAAACATGAACTCCAGATTCTTCAAAGAATCTCTAGCAAACTATTTCCCAGCTTTCTTGATTCTTCCAGATATCATCAGTGCTCTCTTCTTCAGTTTCCCATATAGTTATTAGATCACCATGTAAAATCAAACCAATCCCTTCCAATGGATTATTTTCAAAGTAAGCCTTCACAACATGATATAAGTAGAATAGGTCTACTCTATCTATAATATGCAGTAAATCCCATAGCCTTTTGAAAACTTTGAAGCTTTCATCTTCTTTATGAAAAATCATGTAATCTCCATTCTTGGATTTCACAACTTTAAAAACACTGATCTTTGATCTGTTCATCTTCATGTTATCATCTTCCTTTGTATAATCAAAATCTACCACTCTGAGATAATTCTTCAATTCATCTATAGTCTCAGATCTTAATTCAACCTTTTCTTTCTTTGAAAACTGAACATCTGTAACTTCAGTTTTTCTTTTTCTCTTTAAGCTCTTCTTCCTTTCAGATTCAGTCCAATGAGCTTCTTCTCTAAAGTCTTTAATATCAGCAACACTCTTCTTATAAGCTGCTGTTTCAGCATCATAGAGTCTTTTCATATCAACATAGTTTAACTTCTGCAAACCCTTATATCCTCGACCTTTTAAATAAGCCATCATAGCATTCCTGTCCTTAGCTAAATTAGGTCTTCTTGGCATATATCTAACAGGTGTAGGGGACTGTAAAGGTTTAGTAGCTTCAGCATCTAATTTATCTTGCACCTTTTGAGCTGCTTCTCTATTCAGAGCTTCTTGAGCTTCCTGTTCTTCTCTATCTTTAGCATCTAATTCTTCTTGAACTTTTCTAGTTGCAGCTTCATTCCTAGCAACTTCAATTGCTCTAAGTTCCGCCAAAGTGAGTTTCTTTTTCTTTGTTTCAACCAGAATACCTTTCCCTTTATCTTTTGGATCAATTTCAGGTTGAGATGTTCTTGGTTGTTCTTCTTCTTGTACATCTCTAATAGTAACTCCTCCTCTTGGTTGTGACAAATCTAATATTGTAGCAATTAATTCATCATCACTTGCAGAATGAATAGGTTTGAATGTAGCTTCCTCCTCTTCTTCTATAACAATTGTAGAAGGACCAGCATCTTCTTCAAAATTCAATACCCTTGGTGTTATCACTTCTTGCCTAGATGTATCATGAGAAACATTACTTTGATGTTCAGTACCTTGATCATCAGTACCTTGAACTTGCACTTCTTCCTCAGAATCTGAAATAATCTTTTCTGCAGTACTTACAGATTCTTTCTTCTTCGCAACATCTTCTTTCAAATTTTCCTTTTCTAAATTCCTCCCCAAGTTGACAGAAGATGATTTAGGAACCTTCTTTCGTTTTAATTCCTTTCGAAGTTGTTTACGACGTTTGTTTTCCTCTTTAACCCATAAGTTGAAACCTTGAATATATGGTTTAATAAAATTCCTCAACCAGATATACTTACGCTTCAATTTCCTAAGCGCTTTAGCTTGAAACTCAACAGTCTTGTTCAACCTAACGAGCTCCCTTGTCAAAGCATAATTATCCAAAGTCAAACCTTCACGAGGTATAGTATGATCGTCACCTTGAAGATGTGAATGTTCCTCTGAAACAGGAACAGAATGTTGTGGAGATGTAGTAGGTGTTCTTTCAATCTCTGCTTGAACCTCAGGGCTTGGAGAAACAGTACCCGGTAAAGATGCAGTACCTTCAATTGAAGCAGTACTTTGTGAAGCAGATCTTGGAGAAACAGAACTTTGAGAGGCAGCACTTTGTGAAGCAGTACCATGTACAGAATCAGGACCTTCACTTTCTTCATCCTCTCCAGCTTCATTACGTACAGCTTGAACAACTTCCATCATTGTAGTAGTTAATGGAATATCTCCACCTCTGAACAAATCACTGCGCCTAGCCATAAATGTAAATATTTTGGCTTGTTGCACAATGACAGGTAACAAAGCAGCAGGTTTTGGAACATCAACCAATTGCTTGTTTAAGAAAACCTGTACAAACCTTGGGTACATCAGCCATTTTGACCCAGAGGAGATATGTGATAGCATCCCATCCAAAATAAGCTTTGAAAAATTAAACACTCTGTCAGTAGCTAGTCCAACCACTGCAGATGCTATATTGGACCCAAACTGCTCCCAAGAAGTACTTTTAGAACTTATGCAATGAAGCAGTACATGAATCAAGAACTTCCATTGAGGACAGAATAATGCTTTCTTGAATGTTTGTTCTGTTAAAGATCCTTCATAACCAAGATTCCTAAAAGTATCCCAAATCAGTTGCTTGTCAAATCGAATAGCCCCATCTTCATCTCCAAATAATAAATCTTCTCGAATAGAGGCTTCTGTAATCTTGATAGTCCGTCCAGCAACTGTAGATCTAATATAATATTCATCCTCCTCCATGTTATCTCTAGCATTAGCCCAAAATTCTTGAATCCATGGTTCAATAACATCCGGTTCAACTAAAAGAGCATAACTAATAGGCGACCCAGTAAGATAATCAACAATATCATAAAAAGCCATATTCGCCTCAGTCTTGTCCAAATTAGCCACCATATTGTGCTTTGAAACAGTTAAACGATTCGCCATTGTTGAATAAGTGAGCACAATAAAGATTTTATCGAAGAATAAAGAGATGGTGATTGGGAGATAAGTATGGAAAAGATGTAAAGTAATAATATGAGAGAGAAAATCGGGAAGTAGTTATTTATAGGTAGAATTTGAAAAATCACAGCCTAAAATAACAAAGTTACCGTTACTATCAATTACCCATCAATATTACCGTTGGAACAGTACTTTAATACGACAAACAGTACTTTCCACATAAGCAGTACTTTCCCAAGCAATACTTTCCCAAGCAGTACTTTCAGGAAAAACAGTACTTTGCCAAATTACTTCATATAAACTAAGTATAAACAAGCATCCTCCTCTCAAGTAATACACAGGACTATACTAACACCTTATAGTCCTCCCCTTAAACATAGCTTAGTAGTTAATCATTCCAATGCTCACGACCAAGTGATTGAATCGTGACACATCAAAACCTTTTGTGAGTAAATCAGCTACATTGTCATCAGTGTGAACCTTAACAACATTGATGAGCCTATGCTCATAACAATCTCTGATAAAGTGATGCCTAATCTGAATATGCTTTGTCTTGGAATGATACACAGGATTCTTCACAATACAAATTGTACTCTCATTATCAATATTGATAGGAGTATTTTTGAAATTGAACCCATAGTCCAAGAGTTGATTTGGCATCCACAAAACTTGACCACAACAACTTGCAGCAGCTACATATTCAGCTTCAGTAGATGATGTTGCTGCAATTGTCTGCTTTTTGCATTGCCAGGAGACTAGCCTTCTTCCAAGATATTGGCATCCACCAGTTGTGGATCTTCTATCATAATTATCACCCGCATAGTCACTATCTGAAAAAGCTTCCAAGTGAAAAGGTGACTCTTTAGGATACCACAACCCCAACTTAGGTTGTTGTTTCAAATAACAGAAAATTCTTTTTATTGCATTCATGTGAGAGATCTTTGGTGAGACTTGATATCTTGCACATAGACAAACTGCAAACATGATATCAGGCCTGGATGCAGTAAGATACATAAGAGAGCCAATCATTGATCTATAAAGCTTGACTTCAACAGGGTGTCCATCTTCATCTTTGCCCAAAGAATTGATAGATTTAATAGGTGTAGTAACAGCCTTCATATCATCAAAATTAAATTTCTTAAGTATGTCAGTAACATACTTGTCTTGACTGATAAAAATACCTTCCTTTGACTGCTTAACCTAAAGTCCTAAAAAGAAAGTCAACTCTCCCATTGAACTCATTTGAAATTCTTTCTGCATCAGCTGCTCAAACTCCTTAACCATGGACTGTTTGGTAGCCCCAAAGATGATATCATCAACATAAACTTGAACTAACATGATATCTTTCTTGTCTCTCTTGATAAACAAAGTCTTGTCAATAGCTCCCTTTCTATATCCATGTTGCAATAAGAATGTGGAGAGTCTCTCATACCAAGCTCTAGGTGCCTGATGAAGGCCATAAAGAGCCTTAACAACCTTGTAGACTTTGTTTGGATGTTTAGGATCTTCAAAACCAAGAGGTTGTTTGACATAAACTTCCTCTGTAATCTTGCCATATAAAAAGGCACTTTTGACATCCATCTGGTAAACTTGAAAGCCCATATAAGAAGCAAAAGCAAGAAATATTCTAATAGCTTCTATTCTTGCTACAGGAGCAAATACCTCATCATAATCTACCCCTTCCTCCTGTCTATACCCCTGAGCAACTAACCTTGCCTTGTTTTTGATAACATTGCCTCTTTCATCTCTTTTAACTCTAAAAACCCACCTGTTCCAATAACTCTCTTCCCATCTGGAAGATCACATAAAACCCAAACTTCTTGAAGTTTAAATTGAAGAAGTTCTTTCTGCATAGCTTCAACCCAACTTTCTTTAGTCAAAGCTTGAGCAATATTCTTGGGTTCCTCTTGAGAGATAAAACAAGTAAATAGACAGGTTTGATGGTCCTTATGATTCAGCCTGTTTTGTTTATACACAAAGCTAAGTAAAGCATTGTGAGATGTAGAGAAAGTCTTAGCTCTGTGTCTAGTCATTACTCTAGAAGTAGAAGGACCAATGATTTGATCAGAAGGATGATCCTTATGAGTTCTTAAGTTTGGAGACTGTGGAACTTCATAATTATCCTCTAAATTAGTTACATCAGCACCTTCATTGGAATTTGGGAAAATACCTTCATCTTCAAATTCATCATCAGTATCTTCTAATACAGGCATGGTAGGATCATCCGGATCAGCTAAAGTCTTGTCAGCAGGAGCAGCAGTACTTTGTACAAAAGTACTATCCAAAGTCTTGTGAGAGTACTCTGCAGTCTTGTTCTTCTTCTTTGCCTCTTCATAAGCTCTCCTTTGTTCATCGGTGTAAGAATGTGCTAAAACATCTTGAAGAAGCATCTGATTAAGTTCCTCTTGAATAGATTGATCCTCAGCAGATAAAGAAGATTCTGGAACAACAGTACTTTGTTTTGGAACTTTAGTACTTTGTTTTGGACTAACAGGATCTTCATCAGGAGCGACATCAGGTCTAATATGAACTCCATGAACCACATATTGTAAATCTTCTCCCTTTGTGCACTGGTTGATTTTCTTCTCTAACAGGTACATAGTTCATAGATGGAGTTAAAACCTCAAGATCAAACATCCAATCAGGACCTTTACCTTTCTCATTGTCTTGATCTTCTAAAAATTCAACATGAAGACAATCTTGAACCTTCTTAGTAACTTTGTTGTATAATCTAAAGCCCTTACTGTTAGTGCAATAACCCAATAAGTATCCTTCTTCTGAGTTGCCATCAAACTTCCCAGTTATCAAGAGTGTTTAAAATAGTAAGAGGGCATCCAAAAGGTTTCATAAAACGAATGTTGGGTTTAGTTCCCATCAGCAATTCATAGGGTGTCTTCATCTGTGGTTTAGTGACTGAGACTCTGTGAAGTACATAACAAGCGTTACTTACGCTTCTGCCCAGAACTGAATAGGTAGGTGAGAAGTCTGCTAACATTGTTCTTGCTTTGCTTCAATCAAAGTCCTATTCTTCCTTTCGCAACACCATTCATGTTGTGGTGTTCTTGCAATACTAAACTCCCTTTTATGCCTTTGTTTGCACAAAATTCATCCATAAGTTTGTTCTTGAATTCAATCCCATTGTCACATCTAATACCTCTAACCTTGAGTCTCAATTGGTTTTCAAGAGCAATAATCAGTGTCTGGATAGCATCAAAAGTATCATCTTTAAAACCCAAAAATAAAACCTAACTGAATCTACTACAATCATCAGTAACAACCAAACAGTACTTTTTCTTATTTAAACTTGCCACAGAGACAGGTCCAAATAAATCCATATGTAACAGCTCCAATGGTTCTCTAATAGTTCTCTCCTCAAGCTTCTTGCAGGAAGCTTTGTGTTGTTTACCCTTCTTGCATGCCAAACATGATTGATCATTCTTGTAAGTCTTTGAAGGTAAACCTCTAACTAAATTGCCTTTGACCAGTTTGTTGATGTTCTTGAAATTAACATGGCCCATTCTTCTATGCCATTGATGTGCCTCTTCAGATGTTGCTTTAGCCACCAAACATGTGGCTCTGCCATAAGAATGTAGACTCTTCATGTCTAAACTATACACATCATTTGTCCTTGGTACTCTAAGTACTACCAAGTCATCATCAACAGGTTTAAAGTCAGAGGAAAGGATGAGACATTCTGTGTCAGTGAATAACACAGGATGCTTTTTATCACAAATTTGAGAGACTGACAACAAGTTAAACTTAAGCTCCTTCACATATCTGACATTCTCAAAATCGATTCTTCCAGCTTTAATGGTTCCTTTCCGGTAATCCTTCCTCCATTGGGATCATTCCCAAATGCAACTTTTCCTCCACTAATCTTCCTAAAATCAGACAGGATCTCTTTATCTCCTGTCATACTTCCAGAGCAACCACTATCCACAATAAGATGATCTTTAAGCTCCTCTTCCGGGTTGCCCTGCACACAAAGAAAAAAGTTAGAAACTTTTAGGAACCCAAGCCATTACTGACTTGTGTTCCCCCTGTGGAGTTACAAACTCAAATTCTTTGAGAATGTAATTCCCACTATCTTTCAAATGATGATCCAAAATTATCTTTTGATTTTTAGCATGTGGATTTTCAAAACTTTCTGGTTTTTCAACATAAATCTCTTTCACCAGATTTTTAGCATTTTCTTGTGTCACACAAACAACTGATTCACTTTTTGTTGAAAGTACTGTTTGTCCCTCTGCAGTACTTTCCCTTTTAACCCATTCTTTTTAACACTTGGTTCCTCTGATCTAAATCTCCTATGTGAATTGGAATACCTTCTAGGTTGATAGTGAGATTGCCTAGAATTTCTATACCAAGTATTGTGATCAGTACCTTGTTTTGTCTGAGTAGTACTTTGTGAAAGTCTTGGGCCAGAGTTAACAGTACTTTGGAAAGTACTGTGAGATACTGAAGGTTTTGAAAAAGGTTTTCGCTGGTTTGGGTATTTATGATCGATGAGAAATTTCGTGATTGACCCTATTTGAATTATTCCAAACTGGTTTGTACTCTTTAGGTTTACGGTTGGCAGTCCTGTTCTTTGGAAATTTTCTAAGGTATTTTGAGTGATGTTCACAATCCTTAATTAGATGAGTAGGACTGAAACACACAAAACACAGTTTCCGACCCATACTGTCAAAGTGACATCTTCTATGTCTATGCCCAAAATTATTTTGCCTTCTTGGTGAGTGATTAAACCTGTTTTGACCAAAATTATCCCCAAAAGGTTTAGCAATACTGTTTTGAAAAGGTTTTGAAGAAGGTACTGCTTGTGGAGCAGTACTTTGATTTAAAGGTACTGCTTGATTTTGAACACCGTTTTCAACAGATTCTTTAGGTTTTTCAGACTTAGATTTAGCAACTAGCTTTTTCCTAAACTCTAGACTGTCTACTCCAAGACGAGAAACATCAGGCCTAAGGGGTTGATGAATGCCAGTAGGATGTGGAACAACATGATAATCATTAGCTTTCTTATATACAGGAGGTGAGTCACTTATTGAACCATCATTACTAGATGTATCTACATAATTAATGAGTTCTTCATCACTAGTGGTTATATCCTCATACTCACCTTCATCCTGATTACTAGATTGGTTTTCTTCTATCTTACTAAAATCCATACCAAAACCTAATCTAGTTTTAAGATAGGCTCTTTGCTGTTTTTGAACATAAGAAACATGCGACAGACCAGCTTCACCCCAAGCAGCAAACTTAGCTAACAAATCATCTCTTTCCTTAGTTAATTTCTCAATTTCGGCAATTTTACAGTTTAATTTCCATTCACTAAGCTTTAGCTGGTAATCCTGTTGTGCATATTTTTCAGCCCAAGCTACTTCATTAGTTTCATGTGCTAAAATTTTGGCTTCCATAGATTCTAAGGTTATTTGATAACCTGCTACCTCAGACCTAGCCTTAACACAATTATCTCTCTCAATCACATAGCTGCTAAGCAATTTATGATAAAAATCATAGCAATTTGAGCATACCTCAGAGATAGGAGATTGATTTGGTGAAGTAGCCACCAATGCTAGTTGAACAGGATCATCTTCACTTTCCTTGCTCCAGTCAAATCCTCCAAAGCCATCATCAGATTCCAAAGCAGCATGTTCAAGTTCTTCAGCAAAAACAGTGCTCCAATCCAATGCTTCTACTGAATCTACAATTTCTTCTTCCACTGCTATCATGCAATAAGTTAGTGGTTCATCATCAAACTCTTCACTCCAGTCAACTTCTGATAACTTCTCTTGAGCAACCAAAGCTTTTGTTTCAGTAATGGGAATTTCCTTAAGCTCAAGTTTTGGCTTTTCAGATGTCCTGTTTGCTTGATACTTAGCAAACCTGCACTCCCTTGCAAAGTGACCAGTCTTTTGACAATTGAAGCATTCAATTTTAGATTTGTCAAAAGTTATGCCCTGTTTTGGTTTGAAATTAATGCTTTTGCCTGTCTTCTTCATGTACTTTTTGATTCTTGCAGTGATCATAGCAACTTGCCACCCGATATCAATTTCTTCAAGTGCATCTTCTTCAATCTGTGCTAGATCTTCTTCATAAGTGACAGGTAAACTAGCTTGTTGTGCAAAGAAGGAGCACATAACTTCATCTGAGGCCATATTGGTAGTTGGTGGGGCCTGTTGAACATATGAGGGGGTGTATAGACAGCAGTACTTTGAGAAACAGTACTTTGAGGAGAAGCAGTACTTTTGGAAGTACTGGCCTTCTTCTCATATGATAGAAAAGCAATCTGTGAGACTTAGAACTTGTTTGACCACTCATCTCATGCTCATACACCTTAAGTTGATGATATAGATCATCAAAGTCCATGACATCCAAACCTTGTTGTCCTCTGATCATTGTAGCAATGACATGCCATGAAGATGGCAAACTCCTTAGAAACTTCAAATTAGCATCTTCAACTGATACTTCTGCCTTGTATAGCTCCAACATGTTCATTAGATTCTGAAACCTATCATATGCAGCATCAAGACTCTCTCTTTCACCAACTGTGAAAGTTTCAAACTGTTGCTTTAGCAAATTTCCGTGCATCTTTTTAGAGGCTTCATTCCCTCCAAATCTGGTCTTGAGAGCAGCCCAGAGCTGCTTAGCATCTTTAGCATCATGAAATTTGAGAAGATGACCATCTGGAATGGCAGATAATAGAATATTGAGTGCCTTCTCTTGATTCCTTAAGGTTGCTGCTGGTAATATTGGTTTAGGTGCCTTTGGTTGTCCAGGAATATCAATGGGGTCTGCTACAACTTCATTCCCATTCACAATAACATTCCAAAGAGCATGGTCTGTAATGGCAATGTACTGCCTCATCTTCATGCACCAGAGATCATATTCTCCCTTCTTGATTATTGGAATTCTGAGTGAGGTTATTGAGGGTGGTGGAGCACTTCAGTCGACATCTTGAATATAGTTGAAGTAGGGTTTCTTCCTAGTCAGAGTTTCCACACAAGCTCTGATACCACTTGTTGGATCGATATACTTTAATCAAACTATCTTAACTAGCTTGTTAAGGTTTAATAACCTCGGATAAATCCTAAGTTATTAACAAAGAAACACTGAGCAATCTTTATCAAGTACGCGGAATTTACTTAACAAAGCTAAGAAGAATAACCTTTTATTATAAACTCTAACTCTGCTTATTATGCAGATACTCTAATACAACTCTAAGATAATCGAACTTTTCTCTAAAACACTAATTCGTAAACTCTAAAACTCTTTTTCTGAAATCGTACCTCTAATACCAATCTAGGAATCCTTTTATAGACTCAAGGATATCCTAGTCGGTTTACAATTGATAACCTTGTACGACAAGTAATCTAAACATAGAATACAATTCTTTCCATAAACGAATATAACAGTTCTTTTGTTCTTGCAGTACTTTGACTTCATATTGCAGTACTTTGACTTTGTCTTTATCAGTACTTTGAGTCTTTGACTTCTTCCAGTACTTTGCAGCTTACAGTACTTTCATATCTTCAGTACTTTGATATCTTCAGCACTTTCATATCCCAACAAAATTGTTTTGATTAAGGTTTCCTTGATGTTGGAAACCTTGATTTGGTCCGGGATAGAAATTACCTTGGTTTTGATAACCTTGGTTAATTCTAGGTTGGTTCGATTCGGTTTTGTATGTTAGGATTTGGTTTAAAACGGGTGGTCCTTGATAAGTATTAGCACGGTAGTTTGGTTCATTTTGAGGACGGTATTGATTACCTCCTTGATGTGAAGTACCGGCTATGGCATTGGCTTCAAACGAACTACCATCGGTGGCGTCATTGTAGTATGCATGAGGGCCACCACAAGTAACACAGACCTCGACTTTCTTCACCTCACCATGTGATGGTGTACGTGTGAAAGTTACTTTCTTTTGGTTAGCAAGAACCAAAGCTGAACAATATCCGTGAGTTTGTCAATCTTAGCATCGGTGCTAGATGTACTCACAGGAGACGAAGTAGAAGGTCCATTAGGCTGAGACCGATATGTCTTTGTTCGGAAAGGGCGGACCTGGGACTTGTTTTCTATGATTTGTAAGGCTTATTTTGTGGTCTTGCTCGAGAAATTACCTCCGCGGAGGCATTTAAAGAGTGTTGGTTAGTTTGGTTCAAACCATTGTAGAAAGTATCCATTTGCATTAATTCGGTAAAACCATGATGTGGACACTTTCGGAGCAACTCTTTGTAACGATCCCATGCCTCACCGAATGATTCATCAAATCTTTGAGAAAATTTCATTATCTCATTCTTAAGACTTGTAGTTCGGGATGGAGGATAGAATTCGTTAACAAACTTAGTGACTAGATCTTCCCATGTCTCAATGGAACGAGGGGTTGTTTCTCAAGCCAATTCCGGGCTTGTCCCTCTAAAGAGAATGGGAACCGAAGAAGCTTAATTGCTTCATGTGGGACATTCTTGTATTTGATGGTAGATGCAATCTTGTTAAACCATCGAATATGTGCATGGGGATCATCCCGCTCAAAACCATAAAATTGGCTTTGGGTTACAAGATTAAGCAACCCGGTTTTGAGCTCAAAGGTATCAACCACGATGGCTGGGACAATAATGGCATCTCCGTAACCCTCGATGGGTGCTTGGAGAAGCTCTTTCATCGGTTTGTCTTACGCCATTACGACGGGGTGGTGGTACTAGGCGTTCCTGATCCGGCTGAAGGAGAAGAACGTCCTCTACGCTTACGTGGAATACTTGCAAGCTCTGAAAGTGGACTTGAAGAGCTGGAAGAACGAGTGCGCATGCACTAAGTATAAAAATCAGTTTTCAAAAACAAATGCGAGGCAAAACGACAAGTGAACTTAAACCAATAATCACAAATGAAATGGCTTCTTTGAAAAAGGTACACCAGATCACAAGGACACAAAGGCAAGTTTTGATCTTTAAGATTGGGAACTTATTAATGTTCACACCCCCAGTTGGTAGGTGTACTGCCTTGGTTTGCGGTGGTTGATTTTTATGTATTTATTAAGTACCACTAAAAAGACATAGGTATGGATTTGTGCTAAGGGTTTAAATACTTTTGGACAATATTTTTGGTATCGTCTCGTTTAACCAAATCGTATCTCTTTAAGAATCACCTTAAAGAAAATACAAGAAAGAGAACGTTACGATTGTTTTGTTGTTTTATATATATTTTTTTTGGTGTTGTTAACACTTTAGGAAAAGTGTTAATGAACTTTTTGATATCTTTTAAAAAAAAACTGTTTACAAAAGGTGGTATATGTGCAAGAATGGGTCTGAAAATGCTTAGAACACACTAAAGCCTCCTCGGCATGGCGTAAAATTTGATCGGTCTGAAGCTGTCAAGTTTATCACACAAATCAACCACTTGTGAATGGTCAACCGTAATAAAATTCAAACAGTCTAAAACCAATGCAATTACCCTTGGAATATAGTGGATTCCCGGGTCGTTAAGTCCCACGGAGACTGAATGGTGTTTAAAGCGTTCAGATGTGAATGATCACTAAGGATAATGATCGTAAGGATTTTGATTGGATAATTACACTCTTGATTGATTGGAATGGTATTTGGATCTGAGAACTATAAAGTACAACAATCAGATTAAACAAACTTAAACACGTACGTTTATTAAATTAACGTAGCGTCAAAATAAAAGCGAGTTTTAAGAAATAAAAAGACCTACAAATATGAAAATGATATTTTTACAAACCTAATAATAAAATAAATCTATTAGAAAATTAAAATTATTTTTATAACTATTTATTTAATTATTATTAATTAAAAACTATTTTAAACTATTTAATAATACTCTAAAATATAAGAAAATATGAAATAAAGCTAGAAAAATGAAATTATGACTTAGAAAAATCTAAAATATTAGAAAACTAATTTTAAAACTGAAAAGATATTTTTTATGCTTTTTATTTATTTATTATTAATTATTTAATACTTTTAACTATTTTTAATTCTAATAAATACTAAACAAGCTAAGAAAATTATGAAATTTTTTATATAAATATTTTATGATGACAGAAAACTAAGAAAATTATAAAAACAGGAAGTGCTTAATAATAAGCTGAAAAAGAAAATTAAAAAGCTAATTTCTATTAAATAAACGCTATCACTATTTTAAAAATGATGGTTTTGTGATTTTTCTTTTTGAAAACTATTATACTACTGAAAATAAGCAACTTTAATAAAAACAAAAATTTTACAACTTAAAAATAAGCTATTTGAAAGCTAAAAAGCTTAACAGTTTGAGTTTTTGCTTATTTTGATTATTTAAGTTCTAATAAGCTTGAAATAAGCTTCACAGAAAGAAACAAAAGTGAAATAAGATGTAAACAAGCTAAAGGAACTTAGATTAAGCTAAAAGGCACAAAGGAATACACTGATAAGCTATAAATAAGCTAATAAGCACTTATGCAAAACCTACTAACCAAACAGGGCTGCGGCCATTTCTAAAAGCAATTTTAGCTTATTAAATAAGCTTAAAGGCTCAAAACAAAGACTGAGGTGTCAAGATGAGCTGGTGGGCTTTCCAAAAAGTCCAAGCTCACACACTATGGCTCACTAATAAGCTTATGACAAGCTTGTGAAAGAGCTTGTAAATCACTGAGTACTTAGTTAACACAAAAATGGGTCAAACAAAAAGCAATTAGCAGCCCTACTAAATAAGCTATAAAATGGAAAAATAAGCTTGGATCTTCAAGACAGCTAGGTTAGCTTTCCAAAGAACCAAAATACACAAGCTTAGGCTAACTAATAAGCTCTGTGTGAGCTTATGAAAATGGTCTACTCAACTGTGTACAGGGCACTATTTTAGAAAAGGTTTTAAAAGAAACTAAAAATAAGCGAGTTAAACTAGCAAACTAGAAATTATAAAAATACTATGATAAAGATGAGCAGTTATATTTTATAAACCTAAAAGCTTAAAACATGAAACTCAAAGTTAAACCCTATAGAAAACAATCTATTTTATTCAAAAGCGCTAAGCTGAAAATTTGACTTTTTAAGTTAAACTAAAAAGTTGACTAAAATGAACTTTGGAACAATCCTAATCACTGATTATGTTGTATTAAGGTGGATTAAGACTGATTTGATCAACAATAACAACTTATGAATACAAAACCATGATTATGAAACATGAAATCTACGGTTGATGAACAAGGAGTGATCAAAGGCTATTTTGACTTTTTCACAAATGAGCACTAGATTTTATGGTTGAACTGAATTATTTTGACCTAATGTGACCGGAACAACAACAAACAACAACACAAACAACCTCTAACACATGTTTACTCACAAATCCAAACAACCTTTAAACTAACTGATTTTGTGATTTTCAAAAGTTTACACAGATTAAGACCATGCAATTGATTAAAGACTTTATATTATCACTTAATGAGACTGAAGAAGCATAAAACAACAACAATACTTGACATAAAACTAGGAAATGACAATTATGCTATATTAACTGTCAAATTACAATTTTTAACAATTACAAATTCTAATGAACAAGCAACTGGTTTTAATGGTTAATTCTACTTAACTACCACTAAGAAACATAAAAACACAAAGCTTAAAGTTAATTAATGACTTTAACGGTAAAATGCTAAAATTGAGCAAAAGGCTTACAAGATAGAAACCAAATGAAAACTTAGAACCAAGGCTTGAGAACACAACCTATAGCTTCCCAAGAAGCTCTAAACCCAAGGGCAATCCAATATTCACCTGCTCGGCTTTGATAACCATCTCCATTGATTTTTTATTTTTAACTATTTTGAGTATTTTTGGTATTTTTTCTTTTGATACTAAACAAAGTTTTAAAGGTTTCTAATAGCTGTATTAAGCTATCTAGGAGCTTATGTTAGTTTATAAGTCCAAAGCAACAACTAACAACAACATTAAACTCACATGAGATTTTTGAACTTGGAATTTGCATAAAGCGAAAATGATACTAAAGCTTTGAAATTGATTCTTGAAAAAGTTGTAAAATATACCAAGATTGAAAAATACAGTACTTGAAAGCTTAAGATTACACTTGAATTTGAAAAATTAACTAAAACGACATAGGAAATTAAAAATTACACTAGATAGTTTTCTACATTGCTTCTTTTCCCCTTTATAATGATCTCTTTAGACTTCTTGTCGACCTCTGATTGTTTCCCACCTCATCTTGACCATTGAAACCTTCTAATTCATCACCATTGTCCATTTGGCAATTTTGGCGCCAAAATATCTTTGAGCAGGTTTTTAGCATTTAAAGAAGTTTGGGAGATTGTGGAGGTGGAGGAGTGGGTAAGCAGGTGTAGTGATGAGGTGGAAAAGGTGGATTTGAAAACCATGGTGGTTTGATGGGTCATCTGGTTTTGGCGGGAAAATGTGAGAGAGATGTCTGATATCTACGGTATCGACTTTTTTACCGTTTTAATAATAGCGTAGAGGGTTCAAAATTGTATATTGGACTGTCTCAAGTGGGATTTTTGGCTCGGGGTTCAAGCTCAAGGGTCAAGGTTCAAGTGTGTTGGGTTGGGCTAATGTTGGGCGGTGAGATTGGGTTTGGGATATTAATAAAAAGGGTCCGGTTTGGATTTGGTATTAATACATAAGGACCAATCTTGTAATTTCGCAAAGTGAGGGATGAAGTTGAAACTTTTCCAAAGTTAACACAAGGACTAAACCTGCAATTAATGGTTATTACAAGGACCAATATTGCATAAAATTCCATTTTTATAAATCCAAGGACCAAAACTGTAAACTTTGTAACTCCAGGGACCAAACTTGTAATTTTCTCAAAACTTATCATATAAGGACCAAATATGCCACATTTGAATAGTACAAGGGTGTAGTTTGAATAATTTCCATTTTTAAACACCCAGGGACTGATTTTGACACTTTTGTAAAGTTGAGGGACCAAAGTTGTAAATTGTGATTTTTAAACTTCAAAGGACAATTTCTTACAACTTGTGAATCCCAAGGACCGTTTATGACTTTTTTTTCTTTATTTTGATTTACCAGGGACTAAATTTGAAAACTTTTGAAACTTGGGGGACTAAAACTGCCAATTATGCAAACTTGATACGTTTTTCACCTGATTTTGGTATTTTTGCATTTGAAACACATAAAACACTTATTTGTGATATTTTTATCATTTAGATGCATTTCTGAGTGTTTTTAGATGCTTTTGCAGTTTAAATGGTACAAAAATGATGAGTATTTAGACACTCATCACTACTCTTAGAGGTAGGCGAGACTCTATTGTTCCTTTTATTGCTCTTAGGCTTTAGTCTGCTGCTCCTAGAGGTGCTTCCTAGTCCTGTAGAAGGTAAGGCACACTCATTAGGATTCACATTTTTATCTAGAGAAGTGGTTTCAGCTATCCTAGTCTCTTTAGAGTGCTTTTCTAAACTTATGTCGGTTGTTCCATATGTATTAGATGTGGAGGCAGACGCATTAGTGGTACTCATCTTAAAAAGGCCAGGAGCTCAAACTTTTGGTTTCTCTATAACCGCTTTTCCTTTTTCAACATTTTGTTTAGGCAAAGGCGGTGGAGTGGACTGGTTTTGATAAATCATTTTTCTCATTGACTTTTGGAGGAGGCATAGAAAGCGGACATTTTTTGTTTGACAACCGGTTTGGGAACATTTGCTTTCTCCTCAGTCAATGGTTTTGTAATCTTAGTATACACTGCCTTTCCTTTTTGACATTCCAGTTGAGCCCTCAAAAATCATTTTTAAGCTTTCATGTCATTATAGGCACGCTCATACGACGGTTTGTCATACTTGCATTCCTCAGTTTTTCGATCAAGTTGTTTAAAATATGAGACATTTTCTTTTTCAAGTTTTTAAAGAGCTTTTTCATAGTTTGAAACAATTTGGAGGTCTCAGGTGGAGTCTTTCATGATCTTCAACAGAATATGTTTGCAAAATAATGGACATAATATCAGAGTCGAACATCTTGAGAGAGAGTCATTTAAAGTTTCCAAAACTTTGACTTGTTCAACACAGTCATTAGCTTGCTTTACTAGGGATTTATGGTCCTTGACAAAGTCATTTGTTTCTTTCAAAAAGGCTTGTTTAAAATGAATTACCCTAGAGTTGATGTTATTGGTGAGGGGCAATTTGAGTTCGAAAAACTTTCTCTGTTCAATATCAAAACTAGAGAACCGGTTATTAGGTGTAATAGTGGTTTTAGTTTTAACAGTTTCTTGAAGATCCGCAATTCTCGTTTTCACATTATCTAAAATACTTCTCGCATCTCTTGAGTTAAAAGGATTGTTTGAAGACATTTGTTCAATGTTCGAAAGAGATTTTAAGACAACGGCTGGTTTTGAAGCAGATTTTGAAACAGTGTTGACTCTTTGTTTGAAACATTTGGTGTGATGGAGAACTTTGACTTTTCTTTTTGATTGACAAAAGTGATTCCAGAAAGTTTGTTCCATTTGTTATAGTCAATAGGTTTGATTTTCGGACCTTTTTGTTTCATTCTTTCTCTGCTCTCCTTAGATAGTTCTAATGTTTCAAGAGAATCACGAACAATTATGGATTCATGTAAAGCATTTCCATTATTTAACAGATTCTGAGGTTTCTAAGCTTTCTTGAGGAACGAAGAAGGGTCGTTACCAAGTGCCATTCTATGATTAGTATGAAAACGTGGATTTACTTGATTAGAAAGCATCTTGTTTGTTTGAGCTGAATGACCCGTTGTAAGAAGCAAATTTTCCAAAGATTTGATTTTCTCATTTTTGTCAAGAATTTCATCAAGAAGAGAATCTTATCGTTTTGAAAAATCGTAATCAATGCTTCTTTTCTTTTTCAAGATCAGAAAACAATGTTTTTTGTTTTGAAAGTTGGTCATTTAGATTTGAAATTTCCTTGTTTAAAGATTTAATTTTCAAGTTTGAATTCACATCAAGTGTGTTATACTTGATTTGCAATTCTTTTCTTTAGAAACCAAATTTCGATAACCAATTTCTAATCCGATTCTTTGTTTTTCGAAATTCAAAGGCTTTTGCGTTCTCCTTGTAACTCTCAAGCTCGTGGTCAATTTAGCATTCATGCCTTAACATCGCGATTGACCTTTTTAACTTTCTCAATTTCAATGCCATAGTTGTTGATTAATGATTCAAAATAAGCACGTGTTTCCTCATCAGTCTAAGTATTTTGTGCCACACGCCTCACTAGGATCCACATCGGAGTTTCAGAGTTAGTATTGCTACAACTTCGGATTGTCCGGTATGTATCATAAGTAGGTCTTGGCGTCCTGAATGTTGTTCGTCATGAGTAAACACATCAAATATGACATTGTTATAGCATGAATTAATGATTGGTACCTCGAGATCTGCATTGGCGTCGTGGAGGAGGTCGCGTCGAGTCGATGTCATACTTAGTCTCCTGAAGATTTGCCATGAAGATGCAGTTTGCATTGATTTCCTCGAGGTCTTCCAAATCATCCATAATAGCCATGAAGTCATGTTCCTCGGACTCAATTGAAGTCAGTTGTTCCTTTTGTACCAACATGATAGCTTTAGAAGATAATGCCAAGATCCTTCTTTTTCGGCTTAGTTGGACAATTTCATGCCATGTGACCCACTCCTTGACAGTTATAACACTTAACCGATTACCCGATTCACATTCCCACGGACGCAACATTCCCATTACGATTACCTGCTCTATTCCCAACATTACGACCCATCGATTTCCAACATTTTGACCCAACTGATTACCACGATACGGAACGCTGATTACCCATGCGAAATCCGGTAGCATATCCTGTGATTCCCAATAACTCCAACCATTTGTCCTTGATGACCCATATTCACACTCGGCTGTGCAATTTGCCTGTTGCGAGTGTTTGATGAAATCCTTTGGTTGTTGTTAGTTGGTGTGGAATAGCGACCTCTGAATGCTTTACCCAAAAATGCAAATGCTTGAGTCAAAGCTTGTTCTTGTTCGGTTTCAAGATCAGTGATTCCTTGTTCTTGGTATTGTTGATGCTGTTGTTGTTGAATGACTTGTTGTTCTTGTAGATAGAATTGTTGTTGAGGAGGGAAAACAGCATGTTGTTGAGGAATGTATTACTGCAAGTTGTTGTTGGTGGAAGATGATGAAGCTTGTTATTGTGTATTCACTGAAGTTTGAGTCTTAGCAATGAGTGCCAATGGATCATGATTCTTTGCTAATCTTTCTTTCCTGACTTCATTCACTTCATTTTGGTTTTGTTTCAGAAAATCGTTGAGTTGATCAAAGTTCACCTGATGTAAGTCTTTTGTTTGGTTAACAAAAGTGACATATCGTCCCCATTCTTCTGGAAGATTGTTCAAGAACTTGATGTTGCTCACGATAGTTCTGGGTGTCAACTTGTTTCTGATAAGCTCATTCATTAAAGTGCAGAACCTTCCATAGTAGGATTCAATGGATTCTCACTGGGTAGATGTAAACTTCTCCCATGCGGTTAGCAACTTGTTCTCGTGTCTTGTTGACCGATTTACGTTCCATGACAAAGTCGTCTAACATGTTCCCACATATCAGCAGTTTCACAAGCTGTCTCTGGCAGCAAAGATGTCTCTTGGTAAACCCAGTTGTATAATATGAATTGCCATGTCATCTGCTTCGACTTGTTTATGATCCTTTTTAGTGTATTCTGATTCCTGTTGAATACGAGAAAATGGTGGGACGGGAGGTATTGCATCAGCATTTCCAGGGTCTTGGACTTGTCGAGGTATGAAGGGTCCATTCTGAATGGATTGAATCATCAATTTTCCATTGGGTTTGATCTTGATGTAACGAAGCATACGACTTGTCCATTGAAGATAACCGACTTTTTCCAACATAGGAGGACGGTTTTCGGCACCGGCTGCATGAATGTTTTGTTGAGTAGCCATTGATGAAGGTATTTGATGATAAAGTTTATGTAGGATCGATTCAACGATAAAGGAGTTGTGTTTGATGAAGATTAAGCTTGGTTGTTGTAGTGAAAATTTGCTCTAAAAACTTAAAAACCTCAATAACTTCTGTTCGGAGCGTTTTTAGGACTAGAAGGTTGACTCGAATAAACTTTAGTTTATTCGGCGTGTCATTCTCCTCGATCTCACGGTCGTTTTGATGGGTAGAACGCTGAAAACGGAGTTACGGTTCAAAAGTTATAGCCGTTTGAAGTTTTGCTCAAAATCTTACTCGTAAAACTGTTCTTAAGCGTAGAAAGTGCTTATCGTAGGATGCTTATCGTAGCGGTATCTTCGCGCATAACCTTTAGGCTTAAGCGTAAGCTTATGCGTAGACAAAATGCTTAGTCATAACAACCTTACGCGTAAGTGTTAACTTATCGTGGAGTGCTTACTCGTAAGCTTTACGCTTATCGTAAGATTAGGTTTAAAACCAAAATCCTTTACACTATCACAGTAAGCGATATCCACAAGTCGAAGTGTTCCACAAACTTATCCAAGTGAGGGAAGCACTGGGTAACCTTTGATGCTCGAAGATTCGTAACCAAATGCTTATGCATAGAAAGTTATGCGTAAAAATAGGGTTTTGACTTTTTGACCTTTACGCGTAAAACATTCCCAGCTTTTCAAACAATTTCTGATACACTCAAAGCCTTAAAAACACTCAAATAACACAAAACTTTTGACCTTAATCACCCAAAGTGCCATGAAAGCTTATGCGTAGAAACGTACAACGAAATACAAACGAGTTTAAAACAGAAGAAAAACACGTAAAGCTTCAAACTTTTTTCCAAAACTAGACTCTTTAACACTATAAAAACCTTAAACCATAAGAATCTTGAACATTTTAGTGCAAAAAGTAAAGTTATAAGCAAGACTTTGTTGAGAACGAGACTACGCGTAACCACTACACAAAAAACTTCAACCAAACACTCCTAAACCATTGTTAGGCGATTGATACCAATTGTAGGACCACACTTTTACATCAACCTTACGCGTAACCACCTTATCACAAGATGACCACGAGTAAACCAAACACACTATTATGCGTAAAAGATGAATAAAGAAAAGATGAGAAAGATTGGTGACTTGATGTTCTATGTTATGCGTATGAATATGATGAAAGAAAACTTGTTTATTCTTGAAAGAAAAGACACACAAAACACACTCAAGCACAAACCTCAAATGACTCATTTGAGGTGTATTTATACTACCTTACAACTTACCCTAATGGGCTTTGGGATGGGCTTGGATTGGATGACAACTTATACAAGGCTAGCTTAACATAGCTTTTAGCCATTTAGCTTAGCCCAATCCACAAGCCCGATGACTATTTTAGCACGATATCTAACACACGTTACAAAGTTCCTAAATATGAATGACCATCACTTCTAATAAAAATAACACGGCTAACAATCTCCCCCTAAGGGGTGGTCATTCAAAAGATGCTCCACTTGATTAGGTCTTTACTTTTCTTGAGTTTGAACTTTGTGTGTAGATATTGAATAGTCTTAATTCTTTGTTCCTTCATGCTTTGTGATAAGATAATGTGGTATTCCGCGTTGTCAACTTCGTTGGTTAGGTGTCTCCACTTCTTTCTCCACCATGCTCACACTTCTATTTGTCTTTAGGTTACCAATGATGTAGTTCTCGAGTCTTTATACTTTGTAGATTCATTGACATTGACGAAGAATCATCTTTTACTTTGAGTAGCCTTTGATTTTGATGAGAACTTTCATGTGTTACTGGTATGAGCATGTGGAGAATCTGCACGATCAATCCGCTCCGGAGCTTCCATAAGAAGAAAACATAAAAACAGGTTAGTAATAAGCGGATTCCGGCACTTACAAGTTTGAATTTCGAGGGTGTTAACGGCATAGTGTGAAAACACGTCTCTAATTCTTACAAAGGCCGTTCTGAGAGTCCCACAAGTGAGATACGCGATATACCGTAGTACATCTACGATTCAGATGAGTCTGAGGTACACGAAGCATCACCCCATGATTTGTAAACCGTTTGAGACACACTAAAAGCGTAATCCACGGGAGTTACCGAAGTGACCTGCTGTCGGTACGTTAGATGTTGACCTGGCGGGAGTTTCCATTCAATCACATAAGATCACAAATGTGAAACTTCTCATAAATGTTTTGGCAGATTGCTAAGATCTGCGTAGGACTCTAGAATATATCACTTGTGTCCTTATAGATGAACAACAAATGATGAAATGTCATGTGTTCCTATGAGATCTTTTGATGAATCTCGTGGCTCTAGACTCAATAAGTGCATTTTGGTTTTCTGGCGGAGACTAGGGAGAGGGTCTCCTTTTTCAATACCAACGATCTCTAGGAGAAAGTCGATAGATTATGTAGGGTTCCCAGTGAGAATGAAACAAATCCTTTTAAGAGGAATTGAGTTTCTAGAAGGTTTAGTGCAGTCGTCCTTTGGGTCCATGACGTCTTTGTCTTCAATACCGGTGTCATCTAAGTGACAACCAGAGCGATGAATTGAACCGGTTTCTGCCCTAAGGTTGAGTATAGAGGGCTATTTCTTTTCACCCTTTCTTTTACATTTCTTTTTAATTCTTCAACCCCTTCTTTCTCCTTTCTCACATTACTCCTTTTTTCAATCATTCCTAAGGACTTCTAATACTAACTATTGGTGGTGTCCTTGGGTAGATCCCTCCGGCTCTGGCGGATCATAGGACGGATTTACCTATCCTTAGTCACCTTATAACTCCATGACTGTCCTATTGTTGCCATAACACCATTTTCTTGAAAATCTCTCAGAGTGTTTATGATAGAAAACATGTTTGGAATACTCCGAGAGTTTTATATTTTCAGAAACACTCCCCCTTCACATGTGCTTATAAGTTTTGACAGAAATCTGCACATAGAGGGTAGAGTTCGCACTTTTGAATTGATACGCTCATGATAGACAATTCCCCACGAGACACGGTTACGTTGCTTAGTTAAAGAGTTCCATTGTCAGTTTTTAGGTGACAACTAGCTCTAATAACTAACTTGAAGATGTAAACACTTCTTGAAAAGAAGGTTAGACCCATGTAGGTTCATATCTATCACGAGTTTCTCGAACTGGGTACAATTACTGACTTTGATTACTCGTCAATTCATTGGTTCCGACTGAGTCGAGCTCTTTTGAGATTCAAACACCGATCATTAAATATTTTTGATCACATTTTAATCACGTCTTCTCCCCCTCAAAAATAGCATAATCGTGATATTTTTTATATCAACGGATTAAACAACATTTATAAAATCTTTTGGGAAGATAGACTGATTTTGATTTAATCATGAATTTGGAACATTTTTGTTTTATACTCCCCCTTTAATAAAGCATAATCAATTAAAGGGTTTTAGAGGGAGTTATCTTGAGCACAAAATATTTTAAAAGATTTTAAAAATCTTTTTGAACAATCTTGAAAAGGTGCTCAAGATGATGATGATTTATCACCATTGTTAAATGTAGTGCACTGAAGCGTACACTTGATTTTTCTTTAAAAGCACGAGTTTTGATCTG
Organism: Chrysanthemum makinoi; assembly: GCA_910596185.1. Classification (NCBI taxonomy): domain Eukaryota; kingdom Viridiplantae; phylum Streptophyta; class Magnoliopsida; order Asterales; family Asteraceae; genus Chrysanthemum; species Chrysanthemum makinoi. Next base: position 92,969,790 of record OU343224.1, read on the forward strand.
AAATAATCAAAAGTCATCATTTTGGTCCGGGTTTCGTACTGAAGTATACGAAAGCCATTTTTTAAGAAATTTTGAGAAACGACATGTTTTGGAAAACATTTAAAGAAACTCTCGCTCAAGCATCTGTACATACCCGTATCATTGTTGAATGACATTTCTAGAAACGTACAGAATATCGATTATACGAGAGACATTTCGTGAGAAGAATATTTTTGGATTTTTTATTTTATATTGTTTTTGTATTTTTGAAAGTTTTATATTTTTATATTTTGCTTTTGTTGGTTTTTCAAATTTTGTATTTTGTTTTTCAAAAATATTTACAGTGAAGCTTTTTGGAAAATCATTTTCAAGAAGATTCGAGAAGGCGTTCTAACTCCTCAGGGGTTAGGCTTCGCATTCCAATTCGTCGAACTAAATAGTCAAACCTTTCTTTGGTAAGGGCTTTCGTTAATAGATCGGCGAGTTGGTAATCAGTCTTCACGAAGAATAATTCAATAGTACCTTCTTCGACATGTTCTTTTATGAAGTGATAGCGGACTCTGATATGCTTAGTCTTTGAGTGATTAACAGGATTTCATGATATGGCTATGGCACTTTTCGAGTCACAATACATAGGTATTTTATCGAAAGTAAAGCCATAATACGTGAGTTGTGTTCTCATCCATAGAACTTGAGCACAACACGCAGATAGAGACACATACTCACTCGGCCGGTTGAAAGTGCAGTGCAATCTTGTTTCTTTGAAGACCGGCTTACTAACTTTTCACCCAAAAATTGTGCTCCTCGGGTTGTACTTTTTTGTAACTTGATCACTGCGTGGACCGCTCGAAAAGGCAATTAGATCAAATCCGGATTCCTTCGAATACCAAAGACTCTTGTGAATGGATGTCTTGGTGCGAAAGATCCTTTTAACGTCTTTGAGGTTTCGGTAGGCTTTGCCTGAAACCGTGCTAATAAGCAAACAGCAAAATGAATATCGGTTCGACTAGCAGGAAGATACATGAGAGAACCAATCATGCTCCGATATTTCTTCGGATCGATAGGTTTCCCAAACAAATCGGCTCCAATTTTTGGTGATGTTACCATTGGTGTGCCAACAGAGTCACAATTATCCATACCATGATTTTTCAAAATCTCAGTTGCATATTTAGATTGATTTATAAAAATTCCACGTGGGGATTGATGTATTTGTAAACCAAGAAAGAATTTAAGTTCCCCCATCATGGACATTTCAAATTTGCTTTTCATGAGATTTTCAAAATGTTTTGAAAGATTCGGATTAGTAGACCCAAAGATGATGTCGTCCACGTAAATTTGAACAATCAGAATGTCGTTATTGCATTTTTGTGTAAACAAGGTAGGATCAACTGTTCCTTTGGTGAAATTGTTTTGGATAAGGAAAGAGGACAGTTCGTCATACCACGCTCTCGGAGCTTGTTTCATAGATTGCCTTTTTAGTTTGTAGGCGTAGTCGGATGTTCCATGTCTACGAAGCCTTACGGTGACTCCGCGTACACTTCTTCTTTCGAGTTCAATTCAAGAACGCGGTCTTAATGTCCATCCGATAAACCGTGATGTTTTTGTGAGCTGCATAGGCTAAGAATATCCTGACTGCTTCAAGTCTGGCTACCGGCGCGAATGACTCTTCAAAGTCAATTCCTTCTTCCTGTATGTATCCTTTGGCCATAAGACGAGCTTTATTACGAATTACAGTCATCTCTTCATCCCGTTTGTTCTTCCATAACCATTTGAGATCAATTACTCGAATGTCAATTGGTCTTGGAACCATTTCCCAAGAGTCATGTAGACGGTATTGGAGAAGTTCATCCTGCATTGCTTCTATCCATGCGGGTTCTGCCATTGTCTCGCGAATGTTCTTTGGTTCTATATTGCTAATTGAGCAAAGGTAATTGCATAAGTCGCAATCGGTAGCAAGTTGGCATCTCGTCTGAATTGGCCTTGACGGTTCACCAATAACTTGTTCAAGCGGATGGTCTTTAGTCCACTTCAGAGTAAAAGGATACCGCAGATGATACGAGTGCGAGTTAGATGGTTCTCGTAAGCTCGAAGATGATTCAGCTGAGTCCATAGCAAACGGGTTTTCAAATAAGTCTTCATCTAACGTTGCATCATTCTGTTTTTGAGTAGGTTCTTCTTGAAATGATATGTTTTGGTTTTGCTCATCAACTGCTGGTAAAACTGTTTGTAGAATTGGAGTTACTGGAGTAGATGTTACATATTGGATTTCACAAACACACTAAATCATAACCAAGATAGGCGTATAAAGATGGTTTTAGAGAGAGAAAGTAGGAGCCTTTCTAGAGAGAGAAAGTAAAAGAAAACATAGAAGGTTAGATTAAAAGTGAGAAAGGTCCAACCCTCTACATTGGGAGGTAGAGGGTATTTATAGTTACAAACATAACAACCTCCTATCGGCCTGTGGATCAGGTATACAGTGGGTAAAGACCCGTCCTTCCTCCACGGTGTTGCTCTAAACTAAATAGCTAACTAAATAACTAGTAAATAACGTAATGTCTACGAGCTAACATATGCTACACTATAGTTGGGGTGACCGACTCTTTACTATGGAATTTCTAATTCCTAACAATCTCCCCCTAAGGGAGGTCACCCCATGAATTACATTTTGTGTCCTAGCATTCTATTCTTGACTTCGTTCTTGAGTTCGTAGACTTTAATTCTTCAACTTCCGCATCTTTTGTGCTTTAGCAGTGATACTTCAAAGTCTGATTATATTTTGTACTTTCAGTGGAGGCCTTTAACTGATCCACATCTTTGATGATCTTCGAGCTTTCTTTGAGATCATCAACCACAGTAAATCTCTGGATCACCCTTTATTGTGTTGCCATCATGTGTTGTCGTGACTTTCGGACCGACATGCTCACACTTTCTGGATCATGACATCTTTCTATTAGAGTAGCGGAAGCTTTCTTGACTCATGATATTTCGCGGCGTAGCGAAGCATAGTATAAAAATATCGAGCAGGTTATGTAGATATGCACCGGTCATGATTTCTTCAATTAAGTGTGGATCTTTGTGAGCATGCGGCTTTGGATTGACTCCTCAATTACGATCACCGCAACCGTCCAAATGTACCTACAAACAACAGTTAGCAATAAAGCGCATGAAAGTGTCTTTGATCACTTGCGTTGAATTGAGGTACACGGCCCACGGTTCCCCGTTTATCGATACAAATCGCTGTGATCAAGTATAATTCGAAGAATTTCCTTGACAGGGTTTTGCTCTATTTGTTCTCAAAGCCGAACGTCTCAAAGAAGACAACACGGAGTGAGTGAACCAGTGAAATGAGATTCATTGATTGATGAAAAGAGATTTGAAAAACAATCGTGTATTGCTCAATAGAAATTGTTTTTGCAATACAACGAAGGTTTTAATGAAAATCACTTATCAATCATAAACACCTTTTATTTTGAGAAATAAGTACACAGTCGATGTGCTAAAGAAAAGAGTTTTAAGCACAACGACCGGTTTTTCAAAGGTATCCGTCAATCCATAACCTGAACCGGGATTGATTCAAAAGATTGAATCTCTCCATTGTTTTCGTCCAGTTGTCACATGGTTGATCTATTGGATAGATCTCACATGCCACCTACCAGGAGCTTGTTTGATGTTGGCTCTAGAAGGCTTTCCATCTTCATCGTGAATATGTATGCATATCACTTAGATGTTCTGGAAATACCACAAGGATAATGCGTAGGACTCATAAGATATAATCTCTCTTTCCACATTGTGTGAAACAGAGAGTCTTCATTGAGAGTGTCCTAAAGAGATTTATAAGATGATCTCGTGGCTCTAGACTCAATCGTGCACATTTGGTTCCTATGCCGGAGACTAAGGAGAGGGTCTCCTTCTTCAATATCAATAATCTCTAAGAGAAAGTCGATAGATTATGTAGGTTCCCTGTGAGAATGAAACAATCCCTTTTAAGAGGAACTTGAGTAGCTTGGAAAGTTTAGTGCAGTGCGTCACTGGGTCCATGACGTCTTATCTTCAATACCAGTGTTACCTTGGTAACAACCAGTAGCATATGTATTGAACCCGGTTTCTGCCCTAAGGCTGAATTATTGGAGGGCTATTTCTTTTCACCCTTTTCACAATTATTTCTTTTTCATTCTTCAACCCCTTCAGTGCTTACCAAGACTTCATAACTAGAACCTTGTTGGGTTAATTCCAGTACTAGCTCTGTCTCAGTCCACACTCTTCCTATTTCTCATTTTTCTCCTTTTTTCATCACACCTAAGGACTCTATACTATCTAGTGGATTGTCCCTGGGTAGATCCCTTCGGCTCTAGCGGGATCGTGGGAACGAATACCTAACCTAACCATCCTTATAACTCTATGCATAAAGTAAAATGGTCGGTCTTTTGGTACAGTTCATTCCTTCTCGAAACCAATTGAAAAATCATTTGGAAAATCAATCAAGGTACTTATGATATAATATCAAAGCATTTTGTACCTTAATTGTTTTGATCTTTTAGAAATGCTCCCCCTCAACATGTACATATGATTTTGAAATTGTTTAGCACATGGAGGCAAGAGTTCTTTGAAAGAATTAATTTCTTGATCACAATTTTGGTGGAAAAATCCATTTGATTTTCTTTGGTAAATCCTCCCCCTCAATATGTGCTTAGGATATTTGAAATCATTTTATCACATAGAGGCAGGAGTTCTTTTGAAGCACATTTACGATCACAACAGCCATTAAGAAACCATTTGCTCCCCGTCAATATGTGCTTCGAGATTCGAAAGCGTTTAGCACATATGAGAGAGCAGCCTGCACAATTGAATCAAAACGATCACCTTTTATCAAAATTCATTATTAAATCACAAATTCTCCCCCGATCAAAAATATCAAACCCTTTGAGATTTTGGATCCCAAGTGATTTAATAAGGTTTATAAAACATGGGAGAACTTGTGGCCTTGTTTAAATACTCATCTGGTTTTTGGATAAATCCTCCTCCTCAATCATGTGCATCATATATTGAAATCGTTTGGCACATGGAGGCAGGAGTGCCTTTAAAGGACTAAAACAGATTTGAGATTTAAATCACGATCTCTCCCCCGATCAAAAATATCAAACCATTTGAGATTTGTGATCCCAACTGATTTAAATCATTTAGAAAAGTTTGGGGAAAGACGTGGCAAGATTTAATTTTGAAAAATGACAGATAAGGACCAATTTAAGACATTAAAGATTGTTAGTGTCAGGTATGATTGTTTTAAGAGATCCTTAAGTAAAAATAAAACAATTTCACAATCAAACAAGAACAGAAAAAATTTTCATTTTGACAGATCTTTGAGTTTTAAAGAAAATCATACCATGACATAACATTAAATATTTAGATCACCACATTTTAACGTACAAACCGGAACTTGATAGATGAAATATTGTATGAAAATCATTTAATTTTAAATCACTCTCCCCCTCAATCGATGACCGTAGTCGTTGATTGAGTGACTTAGGTTTTGATAAAATGAAGTCCGGTGATTTTCAAAGATTAGCTCAATAAATTTTCAAAACAATATTTTCCATTTTCAAAACAATTTATTCAAATTTCAAAATTGTTTAAAAATGGTATCCTGCACAAAGATGCGTTAGGTGGTTGAGAAGCTTCTGTTGTTGCTGTAGGGCTTGGAAGAAAAACCGTCTGTTGATGCAGTAAGACTTCTTACGTTGCAATTTTTTAATGCCAGCTGAGGTCAAATTAAGCTCCGTTTCTTCAATCACTTCGAATAAAACCATCTGCTGATGCAGTGAGACCTCTTACGTTGCATTTATGCCAACTCTTCATGGAAGTCCAATTAAGCTCCGTTTCTTCATTTGTCAACCCAAGATATAGTTACCCTTTCCGTTCGGCATCCAATCAACATATTATGTGGGATTCGGATCGGGAACATTCTTATATACCAATATACATGCATACGTTAGTAAACACACATACAGACATATGGTGGTCGACAACACCCAAACAGCAATCGACTAATAAAAGTCAATCCAACATGTCAATCAGATCATATAAAGTATTGGAATAACGTGTTTATCAAACTATAATCATCTAATCCTAACAATCATATCCTAGAAACCTAGTCCTTCAACATAGGCAATTATATTTTTTCAGATAAGCACGTAGGATGATTAAGAAAGTCCGTTAGATGATATAAATTTGAAAACATTCTCCCCCTCAATCAATGACTTATTTTCTGAAAAGTTTAAAAGCGCAGAAGTCATTGATTGAGTTTTCAATTTTTTATGAAAAAATCTGAAACTGATAGATTTTCAAGCAACTCATTTTCCACCATTTAGAAAACGACAAATATTTTTCTGAAGAATTTTAGAAGGAAAAACATTTGTGTAGGAACAGCAGTCTTTTTGATGACATGCTTTCCTTGTTTTGGTTTTAGGATAAGTGCACGAAATTTTTGAAAATTTTGGTTTAGCGCAGCACTTTCCTTTCTTGAAGACCGGGTTGCTATCGGAAATAATAGCAAGCCATGGTTAAAGCACGGGTTACAGTCAGAAGTAACTGCAAGCCATAATTTGAGACATGTTTAGAAAGAAATATTTACACCTACTGCTCGAACTTCATCTAAAGTCCCGTGCCATTATTGAATGACATTTCTAAGACCGTAGATGTTATCGATACCAGAAGACATGTCTTGAAAAAGTTTTTTTTTTTTTTTTTTTTTTTTGTCTTTTTCAAATTTTTTGATTTTTATGGGTTTTTTGAAGATTTTATATTTTTCTATTTGGTTTTTTGATAAATATTTACAGATATAGAGAAATAGTTTAAGAGGATGATGATACGTCTACCGAAATAAGGAAATCGTTCAGCACTTTGTAGAAGATAGAAGTCATCATCTCTTAAACTTTCACCACCAAAGCATTCGAGGCTCTTGAATCGTCGAAAGAACTTGAGCCTTCAACAAGTGAATCTTTGGTAGCTTCCCCTCAAACCGAAAAACTAAGAATAAAGACCATTTCTTCCAAGAAGTAGAAGAGAAGCAAACAGTCTCATTGTATGAGGCTCAAGAACCCGAATATGAAGATAACAATGAAGTAACAAGTTAACACGGATCATCTCTGCGTTTATCAAACCCGGAATAAATGATTAAGTCCGATCACATGAACCTGTTGTGCGTCCTTGATGTACACATTACTCTTCGAGTTTGAGCAGTTGTCTATTCAGGGGAACCGTATATCAACATCTTCATTTTACCAAGTGCATTCAAGTTATCTTCCATATAACCAATCAGCCCATTATGTACACAAGTACCCAACAAGAGAAGAAACAACGACATCACAGTAACTTTATCATCGGAATCATCATTACATCTCTCCCCTGATGTACACATATCTCTCCCCTGATGGTTGCGACCTCATCGGAATCATCATTACATTGTGTACATGAAACACTAACCGGAAGCATTTTACCATAAGTTATATCGAAGATGTCGATAAGCAATATCATCTCACATACCAAATATTCTTCTCACATTTCTTCCAACTGAACGCTGAAGTAACACATACCAAAAGTCTCTAGAGACCATTTCCCCCAAATAGTTGGAATAATACATCCTTCCCCCAAATAGTTGGAATAATAACACCAAACTCCACGAATTAAACACTGAGTTTCTCTACGGTTAAGACATTTGTCTTCCCGGAATAACTTCAATTGAGCAGAAGTATTAAGTTCATCACGTGTACTCATTGTGAGTTTAAATGTATGTCTCCTTCCCCCTTGCTGGTTTTGATGCCTTAGAATTAGCAAAACATAATACACTCATATCTTTGAAATCTTTTGAGAAGAACACAATTAGCTCAAATGTATTTTGTGAGAATCAACTGCTACAGAAACTCTCTCCGACTATCTTAACCAACCCATATGTAGACAATTTCAAGTGACTACTGATGAAGAAAAACCCGATATACCAATCTTGAAACTGAAGTAGAATTCCCCGCATTTGCATCTTAAGCTTGCACTAATGTTGGAAGAACGGTGTCGAGAATTTATGCTCCAATCAAATCTCTTAAATACTCACTACTCAATCAAAGTATGAGACATTAACACCTCTTGCGATTATCCACAACGTCATGTGCGTGTGTCACTGAGTAAAACAACGTAACTCCTAATAGTGATAGTTAACCAGGTCTTCAACCATCCACCCCGACTGCTGGTAACTAGATAAACCAAGTCTTCAACTCAAATTCTTAAGCCCGAGCAAGTTAAGAACACGCCTTTGTTGAAAGTCAACTTCAATCTCAAATAAGTGATAAATGATTAACTTCGAAGTCATCAACTTGTGTCAAATGCCCAACACATGAAAACAACATACAATCGGATGTACATTGACCCACTGACTGAACCTGAACAAATGATTCCTCAACATCAATGCATTCTTCCTAAAGGTATATATGTAGAGACTGATCTGGAAGACTCACCAATAATGTCTTCGAGCGGATGAGATAGTCATTTTCCTTAATGTTCATGTGGTTGATTTATAGCATGCACATTGAGATGAACAATAATCCGTGAAGATTTGGCAAAGGAATACCAAAGAGCGGATCATTATTCATGAACAATAATCCGTGAAGATTTGGCAAAGGAATACCAAAGAGCGGATCATTAATCATGAGTGCAACTGCAATATTATGATAGTCATTATCAACGCCTTGAGGAATAACTGGAGATTGGGCTTCTTGAGTAGTCTGAGTTGTACTTCTTGGATGATCAACATTCGCTAGCGGTTGGAAATACTGATCAAACATATCTTGAACCAATGAATCCCAAAACAATAAATCTCATTTATCCTTCGTAAGTGAAACATTAGACGTTGGAGGAGAGAAACATGAAGTTGCCATCAACATCCCTCAACATGTAGTAAATTCACTATTCTCCCCCTCAAAAATTGCATCCGAGGTTGCCATTTTTGATTTAGCCAATGAATAAGAATATACACCAATGAACGTAGATCTACTTGAGGATTGAGTGAGCATGGAAAAACATGGAGCTTGTTGATGAAGAATGTCGATGAGAATGGTCATAAAAATGAAGATTTCTCTTCTTCTGAAGATAAAGCGCACTGAAGCGTTCACTTTTCTTTTCTTTGAGGAACGGGGCCTGAAGAGTTATCTGCAGACGCCATAATGATGAAGTACGAGGTCTGAACTGATGTGAACAGACGTCATAGCCGATTGAATATCAATGTTGAGTGACTTGAACCCGTGAGTTATGAGATATCAATCCTTTTGTTATCCATACTTTAAGCCATTCCATGTATTGAAGGATCGAAGTATGCAACTTCAGTGGACTACTGCACTAATATTACAAACTTGATTTCATATATTTTGGTTAGTGACATCAGTATCCAAACCCTTTGGGGTTTCACAGTCAACTTTGAGATTTCCATTGGTAAACATATTTCCTGTAGGTATCCACCTAAGTCCAGCATCCTTAAAGATTCTACCAGATGGTATCCACTTATGGCAAGGTCTAGGATTGTTAGGCTTCTTATGCATAGTGGAAGACTTATCCTTATTCCTAGTTTCCACAGATTTAGCAGTTGGTAACCATCTAGGCGAGGCTTTTGGTTTCATTTGCTTCATATGCACTGTGGACGACTTAGTGTAAATCCTAGACTTAACAGGTTGTACCATCTCATGAGTATTTACTTTCTTCAGGGATTTTGTGAAACATTTATCATGATTAGCATTAAAGATACATTTCAGACACTTTGAGCAAACGGCTTGTTTGGATTCAGAAATAGATCTAGATTTCTTAGAGTGATCTGCTATGGGAATAGCTTTAGTCGAAACGCAACTACTCTTATATGTACGCCAATCCCTAGTCTTTAGATTAGTGTTCCTAGGTAATGGTTTAGAACTACTAGCAGTGCCTTGAAATCTTGAAGAATTCATCATCCTAGGTCTTGCACCTAAAATTCCGTCTTTGCGATTTTGTGCCTTCTTTCTAGCCATTTCAAGATAAGAGTTCTTATACAAGTCATTCATATCAATTTTCCTAGGCAAGTGAGGTGAAGTGACTGGTTTTGTCAAAACTTGTTTCGCATCAACTTGGGAGGCAAACCGCGTTTTTGAAAATTTTGGTCGTTCGGATCTAAACGCATTCGGTTGTCTAATAGCGGTTTTCCCAAGTTTGATGGTTTTGAAAACTTAGTGTTCACACTATTCCCTGTTGTTTTTCTGAGCTCATTTTTTAAAGCAACAATAGCGAAACTCTTTTCCTGAAGTTGAGCTTTGAGATCATCAATTTTTGCTATCAAAGAGTTTGTTTCCATTGACTTAGTTCTAGCTTCTTTGACAGAGTCACTTAGTTCTATGTGATGCTTTCTCAAAGACTCGTTTTCATTTAGTAATTTGGTCACACAAACCGCTAATTCATCATTTCTCATTTGAATATCATCAATAGCATTAATATTAGAATTACTTGTAACCAAATTACTTTTCACATGCGTACCAGAAATATGTTTCTTCAAATTGTTGATGGTTGAGTCTTTGTCTTGAATATGAGCTTTCAAAGTGTTAATTTCAAAAAGTTTACTCTGTATCGCAATTTCAAGTGAAATGCAATGTTTTTCAAGTTTTGAGAATTTGTTTGAAAGTTCATCAAAAGCCTTTTTGTCAACCATATCATTTGTTTTGAAATTATTAGACTCAGCCTCAACCAAGGAACATTTCTCAATCATGTTCGGCATTAAGATCGGTATGTTTAGGTACATTAGCGGATGCACTATGTTGAGCAGTTAAGGGTACCTCATCACATGACACTGCTCAATTTCTAGTCGATATCGCATCCACATCATGTGTAACAAGAGTCACTGGACCGCCGGCTGTGTCAAGCTTATCTATCTCTGAGCCTCTGTATTGGTGTCAACTGATCCATCATCACGGTGCTTTACCCGACTCATCATTATTTGTTGTCTCGACATTCGCATTCAGCAACACCCAATTCTTCAACGGATACATTACCCAACTTATCACAACAATCACTCAACCGCACCGGACACTCTTCCACTTTTTCATCATGCGAGTAACTTCCTCAATATACTTCTCCACATTATCCATGAGATGGATAAGTGTCTCTATGAACACGCTAATTTCCATTCCAGTGTGTTTCTTGAAAGACACTTCAGTCATGTCTTGATCATAATCTAATGTAAATTCCCCGCGATGGTATTTGAAATTGTTTGTGGATCACTGAAGTGCGCACTGGAACTCTCCTTTTGAACCTTTTCTTTATCAAGTTGTTGTTCCAATTGTTCTAAGTTTAACAGCAAGTTTCTAGTCAGTGTAGGTAAATCGTGACGGAAGATGGCACTACATGTTCGATCCCTAATTGTGGACAAAAGGCATGCGAGGTGAGAGTGAAGTAGCCGATAAGGTTCAATGTTACTTTCCATTAGCATGGCATTTTGTAGCCTAAACTGGTGCAATTCTCTCTCTTTAGATTACGAACACGGAGATCTCACATCCTCATTGCTTAATTCAATCATCTTTAATCGATCGATTAGCATACATTATCATTGTTGTCCACGGTATCATACGGTTTAAGCACTTACGAAATCAGATTGGGGTAGAATAAGACATGATGTGGTAGAATGCATGGGATTTTACAAGTCTATGATTTAAACCGAGAAATAGAATCTTTATTTGGATTTTACTAAAATCAAGACCAAACCGTTAAGCAATGACCAATGGAATGTGTTAAGATGGTGATGGATCAACACAATGATAGAAAATTGTGTGTAAAGACATATAATTGTTTGTAGGATTAGCAGAGATGTTGTTTGGTTGAGATTTGGATTGGTTTATGCACGATTTTCCCGAGAAATTTAGGTCTAAAAACATAAAAACCTCAATAACTTCTGTTCAGAGCGGAATTAGCCCTCGAAGGTTAACCCGCATAACTTTAGTTTCTTCGGCGTGACATTCTCCTCATTCTCACGGTCATTTTGATGGGTAGAACGCTGAAAACGGAGTTACGGATCAAAAGTTATAGCCGTTTGAAGTTTTGTCGGGAAAAGTCAACAAGTCGCTAAGAATTCTTGAACCAAGTCGCTAAGACCAAGTCGCTAGGACCCAATTCGCTGTACACAAGTTGCTAAAGCACCAAGTCGCTACACAGTCAAGTCGCTAAAGAGCAACTCACTAAGGTCCAAGTCGCTAACACCAAGTCGCTAACAATTTGCACTACAACTCGCTAACAATTTCTGAAGCAAGTCGCTAACCTCACCAAGTCGCTAGCCGTAGTGGAGAATCCACTAACTTGTACTATTTGTCGGCTTGTCTCAATAGACAAGTCGCTAACAACTAACACTGTAACTCGCTAACTTTTATTGAAGCAAGTCGCTACGATGAAAATCACAACGAGAACCAAGTCGCTAGCAAGAAAAAACTTCAAAAACACACTTTTCAATCCAAAACAACCCAACCACGATGATTCAAGCCTTCCAAATCAAAACCTAAATACTTATGATGATCCTAAACACAAAATTACAATCAAAATCCAAGCTTTAACACTAGAAATGATCCAAATGATGCAAAAACCACTAAACTTTTTCAACCTCAAAAACCATCTAAAAACCACTAAAAATCCAAGGATATGTAAGAGATGATCTAACCATGGCTCTTGATACCATTTGTTACATATTGGATTTCACAAACATACTAAATCATAACCAAGATAGGCGTATAAAGATGGTTTTAGAGAGAGAAAGTGGGAGCCTTTCTAGAGAGAGAAAGTGAAAGAAAACATAGAAGGTTAGATTAAAACTGAGAAAGGTCCAACCCTCTACCTTGGGAGGTAGAGGGTATTTATAGTTACAAACATAACGACCTCCTATCGGCCTATGGATCAGGTATACAGTGGGTAAAGACACGTCCTTCCTCCACGGTGTTGCTCTAAACTAAATAACTAGTAAATAACGTAATGTCTACGAGCTAACATATGCTAGACTATAGTTGGGGTGACCGACTCTTTACTATGGAATTTCTAATTCCTAACAGTAGATGTAGATGATGTTGATGGAGTTGGTGCATTGGTTTCGACCGTTGTAGATGCATCTTCTGTTGGTGGTGGTGGATGATTTTGAGCGGGTGCAGCGGAATGATGGTTTGATGCATTTGTCGAGGTTCCACCATAGTATTCATCGAACATTAACTCAAAGAATTTCTTCCATTCTTGTTCATGAGGTTTTTCAAACGAAGTTGATTGAGCTCTTTGAGGTACGAGTCCTGAACTGATGTGTCCAGAAGTCTGCGGGTTTAGTGCGGGTTCTAGAGCGAGTCTCTCAGAAGCCATATCACAAGATGACCACACTTTTACATCAACCTTACGCGTAACCACCTTATCACAAGATGACCACGAGTAAACCAAACACACTATTACGCGTAAAAGATGAATAAAGAAAAGATGAGAAAGATTGGTGACTTGATGTTCTATGTTATGCGTATGAATATGATGAAAGAAAACTTGTTTATTCTTGAAAGAAAAGACACACACAAAACACACTCAAGCAAACACCTCAAATGACTCATTTGAGGTGTATTTATACTACCTTACAACTTACCCTAATGGGCTTTGGGATGGGCTTGGATTGGATGACAACTTATACAAGGCTAGCTTAACATAGCTTTTAGCCATTTAGCTTAGCCTAATCCACAAGCCCGATGACTATTTTAGCACGATATCTAACACACGTTACAAAGTTCCTAAATGTGAATGACCATCACTTCTAATAAAAATAACACGGCTAACAATCTCCCCCTAAGGGGTGGTCATTCAAAAGATGCTCCACTTGATTAGGTCTTTACTTTTCTTGAGCTTGAACTTTGTGTGTAGATATTGAATAGTCTTAATTCTTTGTTCCTTCATGCTTTGTGATCAGATAATGTGGTATTCTGCCATTGTCAACTTCGTTGGTTAGGTCTCTCCACTTCTTTCTCCACCATGCTCACACTTCTATTTGTCTTTAGGTTACCAATGATGTAGTTCTCAAGTCTTTATACTTTGTAGATTCATTGACATTGACGAAGAATCATCTTTTACTTTGAGTAGCCTTTGATTTTGATGAGAACTTTCATGTGTTATTGGTATGAGCATGTGGAGAATCTGCACGATCAATCCACTCCGGAGCTTCCATAAGAAGAAAACATAAAAACTGGTTAGTAATAAGCGGATTCCGGCACTTACAAGTTTGAATTTCGAGGGTGTTAACAGCATAGTGTGAAAACAATTCTCTAATTCTTACAAAGGCCGTTCCTGAACTGGAGTCCCACAAGTGAGATAACGCGGTATACCGAAGTACATCTGATTCGGATGAGTCGTGAGGTACACCGAAGCATCACCCACGACTGTAGACCGTTTGAGACACACTAAGCGTAACCCACAAGGAGTTACCGAAGTGACTGTGTCGGGTTAGATGTTGACCCTGGCAGGAGTTTCCATTCAATCACATAAGATCACAAATGTGAAACTTCTCATAAATGTTCTGGCAGATTGCTAAGATCTGCGTAGGACTCTAGAATATATCACTTGTGTCCTTATAGATGAACAACAAATGATGAAATGTCATGTGTTCCTATGAGATCTTTTGATGAATCTCGTGGCTCTAGACTCAATTAGTGCATTTTGGTTTTCCTGAGCGGAGACTAGGGAGAGGGTCTCCTTTTTCAATACCAACGATCTCTAGGAGAAAGTCGATAGATTATGTAGGGTTCCCAGTGAGAATGAAACAAATCCTTTTAAGAGGAATTGAGTAGCTAGAAGGTTTAGTGCGGTCGTCACTGGGTCCATGACGTCTTTGTCTTCAATACCGTGTCATCTAAGTGACAACCGAGAGATGAATTGAACCGGTTTACGCCCTAAGGTTGAGTATAGAGGGCTATTTCTTTTCACCCTTTCTTTTACATTTCTTTTTAATTCTTCAACCCCTTCTTTCTCCTTTCTCACATTACTCCTTTTTTCAATCATTCCTAAGGACTTCTAATACTAACTATTGGTGGTGTCCTTGGGTAGATCCCTCCGGCTCTGGCGGATCATAGGACGGATTTACCTATCCTTAGTCACCTTATAACTCCATGACTGTCCTATTGTTGCCATAACACCATTTTCTTGAAAATCTCTCAGAGTGTTTATGATAGAAAACATGTTTGGAATACTCCGAGAGTTTTATATTTTCAGAAACACTCCCCCTTCACATGTGCTTATAAGTTTTGACAGAAATCTGCACATAGAGGGTAGAGTTTGCACTTTTTGAATTGATCTGCTCATGATAGACAATTCCCCACGAGACTGATTCGTTGCTCAGTTAAAGAGTTCCATTGTCAGTTTTTAGGTGACAACTAGCTCTAATAACTAACTTGAAGATGTAAACACTTCTTGAAAAGAAGGTTAGACCCATGTAGGTTCATATCTATCACGAGTTTCTCGAACTGGGTACAATTACTGACTTTGATTACTCGTCAATTCATTGGTTCCGACTGAGTCGAGCTCTTTTGAGATTCAAACACCGATCATTAAATATTTTTTATCACATTTTATTCACGTCTTCTCCCCCTCAAAAATAGCATAATCGTGATATTTTTTATATCAACGGATTAAACAACATTTATAAAATCTTTTGGGAAGATAGACTGATTTTGATTTAATCATGAATATGGAACATTTTTGTTTTATACTCCCCTTTAATAAAGCATAATCAATTAAAGGGTTTTAGAGGGAGTTATCTTGAGCACAAAATATTTTAAAAGATTTTGAAAATATTTTTGAACAATCTTGAAAAGGTGCTCAAGATGATGATGATTTATCACCATTGTTAAATGTAGTGCACTGAAGCGTACACTTGATTTTTCTTTAAAAGCACGAGTTTTGATCTGAAATAATCAAAAGTCATCATTTTGGTCGGGTTTCGTCTTGAAGTATACGAAAGCCATTTTTAGAAATTTTGAGAAGCGACATGTTTTGGAAAACATTTAAAGAAACTCTCGCTCAAGCATCTGTACATACCCGTATCATTGTTGAATGACATTTCTAGAAGCGTCTGAGAATATCGATTATCTGAGAGACATGTCGTGAGAAGAATATTTTTGGATTTTTATTTTATATTGTTTTTGTATTTTTGAAAGTTTTATATTTTTATATTTTGCTTTTGTTGGTTTTCAAATTTTGTATTTTGTTTTTTTTCAAAAATATTTACTGTGAAGCTTTTGGAAAATCATTTTCAAGAAGATTCGAGAAGACCTTCTAACTCCTCAGGGGTTAGGCTTCGCATTCCAATTCGTCGAACTAAATAGTCAAACCTATCTTTGGGAAGGGCTTTCGTTAATAGATCAGCGAGTTGGTAATCAGTCTTCACGAAGAATAATTCAATAGTACCTTCTTCGACATGTTCTTTTATGAAGTGATAGTGGACTCTGATATGCTTAGTCTTTGAGTGATGAACAGGATTGCATGATATGGCTATGGCCCTTTTCGAGTCACAATACATAGGTATTTTATCGAAAGTAAAGCCATAATCTGTGAGTTGTGTTCTCATCCATAGAACTTGAGCACAACACGCAGATAGAGACACATACTCAGCTTCGGCGGTTGAAAGTGCAGTGCAATCTTGTTTCTTTGAAGACCAACTTACTAACTTTTCACCCTAAAATTGTGCTCCTCCGGATGTACTTTTTGCTGTAACTTGATCAACTGCGTGGTCCGCATCTGAAAAGGCAATTAGATCAAATCCGGATTCCTTCGGATACCAAAGACCCTTGTGAATGGATGTCTTCAGGTAAGATCCTTTTAACCTCTTTGAGGTGCGATTGTAGGCTTTTCCTGAAACCGTGCTAATAAGCAAACAGCAAAATGAATATCGGGTCGACTAGCAGTAAGATACATGAGAGAACCAATCATGCTCCGATATTTCTTTGGATCGATAGGTTTCCCAAACAAATCGGCTCCAATTTTTGGTGATGTTACCATTGGTGTGCCAACAGAGTCACAATTATCCATACCATGATTTTTCAAAATCTCAGTTGTATATTTAGATTGATTTATAAAAATTCCACGTGGGGATTGATGTATTTGTAAACCAAGAAAAAATTTTAGTTCCCCCATCATGGACATTTCAAATTTGCTTTTCATGAGATTTTCAAAATGTTTTGAAAGATTCGGATTAGTGGACCCAAAATGATGTCGTCCACGTAAATTTGAACAATCAAAATGTCGTTTTTGCATTTTTGTGTAAACAAGGTAGGATCGACCGTTCCTTTGGTGAAATTGTTTAGGATAAGGAAAGAAGACAGTTCGTCATACCACGCTCTTGGAACTTGTTTCAAACCATAGATTGCCTTTTTGAGTTTGTAGACGTAGTCTGGATGTTCCTTGTCTACGAAGCCTTACGGCGACTCACGTACACTTCTTCTTTCCGAGTTCCATTCAAGAACGCGGTCTTAATGTCCATCTGATAAACCGTGATGTTTTTGTGAGCGGCTTAGGCTAAGAATATCTGGTGATTCAAGTCGGCTACTGCGTGAATGACTCTTCAAATTCAATTCCTTCTTCCTGTCTGTATCCTTTGGCCACAAGACGAGCTTTATTGCGAATTACAGTCATCTCTTCATCCCGTTTGTTCTTCCATAACCATTTGAGATCAATTACTCGAATGTCAATTGGTCTTGGAACCATTTTCCAAGAGTCATGTAGACGGTATTGGAGAAGTTCATCCTGCATTGCTTCTATCCATGCGGGTTCTGCCATTTCCTCGCGAATGTTCTTTGGTTCTATATTGCTAATTGAGCAAAGGTAAATGCATAAGTCGCAATCGGTGGCAAGTTGGCGTCTCGTCTGAATTGGCCTTGATGGTTCACCAATAACTTGTTCAAGCGGATGGTCTTTAGTCCACTTCAGAGTAGAAGGATACCTTAGATGATACGAGTGCGAGTTAGATGGTTCTCGTAAGCTCGAAGACGATTCAGCTGAGTCCGTAGCAAACGGGTTTTCAAATAAGTCTTCATCTAACGTTGCATCGTTCTGGTTTTGAGTAGGTTCTTCTTGAAATGATATGTTTTGGTTTTGCTCATCAGCTGCGGTAAAACTGTTTGTAGAATTGGAGTTCTTTGGAGTAGATGTAGATGATGTTGATGGAGTTGGTGCATTGGTTTCGACTATTGTAGATGCATCTTACATTGGTGGTGGTGGATGATTTTGAGCGGGTGCAGCGGAATGATAGTTTGATGCATTTGTCGAGGTTCCACCATAGTATTCATCGAACATTAACTCAAAGAATTTCTCCCATTCTTGTTCATGAGGTTTTTCAAACGAAGTTGATTGAGCTCTTTGAGGTACGAGTCCTGAACTGATGTGTCCAGAAGTCTGCGGGTTTAGTGCGGGTTCTAGAGCGAGTCTCTCAGAAGCCATTGATGAAGGTATTTGATGATAAAGTTGATGTAGGATATAACCCTAGCAAGGCAAAAGGTTAGAGCTTCATAATACATTTTTCTCTCTCTTACTAGAAGTTCTCATTTCTCTCCACTTTCTCTCTCTAGAACTCATATAATTCGAACCATAGTGATTGTGTATGTGTGTTTATGAAAACCAATATGTTACAATAATGTGTGTGTGTGTGTGTGTGTGTGTGTGTATATATATATATATATATATATATATATATATATATATATGCAACTTTCAAGAATACACACATATGTACATAGGAATTGGCTCTCTCGGTTGAATTTGTATTTTGTAGAAGGAAATGCTAAATTTATAACTTGGTTAAAAGCGTAAAGATAAAAATAATTGTAAAACTTCTTAAAAATTTCATTTTCACGAGGCCTTATATGAAATATTGTCACATTGTAACAAAAACTCATTAGACGAGCTTCACTTTAGCTTAATTTAGACTGCCAGGCTAATGAGATTCGGACTTCAAAAACTTTTATTTCTCACACTTTGAGGTTACATGCAAAATAAAACAATCAGGATTCAATGGTATAACTTTCCTAAATTCTAAAAATAAGTATATTCGAAAATAAACATGCTTAATTGAACTGTAATATATTTGGTCTTAATTTTTATTTATACACATGTTTAAGAACGTGAGTAGTTACACATTTTTCATGCTTATTTTTAATACAAAATATTTTGTTATTGTTTTAAGTCGTCCAACCTAAAAAGATTGTCATAAGTAAATATACTGTCACGAAAAGATATAATAAAAAAAAAATGATTTGCCTAAAACTTTAATTATAGTGTATTTGCTGCCGCAACGCGCGGGTACAATGTTAGGATTATATAAAGGAGGAACCACTCTTTCTCTTAATTTTATGCATTTAATACAACCCTAAAAACATACGTCGGTTTTTCTTCCTTCTCACATTCGTGCAACCATTCATATACATTTTTTTCTTATATGAAAAAACATTTTTTTTATAAAATAAGAACGTTTGAGAATTGTTTCTTTTTGTCGAAAAAAAGACATTTAGTTTTAAACTTGCATTCCAAAAGCTAAGGGTGGTGGCAGTCATGATCTCATGCCTCGTCCATGCCTCACCACCCACCAATAATATCATTCCACTTCATCCATGCCTCTCTCATGTCTCACCATACCTTTTTAGTGACAACCATGATCACATGCCTCACCTAATTTTACTTTTTTATTTTTTATATTCATAATTGTAAAAAAACACCTAGCTGAACAAAAAAAATGATAAAGTTAATACTCAACTAATTACAGTAAAATTTTGAGTGGGCTGGGTTTTGGGAGGGAACATTAACATGTATACTAAAAAATCAATACCATGAATATACATTATAATTGGGCCAGGACAAAAGGTAAAAAGACATAAAGTCCATTTATCACCACTTAACCTACTTCTTCTTCCTCTTCAAAACAGCCTTTCAAATACACAAAATAACCGGTCGTCTGTTTACCTTCATTCCTATAAGAACTTCAATGGAGCAGTCGTCTTTTTTCTAGCCGTTACAACGGCTATATAAGCTTGTCTCCATGATTCAACGGCAGTACATGCCGAGCTCCTCCTTGCCGTGTCCATGCCGCATAGGTGGCGGCGGTGTTGCCGCTCGGCATCGTCCCAAACCGATGTCATACCGCTACCATTGCCAGTACCCAAACAATATTTTGTATATATTTAAAGGACCTTTATTATTCCTAAAAACTTGCCCATAGTCAAATTACATTCCTATAATTTTTTGGCATGTGATAACTTATTGAATGATTTTTAGTCATTTGTAAAGTTATTTTTCTAAAAAAAAACATATAATGAAAAAATATTACTCGTTAAAAGTTTAATTATATGATGTTATTTTACATACCAAAGTTTAATTATATGATGATGTTAAAAAAAACATATAATGAAAAAACTTTTTTGTGAAAAAATATTACTCCTTAAAAGTTTAATTATATGATGTTATATAAAAGTTTAATTATATGATGTTATTACTCGTTAAAAGTCTAAAAAAAAACATATAATGATCGATATAAACCTTTTTTGTGAATACGGAATAATAAATATAAGAGGAGAGTTATTTTACATACAAAACTTTTCTCACATGGGACTCATCTTCACCATTCATTTCAAAAGAAATCAATAGCTGAGATTAAAAACATTTTCTTATTTCACTTATTTTTGTAATGTAAATATCTCTTAAACCGTTAATTCTTAAACGAAAATATTTGCACCGTCGCGACGAGCATTTAATTATCTTTTTATAGACGGGCACTTTGATATACTTTTGAAAAAAGAAAAAAATTCATTTTTTTCACTTTTTCCGTTTTTTTACGTTACTGAAATTTGCATGAAAAAAAATCATATATGATTAAACACTAAATTGAATATCACATGCGATATCAGTGTTAAATCATATATGATATGTAATATGATATGTGATATCATATGTATATCATATGTGATTTTACAGTAATATCACATGTGATATTACATATCATATATGATTTAACACTAATATCACATGTGATATTCAAATTAGTGTTTTATCGTATATGATTTTTAATGCAAATTTCAGTAACGTAAATAAAACGAAAATTAAAAAAAAAAAAAAAAAAAAACGTTAAAAATACGAAAATTTTTTTTTGTCGAAAGTATATCAAAGTGCCTATCTATAGAAAGATAATTAAATACTCGTTGCAATGATATATTTTTTTTCGTTTAACGATTAACGGTTTGAACGATATTAATATTTAAAAAAATGATGAAAATGAGTTTTTTAAATTGTTAGGGATTAATTTTAGATCAAATAAAAAATAAAATGTAGAGATTGATCATTTAGTATGTAAAAAATCTTTTGTCTTAAATCTAAATATAAAACCTTAGCTTAGATCAATATAAATACAACATTTCTATATTTAGCAAACTTTTTGAATATTATCTAAGAGTACCTTTTAAATCTATCTCGGAATATATGGGTACCGCACCGCAAGTCAAGATAAACACGGACTGAAGACATACCGACACCAAAATAAGTAAGGGTGAGCAAAACCACCCGAGACCCGCTAACCGGCCCGAGCCCGACAGAACCCGAACCGCCCGATACCGACTAGCAGCTTCTCGGGTCGGGACTCGGTTTACCATTTCAGCAATTTCGGTAATCGGGTCAGGACGGGTCGGGTCGGGACGAACCAAAAACCCAAAAAAAAAGCCAAAACCGCCCGAACCCGATTAGCCCGAAACCGATCAACCGAATACTTCTCGGGTCGAGACTCGGGTTACCATTTCAGCACTTTCGGTAATCGGGCTTTGTCGGGACGGGTCGGGTCGGGTCGGGTCGGGTTCCGACCCGATGCTCAGCCCTGAAAATAAGTATCATGATTGAACAATGAACATAGACATATATGGAAGGGAATTGATTTGCGTATTCTTATTTTTTATTGGTACATTTTAATATGTGTATTAAACAGTTGTATTTTAAGCATAATCTGTTTTAATTGCTTATATATTAAAGTATCCAACAAAATTTAAAAATGAGAATTTCACTTCCTTATTAGGGATTACAAAAAAACCCGAACCCGAGAGGGAAACTCGAAACCCGAACTTTTTGAGACGGGACGGGGCATGCTTATCGGGTTTTGAGACGGGTTTTAAGGCCTTAAAGGGATTCTTATCGGGTTTGGGGCGGGGATGGGGCACACAATCTCCTCCCCGCCCCGAAATATATGTATACATATACATAAAATATTGTGTTAGTATCTACATACTAAAAATATAATTATCTAATTTTGTTTTAGTTTTTATCTTTGTAATATTTTAAATTGTGATGATAGAAGTTTGCTTTGTGTCATAATATTCTAAAAAAGTTGTGAATTATTTATACTTAATTTATTATTAATGAGTTATCGATTTTTCAAGTTATTCCATAAAATCATATTGTTAATAGTGTAAAAATAAAAGTAAATGTAAACAATGTTCACCGCATACTAATATGGCTATTATTTAACTAATTACTTATAAAGTGAATAATTTTTTTCTATAACACTTATAAACGAGTAATATCATATACTTTTTAAATTTTTAATTTTAGAATTTTGATTAGTTTCTCATTTAAAAACTGATTTAAGATGACAAAAGATTGGATCAATCTCCACCATCAATTTTTATGTCATCTAATTATTGAGATTAATCACAACAATTTAAAAAACTCACTTTCATAATTTTTTTTTCAAATATTAATATCTTTCAAACCGTTAATCGTTAAGTGAAAAAAAATATATCATTGCGACGAACATTTAATTATCTTTCTATAGATAGGCACTTTGATACACTTTCGACAAATAAATTTTTTTTTCGTATTTTTCACGTTTTTTTTTAAGTTTTTTCTTTTTTTTACGTTACTGAAATTTGCATGAAAAAATCATATATGACTAAACACTAAATTGAATATCACATGTGATATTAGCGTTAAATCATATATGATATGTAATATCACATGTCATGTAATATCACATGTCATATCACATGTGATATTACATATCATATATGATTTAACACTAATATCACATGTGATATTCAATTTAGTGTTTAATCATATATGATTTTTTCATGCAAATTTCAGTAACGTAAAAAAACGAAAGAAAGATGAAAAAACGTGAAAAAAACGATTTTGTTTTCAAAAGTATATCAAAGTGTCCGTCTATAGGAAGATAATTAAATGCTCGTCGCGACGGTGTAAATATTTTCGCTTAACGATTAACGGTTTAAGAGATATTTAAATTATTAAAAATATGTGAAATAATAAACTACTTTTAATCTCAGTCATTGATTTCTTTTTAGATGAATAGTGAAGATGAGACCCTCGGTATGTTAAAAAAGGTTTGTTATGTAAAATAACTCTTATCTTAAAAACTTTTGACTTATTTTTAGAACAAAGTGTTTAATATTATTTCCAGTCACAATTAGTTAGATATTCATTATAATCAACTAGCCTTAGGCGCGCTCGATGGGCGACTATCTTTAAGTCTTATTATTAAATATAAAAATGTATTAGATAAATAAAAAATATAAAATATATAAATGCATAATGATGAAATGATAAAAAGTTAACATAAAACGTTATATGAGAAACTTCATATGGACAACCCCATAGATGTTAAAGTACTGTGACATTCTCAAAACATGCTTCGGAAACATTACAAGAATAAATTAAGTTGTACGATAACTTGACTCTCAAAACATGCTTCAGGAACATTACCAAAAAAAAAAGTTGTACGATAAACTTGACTTATTACATATCAAAAAGACTAATAACAAAATTACTAAAACATATAACTTTTTGTCTTCAAAATATGTCTAACGTCCATCTTTATAATAAGCTCATTCCTTGTCTTACAATCATTATCAATCTTTATATCATTAGTACATATTTGGGCCCAAAGTCAAGTGAAATAAAATACCACATATAGACCCATACTCCATGCCATATCCCAAACATTCTAACCATAAGTTTATGACCCAAATACCCCTTAACGCACCAGAATCAGCCATATTCTGTAATATACTAGCCAAAAACTCCAATATTCCCACCTATAATACACGTTAAAGAAATACCATTTACTGAAAAAATCTCCAAATCACAACAATATCATTAGCAATGTTCTAAAAGGCGTAAGGCGTGGCATGGCGGCATAGCCACGCCTCAAGCCTTACGAGCTTTTGCGAGGCCTTTGCGTTTCTTAAGGCGTGCATAAGGGGGCAAAAAAATATTTACAGATTTATGTATTTATAACTTTATATCATTTTTTAAGAGCAATTTCAAATACTAAAGCCCAAATCCCAAATAGCTAGGCCAAAATAAGAGGCCCAAGTATGAATTAAGTTTTGAAATTACGAGGCCCAAGAAGGAAATAGCCTAAATACTAGAAATTCAAGCCCAAATCCGTAAATCCACTAAATGCTTCTAAAAATGGCGCCACGCCTTACCAAAAGGCGCGCCTTTTCACGCCTTTTCGCGCCTTATCCCACGCCTTTTCACACGACGCCTAGACCTCGCGCCTTGGTCCATTTCTTGGCGTCGAGGCCACGCCTCACGCCTTGGCGCGCCTTTTAGAACACTGATCATTAGTAACCCTAACACAAATAACATAATAGATCATGTATAGAACAAAACTCCTTTCCTTCCCATGACTCTCTTGACATGAAACTTCCAAATTTCAGCAGCATCAAATACTTGATTAGAATCATTTACACTTAAGCTCATAACTCTTAATCTAACAGAATCCTTAATTAGGTTGCAAACAGCTTTCCACTCAAAGTTCCAAATATTCCAACAGAAAAACTAAAGCTAAAAAGCAGGTGGCAATGCCATGAAAGCTAACGGTGTTAATAAGAAATGCCAGAAAGTCAAAGTAGTTAAGCAACGTGACACCAGTTTCATCCCATACTAAAGAACAAAGTGACAAACTGCTTTTATATTTTTACATCAACATAATGGTCAAACATCTTCATTTCATCAACACTCTAGCAAAATAGTTATGCCAAACGGGCTTAAAAATGTAGGATTTTATAATAATTGAGGACCAAAAACATATTATGATTACATACTTTAATATTTTTAATAGGACTTATATAAGATAAAATCACATTGAAAAAGATATTTAATAAAAATACTAAGATCATATTCAAATAAAATAAGATAAAAATGAAGTCATCGTGTGTTAAACAATGAATATTAATTCTTTTATAAGAAATAAGTATAATATAGTAATTGACAAACTGCATACCAGTCTAACTGGCATGCTCAGTTAATAAAATTAAATTTTATTTCACTTGCATCCGCTCGGCACCTACTGCTACATGATTAGTAATTGGTCACCAACTCGTTATAACTACAAATCCTACATGATTAGTAATTGGTCACCAACTCGTTATAACTACAAAGTTCACACCTTTGTAACTTACCGCACCAGAGGCCAGTTGTCCATTAGCATCGAAATCGGATTTGGTTGACCTGCAAATGTAAAATATCACACTCATAAGTCAGATCATAGGACTATATCAGCAAAGCGGAAAGAAGAAGTAGCATAATCAAGTCTGTATTATGTTGCTTGCTAGTATTTTATAAGTTTGAATCAAATGAGAAAGCAAATTAAAATGAAAGAGGTGAAAAGTAATCGCAATCACACATTTCAGATGCATATAGAAAGATAAATGCATTTCTTCTTAAATTTCTCCTCATTTAAAATGTATGACTAAAATTTATTCTCATTCTTTTTATTTCAGTTTTTTTTATCACTAGATTTTTTATTTACACTTTAGATTAAACAATGACATAAAGTAGTAACATGTAATTGACCCGACATGTTGAGATGATTTATTTAGTTATTCAATTTATGGACTATTTCTGAACTATTAATAGTATTTAGCTATTTATCTTTGAGACAATTATCACATCTCTCTACCACCATTAATGGATGTCTAGTCACTTGTGTATGAAATTCACATGTACGTGTTATCAACTTTTTAAATATATATGTTTGCTAGCCGAAAGATAAACAGTTCAACAAGTCCATATAGTGCAAGTGGTTTAACTGATCATCCCGAAATAGATAAAACATCAATATCCGGCAGGGTCGGATTTGAACTTGTAGCCTTGTAGGGTGAACAGCTAGAATCCGTCTAACATCTTTTAGGCCTTCAAATGATATGTCTTATAAATTCGACAACATTGTTGTTGATAATCACTTGGGGTTATCAGGATCTTAGCGAAATCAACATCAAAGTATGATTTAAGATATGTCTTATAAAATCCATATCACTATATAAATTCTTAGGTACATAAGCGCCAGTTTTGAGATGGGTACTATCTAAGGAAGCCACACTATTTACTTAGGCAGAATCGAAATATAGCATAGCAATTCTAAGGAAGCCATTCTGCTTATTTAGGTACTATACATAAGCGCCATTCTAAGGAAGCCACACTATTTATTTAGGTAGAATCGTGATATAGCATAGAAATTCAAGCCTCACTCTTCACGGAATTGGGTATATAACTATCTTTCCTGTAGCCCGGTGGGTCTCAAGATGAGTAAATGCCTCGTTCACCTTGTCAAAGGGGTAAGGACTTTTAGGGTCGATCAACACCTTCACCTTTCCGCTTTCCAGGTAAGGATTTAGTTTTGACAAAGTAGATCCAGTAGATGTGAGAATGAAAAAGAACCCTGGTGGTGGAATAGGGCCGGTTATAGACACTGGAATACCAGTATCTTTAACTGCCTTCACTGCTTTCTCAGGTTGTCCTGCAACATTGTATCATGCGCATATATCAAGAAACAAACGTACATATATAACTTACACAATAGATACTAGAGATTAAACTCGACCTATTTTTGGTACATTTGGAAATGGGTGCGTCCTTAAAAATATTTCTTGATAAATTTGTTATAAAGAACACATTATCTCATTAATGATCTAACCTTTTCATAAAATGATTTTAGGAGGTTTTAACGCAGTAAGTATAAATTTAGAACGACCTATCTCATTTGATTAATTTCCTTTCAAGCAATATATTCCATTATGTACCCCTTTGACTCTTTGAGATAAAACATAACCCAAGGTCCAAACAGACCCATTTATAAATGGGTAAAAATTTTATCACCTCTAATAAATCATATGGCGTGTCTTACCAACACAATCATAAACGACATCATATTTATCTGGTTGATCTTCAAAATTCTCCTTGGTGTAGTCAATAGCCACATCAGCACCAAGACTCTTAAGCAACTCGAGTTTTCCTGTACTAGACGTGGCTGCTATTTTTGAAGCACCAAACACGTGTTTTGCAAGCTGCACCAAACAACATTTTCATCATACAGACATACAGCATTTAGCATAAAGTAAAGTGTTAAAGTGAGACTTTAATTATTGTATACCTGAATTACAAACGATCCAACTCCACCAGCACCATTCAGAACAAGGATCGATTTCCCTTCACTAAAACCGGCTCTTTCAAGACCTTCATATGCGGTCTCGATTGCAAGGGGAAGGGCAGCAGCCTGTACAAAATCCAAATTCTTTGGTTTCAGAGCCAACACTTTTTCGTCAACAGCTACGTATTCAGCCAATGTTCCAAACTGTATAGGTTTGTCCACTGCTTTTTCGGATATATCTCCGTACACCTCATCTCCTTCTTTTAGGCTTTTTACCTCACTCCCAACCTTAACAACTATTCCGGCTACATCGTGTCCTGGAATAATCTATTATCAAAAGCAAAAAGCCATTACAAGCAGAGCCGTACTTGAGGGTGTGCTAGGTGTGGAGTCGCACAGGCCTCCAAATTATTGGGGCCTCAAATTCTATATATGATATGTATATATATCCATACATACGTGTTCTAGAAAATGACTAGAAATGTTTGATATAAGATGTTGCATCCGAAAATGCTAACGGGGGAGGTTTTATAATAAGTATTTCTCATTTTATCTCTTTAAAATATTATGTAACTTCTGTTATTAGGCCTCGTTCTCATAATTAAATTAAATTTTGCTCAGGGCCTCCGCAAACCTAGAGACGGCACTGATTACAAGTATAGCCACCGTCATCCTACTATATGATGAATGATACAATATTTGTATGAAATTCAATATAGTTTCATTTTTAGTTTTGGATTCAGATAAAAGGGTTAAAAGTTAGCTGATTTAAAAAGTGGTTGGGATTAAGCTTGTATTACACTTTACACCTATATCAAATTCAACGAAAACTCACCTATCAGGCTTATAACTACTAGTATATGTATAA
This sequence comes from Chrysanthemum makinoi, assembly GCA_910596185.1. Taxonomy (NCBI): domain Eukaryota; kingdom Viridiplantae; phylum Streptophyta; class Magnoliopsida; order Asterales; family Asteraceae; genus Chrysanthemum; species Chrysanthemum makinoi. The sequence goes on from OU343224.1 coordinate 92,998,100, forward strand.
TCTAACAAAAACTCACATAAACACGCCAAAATAGTAGATCAGAATAGAGGCGGAGATAAAGGGGGGTCTGGGGGGTCATGTGACCCCCTGGCGAAAAAAATTGTAGTGTAAATTTTCAAGATTTTTCGACTAGTTTTGTAATTTGCCCCTCCACTGAACCAATTTTTAGTGTAGTTTCTAAAAATTATCATATTTTTCCCCCTCGACAAAAAGTTTCTGGCTCCGCCCCTGGATCAGATACATCAATGTTTTCACTTAAAAAGTTAAAATGACTCTGAAGTTAATCGATCTAAAAAGTTGTTGGAACCACCCACAAATAGATACGAGTAGTACACTATAATGGAATCCATGAGTTATTCTGCCATTACATTGATTACTTTTCATTTATAAGAATTACAAAAGGATAAACGCGAGCAAACTATCCTAATTCTAAGTTATTAAAATGATACATTGGATATATTCACAAAAATAATCATGCAGTATATATTTTAGGTGATATTCCAACCGTCTCAATGACAATAAGTGTTCACTTTGCATGTGACTCAGTTTTAAGAGATTGTAATTATTCAACTTTCATCCGATAGCATATATCACCTTTACTTTTTTGTACACACTTATTTTGGGACAAACTAAAATAGAAAAGTGAAGGCCTATACTTGTTATAGGACAGTAGAAGTAATAGAACTTCATATTATGGCACTTTATCCAAAAATTGACCTTAAACACACAAACACGCAATAGAAACATCACTAATAACCAAAAAGCATACCGGAAAAGGCGAATCGGTAGCTTTGAGGAAACCAAGCCTCCTTTTGAAATCAATAGGATTAAGAGCAGCAGCCACAACTTTAACTAACACTTGATCATCATTAATACTAGGAACAGGAACATCTGTAGACAATTTCAACACATCAACACCACCATATTCATCATATTTCCAGGCCTTCATTGTGAGTTGTTATGAATAATGATCAGTGTGGACTCTAGATATAGAAGTGTAGTTTGGTTCTAGTAGTTGTATGATTCGACTTTGGTTACTGGCTGGTATTTATTGGAGGCCTACTTCTTTTGGCAAAAGTTTGACATAACTACATAATTGGTCCTTGTATTATCTTACTATTTGAGGTATTGGTGTTTAGGTTGTAGTTTGGCTGCTCTAGTTCTTGTAAGATATATTTGGCACGAGGTTTTGAGAGTTTACGGGAGCTTAAGCTTTTAAAAACTAATTGAAGCAGTTTTTCAAGACTATTGAAACTTTTGATATGAATTTAATATTGACGTTTTGAAATAATTATAATAATAACAACAACAATAATAATAATATCGTTGTTTAAAATGTTATTTTGTGTTGTTCCGACATCGATAAACTCAAGCTTCAGCTAACTTAACTTTACTAAAAGTAACAGCTAAAAATAAAAGTTCAAGTTCGAGCTCCAACTGCAACTCTTACAAGCTCAGCTTAAACTATACCATACACACTTTGTCGTTGGACATGCATAACAACATAAATTGTTGATTTTCACGAATAGTATTAAATATACTATCAAAACGGATATTACCTTTCTATATCATTTAGTTATCCAATAAAAAAAAAATTAAAAGATGAGTAAATACAAACATATAATCACATCATTTATACATGGACCTTGGTAAATTAAATATGAAAGGATGATGAACATAGACACATATACGTACCAAACACGACCTGTATTTGGACGAAGAACGACTTCTCTTTGGGCATAGATAATGACATAGATATAGAAATGCTTTATATTTAAAAGTGTCTCTTACACTAATGATCAATGATAATAGATAAAAATGTTAACATATCTGATATCTGAAAGATGAAAAAGATTAAGAAACAATAAATGCCGTAAGATGTATATCACAAGACAGTTTAGGAGCTAGTCTTGCAACTTTCTTAAAGTTTCGTAAGAAAAGAGAAATTATGGACCTCAATGTTAGTCGAAATGAGCTACGAACATAGTCATAAATCGATATAATGTTCATTGCATCCGTCTGTAGTCAACTTTTTATATATTTAATCACGTATTTTAGTTCAAACTTTTTTATCATACAAATTATACACTTTCTCTAACAAGGTTACAACCTAACTAACTAAAACAACTGTACTAAATATATATAGGAAAGACAGATTATAAAGCAATTGGTTAAATCATTTCTGCATTTCAAGCCTTACTTACGTATGTTATATGCATGACTAGAATTTTCAGAATATGATTAGATTATGAAACTATAAATGTGTGAAGTGCAGTCAAAACTATGGTGGAATTCAAAATAACTATTTTAACTACATATGAAACATGAAGTCCATTTTTGAAGTTTTGATTTATCGAAATGTTCAGCGCATGTAAATGACTAAATACTTTTAATCGCTTGCATTTTTCACACTTCTCTTCTTTCTAAATTTCATTTCTTTTTTCACAAAAGAAAAACACACTTAAATTTCAAACTTTTTTTTGATAAAAATGCAATTAATTTGGAGGGTGTGGTGAAGGTTTTCTTCCCGCCATCCGTAAGGTTGCTATCACGAAAGCCACATAATAAGAAAATATGTACTCGCCGAAAATTGGGGGATTTACATACATCCCCATATCTCAACCAATATTTACATATTTCTCCAAACACAAGTTTTTAATGCATGATGTACAATGCTCCTAAAGCAAGATTTGGGGAAATGTGTAAATATTGGTTGAAATATGGGGATGTATGTAAATGCCCCCCGAAAATTTTAGTTATATGATACCCGCTGCCGTAACGCATGGGTATCATACGTATATTTTATACTTACATCCAAAATTCGGATTTTTTACTTAATAGGGAAAAACAAACGGTTGTAACAAATAATTGTTTCAAACTGTGATCAAGTAGTAAACAAACAATGAAATCATGTCCCACAACTTAGGGGAAAAATTGAAATTATGTGTATATGGTTTTGTACATATATTCCACGCGCGTGTTTTATTGAATTTTTTAAACATATTTTTACGCTATAATTAAAGATATGATGTTGATATTACTCCGTAATTAGATTGGTGGTTCGTTTGAGCATATCAATCAATATCACCATTATACACGAGTAGAAAAGAAAAAGTTATGGCAAAGTCACCTTTGGCCTCTTTAGCAGCCTCAATGATGTTAGTTTCAAACTTTATCATAGCTTGTAAGTATCGCTATGAATTTATGAAGAAGACACAAAGTTAATTCATGCTTAAACTGATTTGGGGGTACTGTTTGGGTTGCATTAATCTGATTCAGATGTGTTGTGGGCTTAATTCTTAGGTGTGACCGTGTGACTAAGGGCTGTGACAACAAGATTCAAAATATTTAGCCTTCAGAGATGACACATAATCGTGGGTGCAGGGGCAGAACTAGTAGGATGATTAGTAGATGTTGACCCTCTCATAATCAGCCCACTTTATTCATTAGATATATAGCCAATAAGCTAATTTATTAATAATATTTGCTATTAACCCCCTTATTTTCATTGAAATTTCAAATAACTTAACAATTAGATACAACATCAAAATAAATTTACTTGTCAAGTTATTTTTTTTTTAATTTATCTTAGTTCCTAATTATTGCGGTGTCAAGTTAAACTATAAGCTAAGAAATATAGATTCATTTTTAATCAATATTTATTGTTATAACTTTTACGTTAAGTTTGGTCCCCTACCTAAAATTCAGATTCTTGCTCTGCCCATGCGTGGGTGTTACATATACTTATCTAAGAGCAAACACAATGGTAACGGCATAACGCCGTTAGAGGGGGAAATAACGCCGTTTTTGGCGTTAAACCGTTGGAGGATCCGCGTTAATGCACCGTTAGTCCCTGCACGTTATCTCCATAACGCCCGTTAGTGGCAATTAAAAAAATAAATAAATAAATAAATAAATAAAAAATAAAAGTCAAAAACAGCCCCTCAACGGCTAGTAGCCGTTAGATTTTTAAAAAAATTACATAAAACCCCCTAACGGCTAGTTTTTACAAAAAAAAATAATAATAAAAAATAAATAAAAATTCAAAAACATTTTTTTATCACTATAAATACCCAACTAAAACACTATTTTTTTTCACACTTCCATAATTCAAGAATCAAGTTCATTCACAATGGATCCAAATGAATTTGGTGAAATTCCTCTATCTTGGTCAGACGTTGATGACGAAGAGGACTTCCAATTTATAGCGTCCGCGTACGAGTATCACCTTCAGTTGGAACAAGAAGAAGCATCTCAACATCCTACTCGTGCTCGTAGCCATATATATCGTGAACGTGATTTTGCAGAAGAACGTCTGCGCAACGATTATTTCGTTGAAGGTTGTAAGTATTCAAACCGGAATTTTCGTAGAAGATTTCGTATGAGCCGGAAACTATTCCTGCAAATAGTTGAAGGTGTTGAATCTAATACTTCCGATAATATTCCAGATCATTTTACTTTCTTTAGGCAAACACCCGATTGTACCGGTCGAATGAGTTTAAGTGTTCTAATGAAGTGTACGTCTGTCATACGCCAATTGGCGTACGACACCTCACCCGATGCATTTGATGAATACTTGCAAATGGGTGCGAGTACTTCAAAAGCATGTCTTGATAATTTTAACAAATGCATTATTGATTTGTTTATGTCGGAGTATTTAAGAAAACCAACATGGGCCGACATTCAAAAACTTTATCAACAACATGAAGAAAAACATGGTTTTCCGGGAATGCTTGGTAGCATTGACTATATGCACTGGGAATGGAAAAATTGTCCAGTGGCTTGGCAAGGGCATTTTGCTAGGGGTGATAAAAAAAATACCCAATAATTATGCTTGAAGCTGTTGCTTCTCAAGATTTATGGATCTTGCTTGCATTTTTTGGGATGGCGGGGGCGAATAACGATATTAATGTTTTAGATAACTCTCCGTTATTCGACGACATTCTGGCTGACATTGCCCCAAGAGCACCTTATATGGTCAATGGAACTAGGTATGAACATGGGTATTACTTGGCTGATGGAATTTATCCACAGTGGGCAACTTTCGTCAAATCCTTCTCGGCAACAACTGACGAAAAACATACGTACTTTAAAAGGAGACAAGAAAGTGCCCGAAAGGATATTGAACGTGCTTTTGGTGTGCTTCAAGGCCGTTGGGGTATACTACAAAAACTGACACGTCAATGGGAAATTGCCACGATACGTAAAATCATGTATTCTTGCATTATTTTGCATAACATGATTATAAAAGATAAAAAATTTGCATTACGTGACTATAACGAATTGTGGGTGGATCCGTCAGCAAATTTGAGGCAACGAAGATGGGTTGAAAGATGTGATACTCACAGTCATAAGGAAAAAGAAAAACACGACCGACAAACGCATACCCAACTCCAACAGGATCTTATGGAGCATGTTTGGCAGAAGAATCTTGAACGACATGGACAACAACAAGAGAGCGACGATGATGAATAAGTATTTGCTATGTTTTGTTATTTTTTTTCGTTGTCATTTCCTTTATATTGTAACGTTTAATTTGCGGTGTGTTTTTTTATTTGTTGTAATTTTTTTTTCAATGTATTTTTTTAATTTCGTATTGTAATATGTTTTCAAATTTAATGTTATGTTTAGTTTAATAAATGAAGTGTTTGTTTTAGTTTAGAGGTTGAAATTGAAAATATGAAATGTTATTGGGATGTTATTGATGTGGGTGTTTTTTGGGGATGTTAATGTGAAATATTAAAGCTAATGTGACGCTGACGTGGACGGTGTTATTTTATAACTTGGGTTACCATTGTGTTTGCTCTAATAGCCTAATAATAACATGGAAGTTTTCTGCATTGAAATTGAAGTATAGTTTTTGACTTGAAGTATGCTTTTAGAGTTTGCTTTTCAAAACATGTAGCATGCAGAGTATGCTTTCATATTTGACTTGAAGTGTAGTGCGAAAAACTAGAATGGGGTTGAATAGTTTACCGTTTAAAATTTTTGTTTTGAAACTTATTGTAAGATCAATTGATATTGATCAAAGATATGTTAGTGAGTAATAAACAATATGCAAGCAATATATAAAGAGTATATAAGGAAAGAAACAATCAAACCACGACAAGTTGTTTATAGTGGCTAGTTCTACAATGACTCTTTTTCCTTGCCCTACTCCACTCCCCGAGTCTCCAACTCGAGAGTTTAACTTCACTAGTTAACAAGCTCCTTTCACCGGCGGAGAAACCTTTACACTTCGCTTACACACTATTTCCGACACAAAGCTAGATGTCGAGTTCTTTTACAAGGGTACAACCATTCCCACACACTATATATTTTAAGGACTAAAATACTAACCACTCATACTCAGAAGTTTAAGATGGTTTGGTACAACAATGATGTATGAACAAGACTAGATCATACAACAACAAAACAAACAAGACTTCCAACTATTTGTTGAAGCTTGATTATGCCTTGATCTTCTTTGCTACAAAAGAGGATCACTATAATGATATGAAACTGAGTTAGAAATAATAGAGAGAAGGAATGTATGTGATTATGCTAGAAAGGGATGAGAAAACAACTTGGGTTGGCTTGCTATTTATAGCCAAAACAATCTGCTGTCACGACGGACCACGGAACCAAAATAATGGTTCCGCCCGTGTAACATTTTGGTGCCGCCGGGTCTGACAGCAAGATTACAAAAATCTTACCAAAGTCAACCAAATCTAACTAAGATCATGTAAGATATGTAGAGTCCAAATCTACACAAAATATCTTATGAAATCCCCTAGAGATTTCAATGATGCACCACATGATGTCATATGTTATTTTCTATTTTAAGAAATAATATGTTAAATGTAAATACATATGTAATGTTTTGTTTTAAGAAACTAAAACATACTTGATCTAAAAATGTTGACATACATTATGGTTTAGAAGGATATCAAAGTTAATTGATATATGACTAATCAAAATGTAAATGCTTGAGTGATGAAGATTTTATTTAAGGAAAGCTTGTTTTAATATCTATTAATCTTGACAAGCTTTATGCTTTACAAAAATTAAATTTACTTTTGTCGTTAACAAAACTTAGGTAAAGATCATAAAATATAAATAACGTTTAATGACTATATTCCTCCCCCTTTTTGTTGAGGACAAAACATAAATTTTATTTTTATAAAAGATGTAAAATTGTACAAGAGTTATAAAAATATGAGATTAATTTTAGAACTTGAAAGAACTAGTGACTTAGATAAAGTTGATAATAAAAAGTTTATTTTATCTTATGACTAGTTTCTCCAATTATTTGGTCTTTAACAATTTTGACTTTTCATAAGTCAAAGTATAAGGTTGACTTTTTAGAAAGTCAAAGTGTGCAGTTGACTTTTTAGAAAGTCAAAGGCCAAGTTCTATAATATTCTCCCTTTTTTTTTCGAAACAAAAAGAAGAGGCGAGGCGGAACATGTAATGAGCCCGAGCCATTATCTCCGCCTTGACCAATGCTCCCCCTAAATTGGGTGCCAAGAGGAAGATATATGGATTGTGAAAAAACTACAAAAAAATGTTAGTAATAAGCATCATCACAAGTATATAAGCATTTCCAATCACCAAGTAACAATCAACAACAATATAAGAAACATCATTCACTTGTTAAAATTTTCATGTTTTGAAAATCATGAAAAGAAACACAATGTATTGTTAATACAAAAATCGTCATTAAACGTTATTTATATTTTATGATCTTTACCTAAGTTTTGTTAACGACAAAAGTAAATTTAATTTTTGTAAAACATAAAGCTTGTCAAGAGTAATAGATATTAAAACAAGCTTTCTTTAAATAAAATCTTCATCGCTCAATGTCCTTAAACAAAATCAATGTCCTCGATATGAGGAGACAATGATGTTGGAGGTAGGGCATGGTCCCCATACAAAGGTCCATGAATGTCATTGTGAAGTTGATGGAAAAAACGAGGTTGAGGCCCTAACGGGGCGTTTGGGTCAAAGGATAGGCGTGGAGACTCATGAGCGATTCGCTCAATTGTACCAAAGGATGGTAGTGGAGGTGGATTATTGGGCCTAGGAGGTAAGTCCTCCAAGTCCTCTAAAAATGGGTTTGGAGATGTAGGTGGTGTGGAAAATAGTTTTAATGGTATGAGATTTGGAGATTTAGGAGGTGATGGTGATTCGGATGTTTGGATGGGAGCCGGTGGCGGAGAGTTAGCAATGGGAGTTTTTGTTGGTGGTGGAGTGGTGACTACAATAGGTGATTTTGGAGGTGGTGTAGGAGTGGTCAAAGTAAGAAAGTTCTCATCTCTTATGGGAGATGAGATGGTTAGGGTAGGAATAGGAAGATGAGCTAATGTTGACAAAGCAACATGGTCTAACACTCATTCTAGCCGTTTTCTTGCAAGGTTTGTTTGATAGAGAAGAGGTGGACGACTTAGTTATTTTTGCTTAAGCTTGTTCTAGTAGAAGATGAGAGAAATTGGAAAGGTGTGAGAATGATCATCTTAGAAGGTCTTAATTTATAGGATTATGAAATTATGGAGAAATGTGTTTGATTTGATGTTAAACCATAGAAGAAAGGAGGTTTCTAATGATTTGGAAGGGTTTTTAATGCTAGTCATATCATCTAAGTCAAGCCATACAAGAAGGTTTGAGTGAAGAGACAAAGATATGCAATAAATGTGTTCTAATGATTGTAGGATCTTGAGAATCAGATCACCCATGGATTACAAGGAACCAAATTTTTGGTTCCTTCCTTTATGAAAAAGGGTTCCTTGGGTGAGTTTTTGAAATTTTGAATTTTGGTGGGAAATGGATATCCTATATGTCTAAGTGTGTTAAACTAGTTCTAATATGTATGAAAAGCAGTAAAAACTCTCCTAGAAGCAAATTTTGGTAATTTGGAATGTGGAAATTAGCGAAATTCAGAAATTTACCTGGGGAATCCACGGCACCAAAATTTTGTACAGACGGAACCCAATATTTGGTACCGTCTGGTCCGCCTGTACAGGTTTGGCGGCACCAAAACTTTCAACAGACGGAACCAAAAATATGGTGCCGTCTGATCCGTGGCGTGCAGAAAAGTTCACAGACCCGTTTTTTAACCTCCGAGGACTTTTCCGAAACCTGAAATTTTTCTTAAAACATATGGCAATAACTATTTCTAGTTAGGAACAAGCAATAACGCATACACAAACATAGTGGAGCATCAATTTTCAACAAGGGCTAATGATTTTCACTCAAAAGTGAAAATGGGTAAAATTTGATAACGCCCGTGTGCTATCCCCCTGCATGAACTGGTTAGCATACATCAATGTTTTAAGTTAGTTTATCATCCTACGAAGCGAAAACACACAAATAATATCATACATCATTGTTTCTTGTCTTGTTCCAAACACCCTCTTAAACCTCACTTATCCAACTTTTTGTAAATCTTTGTCATCATCCTTCCAAGGCATTTTAACATCCCCTTGGTTTGCTTGAACTCTGCCGTTTCATTCTCAATCTCAGGAAGAGAGGCATAGTACTCATGAGGTTGTAGCCTAGAGTTGGGGAAACCGTCTTCTGAGCTATTTGATGATGATGATGAAGGAGTTGGAGGTTTTGGCCTTTTACCTTTTACCTTAGTTTTGGACACTCGTTCATCACTCAAGGGCACAAATATGTGAGGGATGAGAGAATAATCTAGTTTCAACCCTTTTGGACTTGGTGGAATGGGTGCAAATGCTCTATTAAGACGGGTGAGTAGCATCCCGTATGGAAGAGCAACGGAGCCTTGAGTAGGGATATCTACCATTATCCTAGCAATGTAGTAAGCTAAGTTGAATGGTTGACGAGCGGACAAGTTGTAGAGCATGTGACAAAGGCAAGCATTGATGTGGTCTCTATTTCATATGCTGCTAATGACATTGGCTCTAAGGTGTTCCTCCCACTTTTTGAATTCGGGCTTGAGCTCATTGAGTTCCATACCGTATGGATCTCGGTTGACTTCCTTTCCCGATCGAGTGAGATGGGTTGGTGCTACCCTTTCATTAAAGAGGTGCTCACGAATGACATCCTTGTCTACCAAAGGAATTTGGTAGGAAAGAGAGCGGTCATGGATAGCATCAAGGATAGTGAGTGACCACTTATCCGAGTAAAGACACGTACCACGGCAAGGAATTCCTAACACTTGAGCAAATTGGTTGAGAGAAATGGTGTTGTCATTTTGATTGATCCTAAACCTAAGAGCCGTTTGATCATCCTCATTTGTGAAAGAGACAACACTAGCATAGAATTCTAGGACAAACCTAGGGAAAATTGGTTCATCGATGTCAAGGAGACAATCGAAGTTGATAGTTGCTAGTTCTTGACGGAGATTAGTTCCGTCTACAAAAGATGAATGAATGGTCCTACCCTCATGGAAATACCTTTTCTCTAGACTCTTAAAGATTTCAACTTGTTCTTTGGTGAGGCCCTTGGTTTTGTGATGTTGAGGGATGTAGTTAAGCGTGTCCTTGTGATCGTAAAATTTTGCGGCTACCATGTTTGTTCCTATGAGCAAGAATTTATAACTTTTAGTAAAAACGAAAACAAACTTAGCGTTTTTGTCCTAATGTGTGCCTATATGAAAACAATTTGGAGTTGCGGTTATCTCTACTCATTTTATGCATAAAATGGTTTTTATTGGTAGTGTTTGGCAAAAGGCAAGAGATAACCCAAACGCTCCTAATTCAGCGTGGCTTCATTTGAATATACCCGGGAATGCATATTAGTTATGCATTACCTTTAGTATTCAAGAGACATCATGCGAGTGTTGAAAATAACGTTTCTATTTGTATTAACAATGAAAAATTATTTTCCTACAAGTGAGAAGCTTTTCAAAATTTTGACATGGGGTTTTTGTTTAGTTAGGATAATGCCTTATAGTAATTAGTTTTTAAATAGTGGGAAACATGATTAGTTTATGCAATTTGACAATGTAGTTCATAATTTCAGTAACTAGTTATGCAATTTACCAATTGAGTTCATGTTTTGTACAAGAATATACATAATCCCCATGTATTGGTTTTGTGCATAAATTAGAACCCTAGACTCAGAATTAAGAGTAGTAATGTAGTTAGGATACTTACAATGATGTTTTCTTTAGTGATTAGTAGGAGAAGAAACCTTAATAATGAGTTAGGTATGTTGGTGGTTCGTTTTGGTAAAGTGAGTTGTGGAAAAAAGGTGTTTTGTATTTAAAATTTTTGCTATTGTTGTCATCACGGACCAGACGGACCCAAATTTTTGGTTCCGTCCGTTTGGTCGTTTGGTGCCGTGGGAACTATAGCAGAGCTGAGCTAAATTGTTTTGTTTTGGTTATTCTAAGGTTTAGGCTATGTTTTAACTACATGTTTAGTTCCATTAATCCTAACCCAAGTCTAAGAAGATTAAATGGTTCTAGTTTAAGAGGTTTAGTTAGGATGTCGGCAATGTTATCTTCGGAGGATACTTTCTCAATTGAGATGTTTCCTTTTTGAACATTGTCGCGAAGGAAGTGATGGCGAATTTCAATATGTTTCGTTCGAGCATGTTGGTCGGGATTTTTGCTGAGATCAATGGCTCCTTTGTTGTCGCAAAGTATAGAGATGTCGTTGAGATGAATTCCGTAATCCACGAGAGCTTGCTTCATCTAAAGAGCTTGTTGACCTGCTTTTTCGGCTGAGACGTATTCGGCTTCAATAGTTGAGATAGCGAGAGCCGTTTGTTTCTTTGCGAACCATGAGGTGAGACAATGTCCAACAAAAGTACAAATACCACTTGTACTCTTTCTATCGACATAGTCACCGACATGGTCCGAATCGGCAAACACTATAGTTTCTACACCCGTTCCTTTGGGATACCATAATCCTAAACATGTCGTTCCCTTAATGTATCTAAATATTCGTTTCAAGGCTTCTAAGTGTGATGCTTTAGGATCTTCTTGAAAGACAGCACATAGACAAAAACTAAAGGTAATGTCGGGCTACTAGCCGTGAGATAAAGTAGGCTACCGATCATTCCTCTATATTTAGTGTTATCTACCGATTCACCTTCCTCATCCTTGGTGAGTTTTGTGTCCGAGGACATGGGTGTTTTAGCTGGTTTTGAGTCTTCAAGACCAAATTTCATAAGCATATCTTTTATGTATTTTGATTGATTAAAGAATATGCCATCTTCTAGTTGTTTAATTTGAAGTCCTAAAAATAAGTTTAACTTACCCATCATACTCATCTCAAACTCGTCGTGCATGATTTTAGAAAAATCATCACATAGCTCTTGACAAGTTGATCCAAATATGATGTCATCAACGTATATTTGAACTATGATAATGTGTGATTCCTTTTTCATGGTAAAGAGAGTATTATCTACTAATCCCATGGTGTATTTGTGTTATGCTAAGAAAGTCTTAAGCCGATCGTATCAAGCTTTTTGTGCTTGCTTAAGTCCATATAGTGCCTTCTTAAGTTTGAAGACATGATGTGGTTTTTCAAAGTCGGTAAAACCGAGAGGTTGAGCAACATATACTTCTTCGTTGATGAACCCAATTAGGAATGCACTTTTAACATCCATTTGAAATAATTTAAAAAGTCATGGGCACATGCATATGCAAGTAAGATTCTAATAGACTCAAGCCTAGCTACCGGTGCATAAGTTTCGTCGTAATCAATTCCTTCTTGTTGATTATAACCTTGTGCGACAAGCCTAGCTTTGTTTCTAGACACCACACCGTTTTCGTCCATTTTATTTCGAAAAACCCATTTCATTCCAGGTATAGTTTGATTTTTAGGTTTTGGAACTAATTTCCAAACATCATTTCTAACAAATTGGTGTAGCTCTTCTTGCATAGCAATTACCCAAGATTCATCTTTTATTGCTTCATTTATGTTTTTTGGTTCAATGGTCGATACAAAGCAAAAGTAGTTGCTTTGATTTTGGGCTTGTGATCTTAATGTTCTTTGATTTAGTTGTCCTATGACTTTTTCTAAAGGATGACTTTTAGACTCTTTGATGTTTATAATTTCATTATTTAATGGTTCATCTTCCTTGTCATTTTCATTTATTTCTTCACTTTCAACAAGTTGAATTTCAACTAAGTCATCATCTACCAAAGGTGATGTCTTAGAGGGAGGTGGACTTTCGTCAAATGTTATGTTCAACGATTCCTCGACTCTCATTGTTTCTTTGTTTAAAACTATGTATGCTTTGCTAGTTTGTGAGTAACCAAGAAACACATCTTCATAAGACTTTGGGTCAAATTTGGTGAGATAGTTTTTGGTATTAAGAATGAAACATTCACACCCAAACACTCTAAAATATCCGATGTGCTACGTGTGTACAAGTTTTAAATTTATAAAAGGTGAATTACCAATATTACCAATAACACATACGAGCAAGTGCACTCGTCCATTATAGCAAGATTATGAAGGTAAGTCGAGATCGTTCGTAGGGATTTGAGTGAATCTAATTAACAAGTTTGAATCAACAGAGTCTATCCAAAACATATAACAACGCAAATAGATATAATGAAATTCAGATGATTAAAAACTAAACTTGCTTAAACTAGTTTCATATCCTAGATTAGTGTGATTGTGTTAACCTCTTAACATGTTGGTTGTGATAATTAGTTGGTGTACTAATCTATTGTTCTTACAAGTTAAACCTTCGTCAATATTTTAGTTTATAAAAACAAGCATTACGTTTAACCAATCAATTCAAGATCAATTCAAGTTTCATAAGTTCATTTTCATAAACTTAAACACAAAAACATCCACTTGTTTCATCAAATTGCTTAAGAAATGGTCAATACAAAAGGTAACCGATTATAGACAAAAGGCTACAATTGATTATCAACAACTAATCTTACGACCTTTTAGATGTTTCCAATCAATCCAATTTGATAATCAAAAAGCGTTTTTATTACAACCACGCCTTAGTTCCTTTGTTTAATCAAGAATAATGGGTAAAAACAATCATCCATAGACAAAATGATTATAACTAGTTGAATAACAATAAGTTCTTTCGACCTCTACGATTACTATCAACTAGTCAAACTTGATTAACAAATGTCACTATAAAACTTTAGCACAATTGGATCTTAGAATTAACTTGAAATTGAATTAAAACATGTTAACACAATCACTAACTAATCATATGATAATCAACATCATTTAGGCAAGTGTATAAAGAAACTAGCCACTCATAGCAAACATGAACATAAAATCAGAACTTTGAACATTAGAAAAATGATTAAAAGTCTTACAATGCTTGGAATAAGATTACAAATGGTGAAGTAATGATTCCCAAGGTATTGGGGTAGACTTCTTGGTGATTTGGCCTCCAAATGTGGAACTTCTGGAACTCCAAACTTTCCTGGACTTCTAAGGACGAATTTAAGAGCTAGAGAGCTTTGTTTGATGAGTAGAGAGAGTTGTATTGAAGTGTGTGTCTCATATGCTCACAAAAGGCCTCTATTTATACTAGTTCCAAGGCCTAGGGTATTAATTGCTGAACTTGGCCTCCAAGGAGTTAGGAAGGGACTAGAATACACCAAGAGAAGGACCTAGAATCGTTTGGATGCAAAGGGGAAACTTAGTGATGAAGAATTGGCAGATACAGGTCTTCCAACCGGATCGGTTACATGACCAACCGATCCGGTTGGTCTTCTACAAGGAACCAACCGTTCCGGTTGCGGGCGGCGACCGAACGGTTGGGACGGCGTCTTTGGCACTTTTTGGTCATTTTCCAACCGATCCGGTTGGATTTCCTGAGTTACGGAAAATTGATCTTTTACTTCTTTTTGTCTTGTAGAACTTGGTTCTTCAATCACTATGGTCTTCAAAGGTACTTGAGATACTGATTTGTGCTTGACATGCTTCACTGAAACGGGAATCTTCTATTTGTTGATCATTACTTTACTTTTCCTTCCGTTTCCCTGCACTTGGTTATAAATACTAGACAAACATCTTTTGATGCGATTAAGCACTGAAATCACGCAAATATAACCAAATAACATATACAAAAGCACACATAACGCTACTAGAAACGTGTACAATCTGAGCGTTATCAAATTCCCCCACACTTAACCTTTGCTTGCCCTCAAGCAAATCTAGGAAAAACATCCACTGGCACAAGATCATGATTATGAAAGATATGATGCAAATCTACCAACTACAAGTACGAGAGAAGATTCATCAATTATGCTTTATAAAAGTGAAACTTCCAAGATGTTTGACGATATCCAATGATTTTCTTGCATGATTAACATTTCAAAACACCTCACGAAAAAGAACGGAATATAATTCACTCAATTTTAGTGGAGTAACAGATAAATCACACACATAGCTCAGTCATGATTAGATTATTACCATAAGCTTGTACAAGAAACAAAACTCCACCGACGTAGCGTGAGCACCAAGCAAAAACATCTAAAGAGGACTTTTATTTGGGTTATAATGTTATGGCTTCGGGTTAAAGGTATGGATAAGGCATGGGAATGTTTATGAAATTGGTGTTAAAATAAAAATAAAATCAAGTCTAATACCCGTGTTGCTAGCTACCAAACAATCCACGAACCAATAAATGATTAAAGCTTCATTTTCTTTTCTTCGGATATCCACAACTCTTCGCTTTGCTTCGCCATGACAATTTTTCTCCGAACATAGCTGTCACACCCCCAAATTACGTGTTTTGCAGCGGAATGGAATACCTTGGGGAGGACTGTCATAGCATCAAAGTTACAGTTATATCGAACGACCTAAAGTGTCGTTTAGAAAATACATCATTTGATTTAATAAAACAATTAGAGTTTACAAAATGTAGGTCCCAAATGAAAATCAACTTGTGCGGAAATAAGTTTGTTACAATTCAAACGATGTTTTTAAAGTGTATAAATCCCATGTGAGACGCGTCGTCACCACGACTCTATGATATGTCCATATGTATGCCATGAAGTGAATGCCTTAGATACCTGAGATAAAACATGCTAAAAAGTGTCAACACAAAGGTTGAGTGAGTTCATAGAGTTTGTGTTGAAATGTAAAGACTTTCAAAATCGTTTATGCAGCAAAGGCATTGTAAATCCACTCAGTTCCAAGTTCCGCCCATACAAAACTTGCAACCTGTGTGTTCACAACCCACTGCCAAAAAGTGCAAAGTTTATGTTCAAGTGTATGTTGTCAAATGAGTTCACATTATAGTGCATGACTTAATGTATCAATAATTACTTGACATAATTATACCAAGACATTTAGTTCAATGAAAATCCCAAGACATTCAGCTCAATGATAATCCCAAGACATTCAGCTCAAAGGTAATCCCAAGACATTCAGCTCAAAGGTAATCCCAAGACATTCAGCTCAAGGGTAATCCCAAGACATTCAGCTCAAAGGTAATCCCAAGACATTCAGTTCAATGGTAATCCCAAGACATTCAGCTCAATGGTAATCCCAAGACATTCAGTTCCATGATTTATGATATAGGATATGACTAAACATTCAGTTCAGTTAAGCAGGTAGTTTCAAATAATCATGATAGTCATAAAAATAGTTGAGCATGTATCTCCCCCAAAACAGTTATGAAAACAAGTAAAAGTAGGGGCTATGACTCACCTGGTATGATGGATATGCTAACAAAATGAAGTGCACGAAAGTGAGACTCGGAAACTATCCGCGACCTAGAATGAATGTTATGATATGTAATGAGTTGCAATGTAATGTTATGCATGCATTTCGTATGTTATTTATACCATTTGCGAGTTTTGAAAAAATAATACTTATCGTCGAAAAATACTCTTTTGACGTCTTGACTATTCTTAAATCACTTTACAAGTATTTACGTCAAAATGTCATCCTACAACAGTTTCGTAATGATTTATGGTGAAATTATCACTTTTCGTCGTAAAATAAAGTCGTCGGAAATTTCTTGAAAGTGACAAAAATGGCTTTGAAAAACTAGTCGTAAAATGGTGTACGTCGAACGTTAGGAAACGAACTCGACGGTTTTGGAAAGTTTGTATCAAAATCTAGAAGTTTCAGTTCAGGAGTTTTCGACATAAAGGTCTCGAACATAAAGATAATAAGGGTTAAAGATGGTGATTTTGTCCAATTGTTGTGTAAAAAGTGAGTTTCGGCCAAGTTTAAACATCCATAAATAATTTATTAAAACTCCGCTATACAAACGGTTGGTCGTTTTGAAAAATATGCTTGATGATCTTAATTTTACTAGAAAACATCTCGTTACAAAAGTTCTACATCATCGTTAAAAACAGCCTTCAACATGGTCGTTTTAGTTACCGTAACACTTGTCTCGTAAAAATAATATAGTTTTTCTGAAAATAATAGTTACGGCAATTTTATGAAAACGTGCATATCTTTGTCGTTTCAAATCCGTTTTCTACGTATAATACGTCCTTAGCTTCGTATCAAAGTATACTAATATATTTTTGATAAGTCGAAATAATTTTTAAAGTTTAAGGCTCGTTTTTAACTCGTACAAGATAAAAATAGTATGCTGAAATTTCTGAAATATATATATTTCGTCGTCAAACTTGTAAAATCCATAACTTCTTCGTTATAACTCCGTTTTAATCCGTTCAAGCGGCCACGGATTCGTTTTAAAGTATATTTTCTAAATATCAAGGCCAAAATTTCGTGCCTACTGTCGGATTTTCCAGAAAATCAAAATAAGGACAGAATACATTTTATACTTATCGAAAATAGTTTTTCCCGTACTAAACCTATTCCAATCCCTTCAAATCAACTCCAAAGCTAATCTAATCCTACCATACACCTTCTTAGGGTGTCATGGGTTCCTAAACATCATCAAGACTAACATATACCAAGGGGATAATTATAGGATGACTTTATATATATATATAACTCTAAAAATCATGAAAAATGATATTAACAACACAAGTCTTGCATGTTTTTGCTCAAAAATGATGAGATGAGTATGAAATGAATATGTAAGATGAAAAATAAATATGAGATGCTTACAAGTGATATGATGAGGTGATTAGAACCAAAGATTAACCTAAACACCCTAGGTTTTTATTTCAAAACCTTAACAAGAGTGTTATCTAGATTGTAATTACTTGAACTAGCAAAATTTTTGTGATCCCTTGATCTCCTTATGTAGAGGCCAGTTCTTGATGGAGAAGAAACAAAGAGAGAAAGTTTTCTTGACTTTGAAATAATAGGTGAATTAATGAGATGAAATCTTACAAGGAGTATAGATCTATACTTGTTGAAAAACTTACCAACATTAAATGTATGTCCCCCCCCCATAGGGCCGGTTTTGATGGACAATTGTCTCTCAAAAATATATATATATATTTTTTTATATATAGTGTATAATTGTTAAAAGATGTAAGTAAATGTGTAGGTAGAAATAACTTGTAAGGTTTTATATACATTAGTGTATTTAAGGTAGTTTTAGGTAAAAGTAATTTTTAATAGGTCCAAGTAAAGTATAATGAGATGATAAAAATTGTAAAAATACATTCCTTGTAAAATTTGAGTGATAATATAATTATCGTGTAGTTTTTAAGAAAAACGTCGTAATAATATAAATTTAACGATTTATATACAAAATAAATTTAAAACACTAGGTAAACTCAAAATATAGTTTTTTTATAAACTAAATGTAAGTATAAAAATATATCGGGATCATTTTTGAAAGTAACGGATTAAATACTCAAAATAATAACTCACGCGATAACGTTTATATAATATAAAATTCACGCGTTTAAGGTGAAATGCAATATCGTGAATGAACTAATATGATGCAAATGATGTTAATGAAATGTAGACTAAACTTAGTCCATATGAAATGTTCGTGATGATATGATCATGAATTCGCCGCTAAACCATAAAGGTTACGCGAATTTGGAACACGCAAAGCTAGTTTACGATAAATGATGAAATTGTGAAACGTGAATTGTTTTGAGAAATGACCAAAAATTGAGAATTGTGACATTCTTCCCATGTCAGAAGAATCACGTCCTCGTGATTCAATCGATGATACTATGGTTCGAACCTCGACAAGAGTTCTAAAAGTTTATGCTCGTGTATAGTCTAAATGATTATGTCAATGCTCATGCATATGAGTTACTCGTCCCACAAGATACGTTCCTGTGCTATCGTGAGCAATTCCCATCCTAAATACATGCTTTCTTATGATTAGGCTCGATGAGACAAGCTTTCCCATTCCCAAGCAAAATTTTTAAAAGACTTTTTGGTAACCGATTTTTGCTTAATCCCACAACTCATCAAACAAGAACTGTCATACGATTAGGCTAAATCGGTTTAGGTAACGACTTGTTTCTAGCTCGATCTTTGCAACTCATCAAACAAGAACTGTCACTCGGATCAGACTGGAAACAAGTGGTTTGAAGAAAATCTTTTGAAAATTTGGCTTGATTACGGAATTGCTTACACATATGAGACTACTACTCCCTTCATTGCATGATTCTTCCTGAATTAGACATAGGTGATCAGGCTATGTATAATTTAGGAGTAATTATGCAATGCTTGGACTAATCGACTCATATGATGTTTGGTGTTGAGTCATAAGTCCGCATGTATAAAGAATGTGCACTTATAATGATATGATGAGATGCTATGATGATGTGGTTATAGTCTAGGGTCAATGATGCAACCTAGTTCTCTATAACCGATGCTCTGATACCAATCTGTCACACCCCCAAATTACGTGTTTTGCAGCGGAATGGAATACCTTGGGGAGGACTGTCATAGCATCAAAGTTACAGTTATATCGAACGACCTAAAGTGTCGTTTAGAAAATACATCATTTGATTTAATAAAACAATCAGAGTTTACAAAATGTAGGTCCCAAATGAAAATCAACTTGTGCGGAAATAAGTTTGTTACAATTCAAACGATGTTTTTAAAGTGTATAAATCCCATGTGAGACGCGTCGTCACCACGACTCTATGATATGTCCATATGTATGCCATGAAGTGAATGCCTTAGATACCTGAGATAAAACATGCTAAAAAGTGTCAACACAAAGGTTGAGTGAGTTCATAGAGTTTGTGTTGAAATGTAAAGACTTTCAAAATCGTTTATGCAGCAAAGGCATTGTAAATCCACTCAGTTCCAAGTTCCGCCCATACAAAACTTGCAACCTGTGTGTTCACAACCCACTGCCAAAAAGTGCAAAGTTTATGTTCAAGTGTATGTTGTCAAATGAGTTCACATTATAGTGCATGACTTAATGTATCAATAATTACTTGACATAATTATACCAAGACATTTAGTTCAATGAAAATCCCAAGACATTCAGCTCAATGATAATCCCAAGACATTCAGCTCAAAGGTAATCCCAAGACATTCAGCTCAAAGGTAATCCCAAGACATTCAGCTCAAGGGTAATCCCAAGACATTCAGCTCAAAGGTAATCCCAAGACATTCAGTTCAATGGTAATCCCAAGACATTCAGCTCAATGGTAATCCCAAGACATTCAGTTCCATGATTTATGATATAGGATATGACTAAACATTCAGTTCAATTAAGCAGGTAGTTTCAAATAATCATGATAGTCATAAAAATAGTTGAGCATGTATCTCCCCCAAAACAGTTATGAAAACAAGTAAAAGTAGGGGCTATGACTCACCTGGTATGATGGATATGCTAACAAAATGAAGTGCACGAAAGTGAGACTCGGAAACTATCCGCGACCTAGAATGAATGTTATGATATGTAATGAGTTGCAATGTAATGTTATGCATGCATTTCGTATGTTATTTATACCATTTGCGAGTTTTGAAAAAATAATACTTATCGTCGAAAAATACTCTTTTGACGTCTTGACTATTCTTAAATCACTTTACAAGTATTTACGTCAAAATGTCATCCTACAACAGTTTCGTAATGATTTATGGTGAAATTATCACTTTTCGTCGTAAAATAAAGTCGTCGGAAATTTCTTGAAAGTGACAAAAATGGCTTTGAAAAACTAGTCGTAAAATGGTGTACGTCGAACGTTAGGAAACGAACTCGACGGTTTTGAAAAGTTTGTATCAAAATCTAGAAGTTTCAGTTCAGGAGTTTTCGACATAAAGGTCTCGAACATAAAGATAATAAGGGTTAAAGATGGTGATTTTGTCCAATTGTTGTGTAAAAAGTGAGTTTCGGCCAAGTTTAAACATCCATAAATAATTTATTAAAACTCCGCTATACAAACGGTTGGTCGTTTTGAAAAATATGCTTGATGATCTTAATTTTACTAGAAAACATCTCGTTACAAAAAGTTCTACATCATCGTTAAAAACAGCCTTCAACATGGTCGTTTTAGTTACCGTAACACTTGTCTCGTAAAAATAATATAGTTTTTCAGAAAATAATAGTTACGGCAATTTTATGAAAACGTGCATATCTTTGTCGTTTCAAATCCGTTTTCTACGTATAATACGTCCTTAGCTTCGTATCAAAGTATACTAATATATTTTTGATAAGTCGAAATAATTTGTAAAGCTTAAGGCTCGTTTTTAACTCGTACAAGATAAAAATAGTATGCTGAAATTTCTGAAATATATATATTTCGTCGTCAAACTTGTAAAATCCATAACTTCTTCGTTATAACTCCGTTTTAATCCGTTCAAGCGGCCACGGATTCGTTTTAAAGTATATTTTCTAAATATCAAGGCCAAAATTTCGTGCCTACTGTCGGATTTTCCAGAAAATCAAAATAAGGACAGAATACATTTTATACTTATCGAAAATAGTTTTTCCCGTACTAAACCTATTCCAATCCCTTCAAATCAACTCCAAAGCTAATCTAATCCTACCATACACCTTCTTAGGGTGTCATGGGTTCCTAAACATCATCAAGACTAACATATACCAAGGGGATAATTATAGGATGACTTTATATATATATAACTCTAAAAATCATGAAAAATGGTATTAACAACACAAGTCTTGCATGTTTTTGCTCAAAAATGATGAGATGAGTATGAAATGAATATGTAAGATGAAAAATAAATATGAGATGCTTACAAGTGATATGATGAGGTGATTAGAACCAAAGATTAACCTAAACACCCTAGGTTTTTATTTCAAAACCTTAACAAGAGTGTTATCTAGATTGTAATTACTTGAACTAGCAAAATTTTTGTGATCCCTTGATCTCCTTATGTAGAGGCCGGTTCTTGATGGAGAAGAAACAAAGAGAGAAAGTTTTCTTGACTTTGAAATAATAGGTGAATTAATGAGATGAAATCTTACAAGGAGTATAGATCTATACTTGTTGAAAAACTTACCAACATTAAATGTATGTCCCCCCCCATAGGGCCGGTTTTGATGGACAATTGTCTCTCAAAAATATATATATATTTTTTTTTTATATATAGTGTATAATTGTTAAAAGATGTAAGTAAATGTGTAGGTAGAAATAACTTGTAAGGTTTTATATACATTAGTGTATTTAAGGTAGTTTTAGGTAAAAGTAATTTTTAGTAGGTCCAAGTAAAGTATAATGAGATGATAAAAATTGTAAAAATACATTCCTTGTAAAATTTGAGTGATAATATAATTATCGTGTAGTTTTTAAGAAAAACGTCGTAATAATATAAATTTAACGATTTATATACAAAATAAATTTAAAACACTAGGTAAACTCAAAATATAGTTTTTTTATAAACTAAATGTAAGTATAAAAATATATCGGGATCATTTTTGAAAGTAACGGATTAAATACTCAAAATAATAACTCACGCGATAACGTTTATATAATATAAAATTCACGCGTTTAAGGTGAAATGCAATATCGTGAATGAACTAATATGATGCAAATAATGTTAATGAAATGTAGACTAAACTTAGTCCATATGAAATGTTCGTGATGATATGATCATGAATTCGCCGCTAAACCATAAAGGTTACGCGAATTTGGAACACGCAAAGCTAGTTTACGATAAATGATGAAATTGTGAAACGTGAATTGTTTTGAGAAATGACCAAAAATTGAGAATTGTGACAATAGCACATTGGCTAATACACTCATACTTTCAACACATTTTTTTTTCAACTTCAACTCAGAGCACTCCATGAAATGGCTCAATCAATCTAACAAGATGTGGTAACTTATAATCATTTGAACAATCTTCACTTTCCAGGTGACTAGCAACCAACCGGATAGACATTGACAAGGGTTAGGCTAAGGTTTAAAGTGTAAAATCTTTTTGTATTTTCTGGGTGAAGCAAAAATGAAAAGGATGGCTCAGAGGGTGTAACTAAGGGTATCTAGCGCTGAAAATGAGCACTACAAATGGGTCCATGTAGGTGGATAACTAACCGGTGTGGCTAGCTAATATAGCATGATATGAAAAATGGAAGGCCATTTGGGTTAAATCCTAAGGTGCCTCTTTATCACACGAATTCACTTATATCGCACGAAGCGATCTCACTGCGGTCTGGTAATGATTTACAAGTACAAGTTCTAGAATAAATAAAATCACCTGCACACTCATAGCAAAAGATCCAAGCATAAAGGATGTTTGCTTTCTATAGAACAGGCTCAAATCCTCACAATAGTGGTAAGAGCTATAATTTGTGCTAGCAAATGTTTATCGATCCCAGAATGGATTGCAATGATAATCGGAACACATCTCGAAGTTTCAAATATTACCAGTTTTACCAGTGGTTTGATCCAGTTATTCTAATATGTTATCCTAAAAGCGTGAAAAATAACTAGATCACAAGGGCAAACAAAATTTTAATTTTAAGCTTAAAAACTCTAATTTTTACTATTCACCCCCCCCCCCTCCACACTTAAGTTAAACATTGTCCTAAATGTGAAAAACGAACTTCAAAGTATAGAAAAAGGGAAAATAGAGACGAAACCAGATATTCTAATGAGTTTGTCAGCTTAAATTTTCTTCATTCCTAGCGTCCACTGGAGTAATCACTACCTGCACAAAATCTTATATACAAACAAAAGAGTTTTATTAAGAGGTGGCACCCCCCACACTTAAGTTGAACCAAAGGTTTAAACTTTAGGGCGTGACCACATAAATCAATTTGGAAACACAAGGGTTGCCTCCCAAGAAGCGCTTATTTTATTAGCGAGTCATCAGCCTGACTCGAATCTTCCCAAATTTACTTGGCCACAGATGCAGCCTGAAACATTTTGAAAAGTTCGGGGATATACATGAATTCTTCACCAGTAACTTCAATATCGTCCCAAACGAACTTAGCAGATGGTTTCCAAGGAACAATTTGTGGGATTCTTCCTGGAAAAGGTGCTACAAAGGTGATGGTTTCGAATTCATTTTCGGGGGAAACTGTTGCAACTGATACTTCATTCATTTGCTCCTTATCGTAATATAACTTGATTCGGTGCCCATTAACAATGAAACTTCCACCCTGTTTGTCATAAAGTTCGACATACCCGGATGGATATCTATGTTTAACGATATATGGTCTAAACCATCTTGGTTGTAATTTAGGAGCTTTGAATTTGAATTTCATGTTGAAAAGCAGAACTTTATCTCCGGCTTTGAATTCTTTTCGAACTCTTAGCTTTTTGTGTCACACCCCCAAATTACCTGTTTTGCAGCCGAATGGAATACCTGGGGGATGACTGTCATAGAATCACAGTTACAATTATATTGAACGACCTAAAGTGTCGTTTGGAAAATACATCGTTTGATTGAATAAAATAATCAGAGTTTACAAAATATTGGTCCCAAAAGATTTCCAAAGTAACAAAAATGAGTTTGTTACAATCAAACGATAGTTAAGTGCTTAAAATATATGTGAGACGCGTCAGCTCAGCGACTCCATGCAAGCATGATGATATGCTAATACCTGAGATAAAACATGCTTAAAACAGTCAACACAAAGGTTGAGTGAAATCCATAGGTTTAATTAATTCATTTGAACACAATATTCGTAGTGTGAGTTATGTTGTTTCACACACATCGTTGAAAACAAAACAGCATTTATTTCACTAATTTCATGACAACCAAAGCGTAAACTCGTACTAATAGAAATTGGTAAAATCGTTTCATCGCAGCCCTAATAGGTAAACTTGCCAATTTACCTTAATGATTCAAATATAGTGCGTTCGATTTCCCCTAACTGGGTCAATAAGAATGGGAGTGTTAATTCCAATAGGCCTATTCTCAATATTCGCGCTCACTCGCAAGTGACTAATGGTGCATGATGTAGGGACTTCAAACATGGCAATAGAATACTTAGTGACAATAAAATATTTGGATATAACGTACAATTCAAAGCATTTGTGTTCGATTAAAAATATAGCATGTATCTCCCCCAAGAGTTTGTAAAACAATTAAATAATAGAAAGTGGGCTATTGATGAGTGTCTAAATACTCATCATTTTGTTCCCATTTAAACTACAAAAGCTGCCAAAAACACTTTGAAAAGTCATAAAATGCTACAAATATCATTGGAATGTGTTTTTATGTGATTCAGATACAAAAAGATTGAAAACAGGTGAAAAACAAGCAAAGTTCACATAATTGTCATTTTCAGTCCCTGAAGTTTCACAAATTGGCAGAATTAGTCCCTGAAGGTTTAAATTGGAAGAAAAGTCAACATAAGTCCTTGGGATATCAAACTTGTTCATTTTTAGTCCCTGGATGAAAGTTTTCTAAAATTGGCAACTTTTACCCCTCAAGTTTCAAAAATGGCAAAATTAGTCCTCGGGTATTTAAAAATGGAAATTTATCAAATCTTACCCTTGTACTATTCATCATTGGCAATATTAACCCTTTTGATAACTTTTGGGAAATTACAGTTTCAACCCTTCAAGAATTTAGAAAATACAATTTTGGTCCTTGGGCTTAAATTTCTACAAACCAAACCGGACCCTTTTAATTATTAAAGCCCAACAACCAACCCAGCCCAATCCCCTTATTAATAAAACCAGGGTCAACCCCCAGTTAAACCCACTTTCCCGCTCTCCCTCTTCTCATTCCTCACAACCCCGCCAAAACCAAAACCACCCTGGTTTTCACCACCATCTGTCCACCACTTGCATCCACCTCAACCCCAGCTGTCTACCCACTCCCTTCCACCTCCACAAACACCCAAAGATCATTAATTGCAAAAAACCTGCTTTTGATATTTTGGCGCCAAAAGCCCAAATGGACGGTTTTGATGAGATTGATGAATTCAATGGCCAAGATCAAGTGGGAAAGTCTCAGAGAGGTCGACAGAGTTAAAAAGATCTTTAAAAAGGAAGAATGGAGCAATGTGGAGATATATCTAGTGTAATTTTTCTTAGTTTATATCGAATTAGTTAATTTTCAATTTCCAGTGTATGTTTAAGCTTTCAAGTCTTGAATTAAGTTATTTCAGTGTAATATAAACCTTTTTCAGTAATCAATTTCAATTTTCAAGTACGAATTTATTTTATGCCATTTTCAAGTTCAAATTCTCAAGTTTATTTATATGTGATTGTAGTTGATGCTAAGGACTCTTAAGCTCATATAAGCTCCTGACAAAGCTTATAAGCTTTTAGAAACATTAAAACAGCTTTAGTCATTAAAAAAGGAAAATACCAAAAAGAAATCAAGATAATAGAAAAACAAATAAAAAAATCTGTGTTGTGCAAGAAGATGGCTGGAGCATGGTTTATGTTGGATGGCCATGGTTTAGTACTCAATGGGGAGTGTTAGGATTAGTTCAATGGTCTTTGGTTCATGAAAGTGTGGCAGGAAGGCTTTTGTAAGAAACTCTTTCATTTTTTATAAGCATTGTTCAACTGCTTATCTCTGTGCTTTTATGCTTATTTGGTGTATGTTAGTGAGATTATTGCTTAATAATGCATGCTTGTTCATTAGTTTTCTTAGTTGCTTAGTTTTCATTTTTTTCACTATCAATATTGCATAATAGTAATTTATAGGTCTTTGATGTTATCAGTGGTGATTTATGCTCAATTCAGTTCATACAACCATATTTTAACCTTGTGGATCCATTTCATGGTTTGAATCAGTATAATCCTTTTAAATTAACAAAATCAGTGCCCTAAGGCAGTGTTTGGATTTGCTGTCTATTTGATGTTCCAGGGCATTTGTGATATCACTGTTGGTTGTTACATGTTCTATTAGGTCCTATTAACTCAGTCAAGTCATTAAAACCAGAGTTTATTCAGTGGAAAGTCAAAATAGCTTTTAATCTCCATTAACTTGTTATCTGTTAGAATATTAAGTATCATTTTCTTCATATTAGCTCATTAATTGGTAATATAGCTTAATTTCATATCTCAGTAGTTTAATATAACATAATCATTCAATAGATTAAGCTCAAAGTTCATATAAGTCAACTTGTTAGTGTAACTTAAAAAGTCAAATTTCTCATTTGCAGTTTTTGAATAAACTTGGGAATTTTAGTGTGCTTTTAATATCAAGTTTTAGCTTATCATCTTTTGGGATATTAGTATTTTGCTGCTTATCTTCACTAGAATAATTTTAGTTTATTTTTATTCAGCTTATAAACTGCTTATTTGATAGCTTGTTTTAAGCACTTTTCTGAAAAACTCCCCTGTGCCAGTGGAGTTGGTGTTATCTGCTTGATTTCACAAGCTCACACAGAGCTTATTAGTGGAATCCAGGGCTTAACCCTTAGCTTTTTGGAAAGCTCACCCACCCATCTCAAAGTTCCAAAGCTTATTGTGCCTTTTCTAGCTTATTCCATAGGGCTGCTTATAGCTTTTTGTTTTGTCCATTCCATTGAGTACACTGATCACTCAGTGTTTACAAGCTATTTCAAAAGATTGTCACAAGCTCATTAGTGGACTCCAATCTTTGAAATTTAGATTTTTGGAAAGCTCAGTTGGTATACTTGTTAGTTTTAGTGTTCATTTTCACTTCCAAGCTTATTGCATAAGTTTAAATTAGCCTCCAAAGTTGTCCAAAAGTCTGTTTGGTTATTCAGGTTGACTGGATTGCTTATTTGGTTCATTTGGCTTATTTAGTGCTTATTTCTAGTAATTATCACTTGTTTTCATTCATCTTAGCATAGTTGCATATTTCTTTTTCTCTGTTTCCAGTTTAAAAGCTTAATAGAGCTTTTGATTTCAATTTAAGCCCAAAAGCTTAACTGTCAATCAAATAAGCTTTTGTTTTGCTTATTGTTAAGTTTTAAAATTTTTGTTTTCATTAAAAGTTTGTATTATCAGTAGTTAAATAGGTTTAAACAATAAAACACCCAAAAACATCAATTTTAAAAATAGTGATAGCGTTTATTTAATATAATTTAGCTTTTTAATTTTCTTTTTAGCTTATTATTAAGCACTTATCTGTTTTTATATTTTTCTTAAGTTTCTGTCATATTAAAGTATTTTTAAGAATTTTCTCAGATTTTTCCTTTGTCATCTAGTATTTTTAATAATTAATAATAGTTTAATTAATAATTAATTAATATTAAAGTATTAAATAGTAAAATTAATTTTTATTAAGTAAAACCATGTTTTTATATTTTTCTTAGCTTTGTTAACTTATTTAGAACCTATAAAATTTAATCTTATAATTTTCCTTTTTTATTTTCTAATTTTAATCCTTTAATTAGTTTAATTAGATTTGAATTATTAATTAAGTTTTTAATTTATAAAACCTTCGCTAAAAGACAAAAATATTTGTTTTTAATTTTTATAAATCTTTTAAGTTGTTCTAGATTTTTAGAAAATAAATTTGTAATTTTCTTAGTTAGTTTTGTATTATAAATCCTTTTTAGATTAATTAAACTAAATTTTAAATAAGTTTAAAATAGATTTGATTAATTAATTAATATTAAATTAATATAATATTAGTAAAATATTTTCTTTTTAGATTTTAATTTTCTTTAAGTTTTAAAAGTTTTAAAATTTTCATTTTATACCCTTTAGTTTTGAACTTGTCATTTTAAGTCCCTGTAGTTTTTAAATTTACATTTTTATTTACTTGCAATACACATTTGTTTAATCTGATTGTTGTGCTTTATAGCTCTGTATCCAAATACAATTCCAAACAATCAGTAGTGTAATTATCAACCAAAATCCTTACAGATCATTATCCTTAGTGATCATTCTACTTCTGAACGTTTTCACACACCATTCAACCTCCGTGGGACTTAACGACCCGGGAATCCACTAAATTCCAAGGGAAATTGTATTGAGTCCATAATAGTTGACTTTTGTTGACTAAAACCTTTGGTCAATATTTCTTGACTGTTTGGGCTGAATCAAATTTTGGCGCCGCTGCCGGGGAGGCTGTAGCGTGTTTTAAACATATTTAGACCAATACTTGCACATATACCACCTTTTGTAAACAGTTTTTTGTAAAGTTATCATTATCAAAAAGTTCATTAACACTTTTCCTGAAGTGTTAACAACATATAAAAAATATATATATATATATATATATATATATATATATATATAAAACAACAAAACAATCGTAACGTTTTCTATCCTGTATTTTCTTTAAGGTGATTCTTAAAGAGGTACGATTTGGTTAAACGAGACGATACCAAAAATATTGTCCTAAAGTATTTAAACCCTTAGCACAAATCCATACCTACGTCTTTTTAGTGGTACTTAATAAATACATAAAAATCAACCACCGCAAACCAAGGCAGAACACCTACCAACTAGGGGTGTGAACATTAATAAGTTCCCAATCTTAAAGATCAAAACTTGCCTTTGTGTCCTTGTGATTTGGTGTACCTTTTTCAAAGAAGCCATTTCATTTGTGATTATTGGTTTAAGTTCACTTGTCATTTTGCCTCACATTTGTTTTTGAAAACTGATTTTTATACTTAGTGCATGCGCACTCGTTCTTCTAGCTCCACAAGTCCACTTTCAGAGCTTGCAAGTATTCCGCGTAGACGTAGAGGACGTTCTGCTCCTTCAGCCGTGACTGAGGAACGTCTAGCACCACCACCACCTGTCATAATGGCAGAAGATAAACCAATGAAAGAGCTTCTCCAAGCACCCATCGAGGGTTACGGAGATGCCATTGTTGTCCCAGCCATCGTGGCTGATACCTTCGAGCTCAAAACCGGGTTGCTTAATCTTGTAACCCAAAGCCAATTTTATGGTTTTGAGCGGGACGACCCTCATGCACATATTCGATGGTTCAACAAGATTGCATCGACCATCAAATACAAGAATGTCCCACATGAAGCAATTAAGCTTCTTCTGTTCCCATTTTCTCTAGAGGGACAAGCCCGGATTTGGCTTGAGAAACAACCCCCTCGTTCCATTGAGACATGGAAGGATTTAGTCACTAAGTTTGTTAACGAATTCTATCCTCCATCCCGAACTACAAGTCTTAAGAATGAGATAATGAAATTCACTCAAAGATTTGATGAATCATTCGGTGAGGCATGGGATCGTTACAAAGAGTTGCTCTGAAAGTGTCCGCATCATGGTTTTTCCGAGTTAATGCAAATGGATACTTTCTACAATGGTCTAAGCCAAGCTGACCAAGACTCTTTAAATACCTCCGCGGGAGGTAATTTCCTGAGCAAGACCACAAAAGAAGCCTTGCAAATCATAGAAAACAAGTCCCAGGTCCGCCCTATACGAACAAAGACATATCAGTCTCAGTCTAATGCAGGACCTTCTACTTCATCTCACGTGAGTACATCTAGCACCGATGCTAAGATTGACAAACTCACAGATGCTATTCAGGCTTTGGTTCTTGCAAACCAAAAGAAAGTCACTTTCACACAGACACCATCACATGGTGAAGTGAAGAAAGTCGAGGTCTGTGTCACTTGTGGTGGCCCTCATGCATACTACAACTGTACTGCCACCGATGGTAGTCCATTTGAAGCCAATGCTATAGCCGGTACTTCACATCAAGGAGGTAATCAATACCGTCCTCAAAATGAAACAAACTACCGTGCTAATACTTATCAAGGACCATCCGGTTTTAACCAGAATCCTAACATGCAAAACCGGAATCAGAACCAACCTAGAATGAACCAAGGTTATCAAAACCAAGGTAATTTCTATCCCGGACCAAATCAAGGTTTCCAACATCAAGGAAACTTTAATCAAAACAATTTCAATCGAGGGAATCAATTTCAGGGAAATATGAATCCTAACCAAGGGAATTTTCAACAACAAGGTTATAATCAAAACATACGACCTCAAAATTTCCCTCCACCTCCTCCAGTATCAACATCTGATGAGCTTTTAAAACAATTCATGAAGTCTCAAGAGGAGACAAACAGATTGTTGATCACTCAGATCGCTGAACTAAAGAAGTCTTTAAATGATCAACCCTCGGGCTCAGGAAAACTTCCGAGCAACACGATCGCTAACCCGAGGGGCGATACAAAGGCGATCACAACCAGAAGTGGTGCTTCATATGATGGACCAGCTATTCCTACTACATCTTCTTCTCCTTCTCCTAAGGTAGTGGAACATGAACATGAGGCGACAAAGGACAAGGAACTTCCTACTAATAACGGAGGTACCAACGATGTCCAACCTCAAGTTGTCCTGAAACCCAAGTCTAAGCCAGGAGTTGTTTTTGATTCACATGACATCTCGGTTGAAAACCAGAAACCCAAATCTTCTATTCCTTACCCATCACGTTTAAATGAGCAAAAGCTCCGCGAAAAAGCCAGTCATCAAATGGATAAATTTTTTCAAATTTTCCAAGAACTACATTTTGACATAAGCTTTGCGGATGCTATCATGCTAATGCCCAAGTTTACATCAACTCTCAAACACATGTTAAGCAACAAGGAAAAACTATTTGAAATGGCTAAAACTCCTCTGAACGAGAACTGCTCAGCAGTTCTGTTAAAGAAGCTTCCCAAGAAGCTTGGAGATCCTGGAAAATTTCTTCTACCTTGTGTTTTTCCAGGAATGATTGAATGCTTTGCCCTCGCCGATCTTGGTGCAAGCATCAATCTGATGCCTTATTCAGTATGGAAGAAACTTTCTCTTCCAGAACTTATTCCTACCTGCATGACTCTTGAGCTTGCAGATCGTTCAATATCGCGTCCTCTTGGCATCGCCGAGGATGTATTCGTGAAAGTAGGAAAGTTCCATTTTCCAGCTGACTTTGTGGTTGTTGACTTTGATGCCGATCATCGGGTTCCCCTCATTGTTGGACGAGGATTCCTGAGAACGGGCCGTGCTCTCATTGATGTATTTGAGCAAGAAATCACATTACGTGTGGGTAATGAAGCTGTCACCTTTAACCTTGATCAAACTTCGAGGTACTCCGCAAACTATGATTCTGAGTCGGTTAACCGAATAGATATCATTGATGTTGCTTCTGAAGAGTACTCTCAAGAAGTTCTCGGTTATGTTCATAATTCTTTGAGTGATAATTTCACTCATTCATCTCAACCCATCATTGCCAATTCTACTCCTTCTCTCACTCCGTTTGAGGGAAGTGACTTCATCTTGGAAGAGATTGAAGCATACTTGTCTAGTGATTCGGTTTCATGGGAAATTGATCACGCTCCTATCGACATCGAGGGAGATATTCTTCTCATCGAGAAGTTGCTCAATGATGATCCATCATCACTCCCTCCCGTCGAGCTTCATAATAAGGAAGTCAAGTCAGTTGAGAAAACTGAAGAATTTCCTGAGGTAGAACTTAAGGACTTACCACCTCATCTCGAGTATGTATTTCTTGAGGGTGATGATAAATTACCCGTCATTATTGCTCAAGATTTGAGTAAAGATGAAAAGACTGCTCTGATAAAGGTCTTGAAGTCACACAAGCAAGCAATTGCTTGGAAACTCTCCGACATTAAGGGTATCAACCCTGAGTTTTGTACTCACAAAATCTTGATGGAGGATGATTTCAAACCTGCAGTCCAACATCAGAGAAGGGTGAATCCTAAGATTCATGAGGTTATCAAACAGGAGGTTCTCAAACTTCTTGATGCCGGTTTAATTTACCCGATCTCTGACAGTCCTTGGGTCAGTCCCATTCACTGTGTTCCAAAAAAGGGTGGCATAACTGTTGTCACAAATGAAGAAAACGAGTTAATTCCAACTCGATTGGTTACGGGATGGCGTGTGTGTATTGACTATCGCAAGTTAAACGAAGCCACCCGTAAAGACCATTTTCCTCTACCCTTCATGGACCAAATGCTTGAGAGATTAGCAAGGAACGAATACTATTGTTTCCTAGATGGTTTCTCGGGGTATTTTCATATCCCCATTGATCCACAGGATCAAGAAAAAACCACATTCACCTGCCCATACGGAACTTTTGCCTACAGACGTATGCCTTTTGGCCTATGTAACGCTCCTGGCACGTTCCAACGATGTATGATGGCAATTTTCCACGACATGATCGGGAAACAATGGAGGTGTTTATGGATGACTTCTCGGTCATTGGGGACTCATTTCAAACATGTCTCTCCCATTTAGAAAAATGCTAAAACGGTGTGAAGACACCAATCTTTGTCTAAATTGGGAGAAGAGCCATTTATGGTTAAGAGAGGTATTGTCCTTGGCCATAAGATTTCCAAAAATGGGATTAAGGTTGACAAAGCGAAAGTGGATGTCATTTCCAAATTGCCTCATCCTACTACCGTCAAAGGTATTAGGAGTTTTTTAGGTCACGCCGGTTTTTATCGCAGATTCATACAAGATTTTTCTAAAATCGCTCGACCTATGACTCATCTCCTTGAGAAGGATGCTCCTTTTATCTTCTCACCTGAGTGCAT
Source organism: Chrysanthemum makinoi (assembly GCA_910596185.1). Taxonomy (NCBI): domain Eukaryota; kingdom Viridiplantae; phylum Streptophyta; class Magnoliopsida; order Asterales; family Asteraceae; genus Chrysanthemum; species Chrysanthemum makinoi. The sequence continues at coordinate 93,031,775 of OU343224.1, forward strand.
CGAAGCTTTTGAAACATTAAAGAAAAAGCTAACGGAAGCACCCATTCTCGTTGCCCCGACTGGGATTTACCCTTTGAACTCATGTGCGATGCAAGTGATTTTGCTATCGGTGCAGTCCTGGGGCAACGTATAACCAAGCATTTTCAGCCTATCCACTACGCAAGTAAGACTATGAATGAAGCTCAAACCCATTACACCACTACAGAAAAAGAGCTACTAGCCGTGGTGTATGCGTTTGAGAAGTTTCGGCCATACCTAATCTTAACCAAATGCGTGGTGTATACGGATCACTCGGCTCTCAAATATCTCTTTGCAAAACAAGATGCAAAGCCGAGATTGCTCCGTTGGGTTCTCCTCCTGCAAGAATTTGATATCATTATACGTGATAAAAAAGGAGCTGAGAACCTAGCTGCTGATCATCTGTCCCGATTAGAAAACCCACACCAAGATGTTTTCGAGAAAAAGGAAATAAATGAAACATTTCCTCTCGAGACACTCAATGCGGTTACTTTTCGTGGAAACTCTACTACCCCATGGTTTGCTGACTTCGCAAATTACCATGCGGGTAACTTCATAGTGAAAGGAATGTCGACCCAACAGAAGAACAAATTCTTCAAGGATGTTAAACATTACTTCTGGGACGACCCCTACTTATTCAAAATTTGCGCGGATCAAATCATCAGGCGATGTGTGTATGATCAGGAAGCCAATGACATTCTCAAGGCTTGCCATTCTGGACCTACTGGGGGACATCATAGCCCCAACTACACTGCCAAGAAGGTGTTTGATTCCGGATTTTATTGGCCCACTATTTACAAGGATGCCCACGAATTTGTCAAAACCTGTGACGCTTGTCAACGTCATGGAAATATCTCACAAAGAAATGAAATGCCGCAAAACGCCATTCAAGTGTGTGAGATTTTTGACATCTGGGGCATCGACTTTATGGGGCCATTTCCATCATCTCGAGGAAACAAATACATACTTGTGGCTGTTGACTATTTGTCAAAATGGGTTGAAGCGAAAGCTTTACCCACCAATGATGCCCGAGTTGTTGTAAAATTCTTAAAATCTCTTTTTGCTAGGTTTGGAACTCCACGAGCTATAATCAGTGATCGTGGTACGCATTTCTGCAATGACCAATTTGATCGAGTCATGCAAAATTATGGTGTAACTCACCGTCTCTCTACTGCGTATCACCCCCAAACAAGTGGGCAAGTGGAAGTTTCCAACCGAGGGATTAAAAGAATTCTGGAGAGGACAGTAGGCGAAAACCGTGCCTCTTGGTCGGATAAGCTAGATGACGCACTCTGGGCCTTCTGTACAGCTTATAAAACACCCATCGAGTGTACTCCATACAAGCTTGTGTACGGAAAGGCGTGTCATCTGCTGATTGAGCTTGAGCACAAAGCATACTGGGCCTTAAAACATGCCAACTTCGATATTCAGACAGCTGGTGATCACCGGAAAGTTCAAATGAATGAATTAAATGAACTCCGTGATCAAGCATACGAGAACTCTTTGATCTACAAAGAAAAGACAAAGAAGATTCATGACTCCAAAATCAAGAACCGCGTTTTCAACATCGGTGATCGAGTCCTTCTTTTCAATTCAAGATTGAAGATTTTCTCAGGAAAACTAAAATCCCGCTGGTCTGGACCATTCACCATCACTAAAGTATTTCCTTATGGTACCATTGAGTTATCTCAACCCGATGGTCCAAATTTTAAAGTGAATGGTCATCGATTGAAGCACTATTTTGGAGAGGACATTCCACCCATGGTTGTCCCGGATCTCCAAACTTTCCCCATGAACCAATGAATGCGGGGATCGAGTCAAGCTAGCGACTCGGGAATCAAAAACAGTAGCACACCATATGGGTTTTCACCCATATTTCTGACTTCTTTCTACTTTCTACCACCCTAGTGTGGGGGAGTTGCCCCCCGTTGTTGTATATAAAATTTCAGTATAAAAAAAAAAAAAAAAAAAAAATCACAAAAATAATGGCCGTAATATTTCCCTTTTACGTTCTATGTTTCGGCATAACCGCCGGTACTTTGAATATTGAGGGCAATATTCATTTCTAGTGTGGGGGGGGAATTCTCACGAATTTTATCATGTAATTATACCACCCAATTCCCTCGTTTTTGGCCAAAAGTTTTTTTTGGAGTAAGTGTTTTGCACTTACTCAGCTTACGGTTATCAGTCCGCCATGTCTAATAAACAAAAGGATTGGCTAATCCAGGAGCAAACGGATCTTGGTAAAGATATCTCAAATCCGTTGACGGCTTGCAATTTGCCCAAAATTGTATGGTGTTCAGCTCACCATATCTTTAATTAGTGAAGAGTTGGCTAGCCCGCAAGTTTATGGCTTGTGGTAAAGGCAGTTGGAAAACCATAATTGGTAATCGACTCACCAAAGATAATATTGATAATTTATCTAAGAGTTGAGTAGTCCAGAAGCAAACGGCTTTTGGTAAAGACAAATCAAATCCGTTTACAACTTATGATTTGCTAAAAATCATTTGGTTATCATTGTACCAAGGTTCTTACTTGAACTGAAACAATTGGCTACTCCAGAAGTAATGGCTTTTGGTAAAGAGACTTAAATCCATTAAATTTTCATAAAAGATTGCTAGGGACTAGCAATAGTTTAGTGTGGGGGATTGATGAGTGTCTAAATACTCATCATTTTGTTCCCATTTAAACTACAAAAGCTGCCAAAAACACTTTGAAAAGTCATAAAATGCTACAAATATCATTGGAATGTGTTTTTATGTGATTCAGATACAAAAAGATTGAAAACAGGTGAAAAACAAGCAAAGTTCACATAATTGTCATTTTCAGTCCCTGAAGTTTCAAAAATTGGCAGAATTAGTCCCTGAAGGTTTAAATTGGAAGAAAAGTCAACATAAGTCCTTGGGATATCAAACTTGTTCATTTTTAGTCCCTGGATGAAAGTTTTCTAAAATTGGCAACTTTTACCCCTCAAGTTTCAAAAATGGCAAAATTAGTCCTCGGTTATTAAAAAATGGAAATTTATCAAATCTTACCCTTGTACTATTCATCATTGGCAATATTAACCCTTTTGATAACTTTTGGGAAATTACAGTTTCAACCCTTCAAGAATTTAGAAAATACAATTTTGGTCCTTGGGCTTAAATTTCTACAAACCAAACCGGACCCTTTTAATTATTAAAGCCCAACAACCAACCCAGCCCAATCCCCTTATTAATAAAACCAGGGTTGACTTCAGTCAAACCCACTTTCCCGCTCTCCCTCTTCTCCTTCCTCACAACCCCGCCAAAACCAAAACCACCCTGGTTTTCACCACCATCTATCCACCACTTGCATCCACCTCAACCCCAGCTGTCTACCCACTCCCTTCCACCTCCACAAACACCCAAAGATCATTAAGTGCAAAAAACCTGCTTTTGATATTTTGGCGCCAAAAGCCCAAATGGACGGTTTTGATGAGATTGATGAATTCAATGGCCAAGATCAAGTGGGAAAGTCTCAGAGAGGTCGACAGAGTTAAAAAGATCTTTAAAAAGGAAGAATGGAGCAATGTGGAGATATATCTAGTGTAATTTTTCTTAGTTTATATCGAATTAGTTAATTTTCAATTTCCAGTGTATGTTTAAGCTTTCAAGTCTTGAATTAAGTTATTTCAGTGTAATATAAACCTTTTTCAGTAATCAATTTCAATTTTCAAGTACGAATTTATTTTATGCCATTTTCAAGTTCAAATTCTCAAGTTTATTTATATGTGATTGTAGTTGATGCTAAGGACTCTTAAGCTCATATAAGCTCCTGACAAAGCTTATAATTTTTTAGAAAAATTAAAACAGCTTTAGTCATTAAAAAAGGAAAATACCAAAAAGAAATCAAGATAATAGAAAAACAAATAAAAAAATCTGTGTTGTGCAAGAAGATGGCTGGAGCATGGTTTATGTTGGATGGCCATGGTTTAGTACTCCATGGGGAGTGTTAGGATTAGTTCAATGGTCTTTGGTTCATGAAAGTGTGGCAGGAAGGCTTTTGTAAGAAACTCTTTCATTTTTTATAAGCATTGTTCAACTGCTTATCTCTGTGCTTTTATGCTTATTTGGTGTATGTTAGTGAGATTATTGCTTAATAATGCATGCTTGTTCATTAGTTTTCTTAGTTGTTTAGTTTTCATTTTTTTCACTATCAATATTGCATAATAGTAATTTATAGGTCTTTGATGTTATCAGTGGTGATTTATGCTCAATTCAGTTCATACAACCATATTTTAACCTTGTGGATCCATTTCATGGTTTGAATCAATATAATCCTTTTAAATTAACAAAATCAGTGCCCTATGGCAGTGTTTGGATTTGCTGTCTATTTGATGTTCTAGGGCATTTGTGATATCACTGTTGGTTGTTACATGTTCTATTAGGTCCTATTAACTCAGTCAAGTCATTAAAACCAGAGTTTATTCAGTGGAAAGTCAAAATAGCTTTTAATCTCCATTAACTTATTATCTGTTAGAATATTAAGTATCAGTTTCTTCATATTAGCTCATTAATTGGTAATATAGCTTAATTTCATATCTCAGTAGTTTAATATAACATAATCATTCAATAGATTAAGCTCAAAGTTCATATAAGTCAACTTGTTAGTGTAACTTAAAAAGTCAAATTTCTCATTTGCAGTTTTTGAATAAACTTGAGAATTTTAGTGTGCTTTTAATATCAAGTTTTAGCTTATCATCTTTTGGGATATTAGTATTTTGCTGCTTATCTTCACTAGAATAATTTTAGTTTATTTTTATTCAGCTTATAAACTGCTTATTTGATAGCTTGTTTTAAGCACTTTTCTGAAAAACTCCCCTGTGCCAGTGGAGTTGGTGTTATCTGCTTGATTTCACAAGCTCACACAGAGCTTATTAGTGGAATCCAGGGCTTAACCCTTAGCTTTTTGGAAAGCTCACCCACCCATCTCAAAGTTCCAAAGCTTATTGTGCCTTTTCTAGCTTATTCCATAGGGCTGCTTATAGCTTTTTGTTTTGTCCATTCAATTGAGTACACTGATCACTCAGTGTTTACAATCTATTTCAAAAGCTTGTCACAAGCTCATTAGTGGACTCCAATATTTGAAATTTAGATTTTTGGAAAGCTCAGTTGGTATACTTGTTAGTTTTAGTGTTCATTTTCACTTCCAAGCTTATTGCATAAGTTTAAATTAGCCTCCAAAGTTGTCCAAAAGCCTGTTTGGTTATTCAGGTTGACTGGATTGCTTATTTGGTTCATTTGGCTTATTCAGTGCTTATTTCTAGTACTTATCACTTGTTTTCATTCATCTTAGCATAGTTGCATATTTCTTTTTTTCTGTTTCCAGTTTAAAAGCTTAATAGAGCTTTTGATTTCAATTTAAGCCCAAAAGCTTAACTGTCAATCAAATAAGCTTTTGTTTTGCTTATTGTTAAGTTTTAAAATTTTTGTTTTCATTAAAAGTTTGTATTATCAGTAGTTAAATAGGTTTAAACAATAAAAGACACAAAAACATCAATTTTAAAAATAGTGATAGCGTTTATTTAATATAATTTAGCTTTTTAATTTTCTTTTTAGCTTATTATTAAGCACTTATCTTTTTTTATATTTTTCTTAAGTTTCTGTCATATTAAAGTATTTTTAAGAATTTTCTCAGATTTTTCCTTTGTCATCTAGTATTTTTAATAATTAATAATAGTTTAATTAATAATTAATTAATATTAAAATATTAAATTGTAAAATTAATTTTTATTAAGTAAAACCATGTTTTTATATTTTTCTTAGCTTTGTTAACTTAATTAGAACCAATAAAATTTAATCTTATAATTTTCCTTTTTTATTTTCTAATTTTAATCCTTTAATTAGTTTAATTAGATTTGAATTATTAATTAAGTTTTTAATTTATAAAACCTTCGCTAAAAGACAAAAATATTTGTTTTTAATTTTTATAAATCTTTTAAGTTGTTCTAGATTTTTAGAAAATAAATTTGTAATTTTCTTAGTTAGTTTTGTGTTATAAATCCTTTTTAGATTAATTAAACTAAATTTTAAATAAGTTTAAAATAGATTTGATTAATTAATTAATATTAAATTAATATAATATTAGTAAAATATTTTCTTTTTAGATTTTAATTTTCTTTAAGTTTTAAAAGTTTTAAAATTTTCATTTTATACCCTTTAGTTTTAAACTTGTCATTTTAAGTCCCTGTAGTTTTAAATTTACATTTTTATACACATTTGTTTAATCTGATTGTTGTGCTTTATAGCTCTGTATCCAAATACAATTCCAAACAATCAGTAGTGTAATTATCAACCAAAATCCTTACAGATTATTATCCTTAGTGATCATTCTACTTCTGAACGTTTTCACACACCATTCAACCTCCGTGGGACTTAACGACCCGGGAATCCACTAAATTCCAAGGGAAATTGTATTGAGTCCATAATAGTTGACTTTTGTTGACTAAAACCTTTGGTCAATATTTCTTGACTGTTTGGGCTGAATCAGCTATGAACTCACCTGATGCAATGTTTATGATGACAAGAGTGGATACACTGAAATGAGGTGCAACCTCTAACTGCAACCTATTATGAATGATATGTTCTAATGTAAGTCATGATATTATGTTATGCATGCAATCTCATATGATATCTATACCACTTGTGAATTTTTGAAAATAAAGTTTATCGTCGAGAAATAAGTTTATAACTTATCGTCAAGTTATAAATTACTTTACAAGTATTTACGTTGAAATGATATCCTACGATAGTCATTTAGTGATTTATTAAGAAATTATAGCTTTTCGTCGTAAAACAATGTCATTTGACAATTCATGAAAGTGACTAAATGGCCTCGAAACGCTAGTAATAAAATAGTGAATATCGAGTGTTTGGAAACAAACTCAACGGTTTTGGAAAGCTAGTAGCATTATCTCAAAGTCTTAGTTTTTAAATTTTGATCATAGAGGTCTCGATTATGGAGAAAAGTATAGGTGAAGTAGGGTACTTAGACTAAAAATATTGTTTAAGGGTAGTTTTCGGCAAAGTTTGAATGACCGTATTTTACTCGTTACAACTCCGTTTGACAAATGGTTGAACATTTTGGAAAATAGGCTAGGTGAACTTACTTTTACTAGAAAATATCGTTTTCTAAAAAGTATTCTATCGATGTTAAAAACGACTCTCAACATGGTCACTAGCGACAACTAGTTTGGCTATTAAAAAATATAAATGTAAGTGTTTTTATACTTGTGAATAATAGTTACGACAACCTTATTTAAACGCGTGTAATTTAGTCGTTATAAGTCCGTTTTCTTCGTTTTATATGTCCTTAGCTTCGTGTTAATGTATACTAATATATTTTTGATAAATCGACTCATTTAGATAACGCTTAAAACTTATTTTTGACCCTTAAAAATCTGGACAGCATGCTGTTTTCCCGGAAAATATAGTTTTCGTCGTTAAACTTGAAAATAGCATAACTTCTTCGTTATAAATCCGTTTTAACCCGTTCAAGCGACCACGTTTTCGTTTTAAAGCATATTTTCTGAATATCTAGCCCAAAATATTTTATAAACTGTCGAATTTTCCAGATTTCACAAAAATGATCAGACCATTATTTAATGTTGTCGAAATTGATTTTTCTTGCGTAATACTTATTCTAACCACTTCAAATCAACACCAAATCTATTCTAAACCTACCATACACCTTCTTAGGGTGTCATGGGTTCCTAAACATCATCAAAAATGATATGTTTCAAAGGATTAATTATAGGATGATATATATTAATTATAAGTACTAAAAACATTAAAAGTGGTATAGAGATACACATGAAACTTGCATGATTTCTACTAGAATGATAAAAATAACTCATGAATATTATGAAAGAGTAAAAATGATCATGAAATGCTTACTAGTGTAGTGATGAGGTTTATGGAACAAGGTTTTTCCTAAATACCTTAGGTTTTTATTGTAAATCCTTAAATAAGAGTATGCTAGAGTTATAATTTATCTTGATCTTGAAAAATCTTGGCTTCCTTCTTTGTTTTTCTTCTTGGCCGGTTTTTAGAGTGAAAGGGAGGGAGAGTTTTTTTTTTTTTTTTTTTTTTTTTTCACCTTTGTATTGTGTGCTTGTATGTGTTAGAAGTTAGTATATAATTAAAAGAAATACAAGTGTAAACCTATAATGGCATATGTGGTAAGGCTAGTGTAGATTTTTATGTAAACTTGGTGTGTCACTATGTTTTGGTCGGCAAGGAGAAAAAAAAAGAAAGAGTAGTATATTTTGGATGACAAAGTGTATAAAGGTGTAAGTATAATAGGTAATTTGTACGTATAATTAAGTATTTAGGGTAGTATTAGCTAGAAATAAATTTTAACGGAACAAAATAAAATATGTCAAAGTCATAAAAATTATAAAAATACATTTCTTACAAAAATTGTGTGAAATAATAGTTATCGAGTAGTATTTACGAAAACCGTCGTAAATATATATATATATATATATATATATATATATATATATATATATATATATATATATATATATATATATATATATATATATATATATATATATATATATATATATATATATATATATATATATATATATATATATATATATATATATATATAACAATTTATATACAAAATAAATTTAAAACATCGGGTAAACTAATAATATAATTTTTATAGTCTTAAAATGAGTATAAAAATATATCAAGATAATTTTTGGAAGTGTCGGATCAAATATTCAAAATAAATGATTACGCGATAGCGTTTATTTAATAGGAAAAATATACATAAATGAAAAATGCAAACCCATGCATGAGCTAATATGACGATGATATTACTAATGATATGTAGGCTAAATCTAGTCTATATGAAATGTCTTCGATGATTTTTCATGAATTCGCAGCTAAACCCTTACGGTTACGCGAATTTGATACTCGTAAACCTAGTTTACGAAAAATAATGAATAGTGAATCATGAATAGTGATTTTCTCCTGGAATGAATAGTAAAATTTTCAAAGTTTGTAAAATGACCTGAAATTACGAGTTGTCACATTTTGTCGTGATAAGCTTTTGTTCTAGCTTTATACAGTTTGGAATTTTCATAAGCTCGGAGTCTTAATTCATCGAGTTCGTGCAATTGCAAGAATCTCTTTTCTCCAGCTATTTTGAGATCGGTGTTACAGTTTCTGAGAGCCCAGTAAGCACGATGTTCAACTTCGAACGGCAAATGACAAGTCTTTCCATACAGGAGTCTGTACGGAGTTGTGCCAATAGGAGTTTTATAAGCCGTACGAAACGCCCACAGAGCATCGTCAAGTTTCTTCGCCCACACTGAAGGATTGTCCTTCACTGTTTTCTCGAGTATTCTTTTGAGAGCTCTGTTGGTGTTTTCAACTTGCCCACTGGTTTGTGGATGATAGGCAGTCGCGAATCGATGATGAACTCCATATCTTTTCATGGTTTTCTCCATTTGTTGGTTACAGAAATGGGTTCCTCGATCACTTATCAGGGCTTTGGGAATTCCATAACGAGCAAAAAGATTTTTGAGAAAATTAACGACTACGCGAGCATCGTTCGTTGGTAAAGCTTCAGCTTCTGCCCATTTGGACACGTAATCTATAGCAACGAGAATGTATTCGTATTTGTGGGATTAAGGAAAAGGTCCCATGAAATCTATTCCCAAAATATCGAATATTTCACACACTTGGATGCTTGTCAATGGCATTTCATCTCTTCGTGAAAGATTTGTGGTTCTTTGGCAAGCGTCACAATTCTGAACAAGTGTATGTGCTTCTTTAAATATTGTTGGCCAATAGAATCCAGCATCAAAAACTTTTTTAGCTGTGGTGGAAGGACCATAATGTCCCCCAGTTGGGCCATGATGACATTCGTCAAGAATTTTTCGGGTTTTGGAACCAGAAACACATCTTCGGATCATTCCGTCAGGACACATTTTGTAAAGATATGGCTCTTCCCAAAAATAGTATTTAAGTTTCGAAAAGAATTTGCTCCTTTGAGCATGAGTTAAACCTTTTCTGAGAATTCCTACAGCGAGATAGTTTGCAAAGTCAGCAAACCAAGGATCGTCAGTTCCATCGACGGTCATGAGAGTTTCATCGGGGAAGTAATCATCGATTTCTTCTTCCTTTAACTCCTCAAGATCGGGGTTTTCAAGACGAGATAAATGATCAGCTGCTAGATTCTCGGCTCCTTTCTTATCTTTGATTTCGATATCAAATTCTTGGAGTAGCAGAATCCATCGAATAAGACGTAGTTTAGCATCTTGCTTGGTAAACAGATATTTGAGTGCTGAGTGATCGGTGAAAACGACTGTCTTTGAGAGAACAAGGTAGGATCGGAATTTGTCGAATGCGAAAACTACGGCCAGTAATTCCTTTTCGGTGACGGTATAATTTTGCTGAGCACTATTCAGTGTCTTGCTAGCAAAATATATAGGCCGAAAGTGTTTTCCTTCACGTTGACCTAAGACGGCTCCAACAGCAAAATCGCTGGCACCGCACATAAGTTCGAAAGGTAGTGACCAATTAGGTGAAACCATGATCAGAGCACTAGTCAGTTGAGATTTCAGCGTTTCGAAAGCTTTTATGCAATCAGCATTGAAGTCAAAGATAGATTCCTTCTCAAGAAGTTTTGTCATCGGACGGGATAATTTTGAAAAATCTTTGATAAAGCGGCGGTAAAAACCGGCATGTCCTAAAAAACTTCAAACGGCTTTGACGTTAGTTGGTGGTGGTAGTTTCGAGATAATGTCGATTTTTGCTTTGTCTACTTCCATGCCTGCACTGGAGATTTTGTGGCCAAGCACAATTCCTTCGGTCACCATGAAGTGAAATTTTTCCCAGTTAAGGACAAGATGTGCATCTTCGCATCTTTCGAGCATTTTATCAAGATTGGAAAGACAAGCTTCAAATGAGTCTCCGAAGACTGAAAAGTCATCCATGAAAACTTCCATGGAGGTTTCGAGCATGTCTTGGAATATGGCTATCATACACCTTTGAAAAGTCGCAGTTGCATTTCAAAGACCAAAAGGCATACGCCGATATGCGTAGGTTCCAAAAGGACAAGTGAAAGTGGTCTTTTCTTGATCATTAGGATCGATTGGAATTTGGAAATATCCTGAAAATCCATCGAGGAAACAAAAGAATTTATTTCCTGCTAGTCTTTCAAGCATTTGATCCATGAACGGGAGTGGAAAGTGATCTTTTCTGGTGGCTTTGTTTAATTTCCGATAGTCAATACAAACGCGCCAGCCAGTGACAGTTGTAGTTGGAACTAGTTCATTCTGTTCATTAGTCACTACCGTCATTCCTCCTTTCTTGGAAACACAGTGAACGGGACTCACCCAAGGGCTATCCTCAATTGGGTAAATGATACCATCATCGAGAAGTTTTATGATTTCCTTTTTAACAACGTCTTTCATGTTGGGATTGAGTCGACGTTGACGTTCAACAACATGTTTGATCCCTTCTTCGAAATTGATTTTGTGTTTGCAGAAATTGGGACTAATTCCTGGAATATCAGATGTTTTCCAAGCGAAAGCTTGTTTGTGATTTTTGAGGACAGAAATTAAACTTTCTTTCTCGTTGGCCTCGAGCAATGAAGATATGACTACTGGAAGAAGTGAATTTTCCTCCAGGTAAGCATATTCAAGATGATCAGGGAGAGGTTTGAGCACGAGATCAGTGGGTGGTTCTTCGATAGAGGATTTAATTCGCATCTCGTCATTGAAAGTTATTTCTTCAAAGTTTTCTTCCCCCATTTCTTCCTCCTCCGTGTTATCTCCTTCGAATTCTACTTTCATGAAATCATCAAAGTCTTTATCAAAGTCTGTTTCATTGATTTTTTCAGAAGTAGTCATGAATGGATCGGATTCGTTAAGTAATGCATCCAATTCTTCGTCAGTGACTTCATCGATAACATCGATGTTGAAACAAGTGTCATCACTGGAATGTGGATAGCGCATCGCTTTATCGATTAGAAAGGTGATTTGATCTTCTCCAACTCCAAGTTTGAGTTCTTTTACTTTCACTTTGATGATTGCATCGGCGGTATTTAGGAAAGGTCTTCCTAAGATGAGTGGGACTTTACTATCTTCTTCCATTTCTAAGATTACAAAGTCCACGGGAAAAATGAATTTACCGACTTGAACAAGAATATTCTCGGCAATACCAGCAGGATATTGATAAGAATGATTTGCTAATCGAATGCTCATTTTTGTTGGTTTTAGGCTGTTGTTGCATAACTTGGAATACAGAGAATAAGGCATCAAATTGATACTTGAGCCAAGATCGGCTAAAGCATCGCATTTAATATTATTCCCGAAAGTACATGGAATAAGAAAGCTCCCAGGATCTCCGAGCTTTGGTGGGATCTTGTTTTGGACAATGGTTGAGCATTCTTCGTTAAGAAAAGTAGCTGATATTTGCTCTAGCTTGCTTTTGTTATTAAGAAGTTCTTTCAAGAATTTCCTGTAATTGGGCATTCCGGCTAAGACATCAACGAGATGAACATTGAGTCTAACATCTTTGATTATTTCAATGAACTTTTTATAACGTTCTTCCATTTTCTCTTTCTTAAGGCGTTGAGGATAAGGAATTTTTTGTGTGTACGCCTTGATGGATGGGGTGGTTTTCTTTTTGGTGGTTTGAGTTGTGTTGGTTTTTTCGGCTTCATCCTCACTATCTTTGGTGATAGGAGTATTTTCATTAGGATTTGGTGATGGATCGTTCGAGATACCACTTCTTGTGAAGACAACATTGATATGCTCGTTTCTTGTTTGTGGTGGAGGGTACGTCTTATCATTTGATGGTTTTGGGTTGGATTGGGTGTTACTTGGAAACGAACCAGATGGTCGAGAGGAATGTTGGTCAGAAAATCTGCCAAACTTGTTTTCAAGATCTTGGATAGATGCTTGATGATTTTTCTGTCCCTGCTCAACTTTGGCTTTGAGATTGAAAAATTGATTTTTTATAAAATAATTTGTAGATTTTTGAGCAGCTACAAATTCTCTCATGGTTTTCTCTAATTCGGTTTCTTCCATCTTTTTGTCGGAGTTTTGTGGTGGTGGATTGTCAGTTCGTGGTTGAGAATCACGGTTGTCATCCCTTGGTCGGCGGTCTTGCCAATTTCTAGAATTTCGACCGTAATAATTACTACGATATCCTCATCCACGATATCCTCCTTGGGCATAATTCGCTTCTCCTTCGTTAGGTCCACCCAAAGGCTTATCGTTGCATTCGGACGATGGATGATTTCCTCCACAATTGTTGCATCCGCCTCGCATTTCCTTCATTTCTTCCTTGATATCTTTGTATTGCGAGTCAATTTTTGAGGTTAAGGCTTCCATTTTCTCCATGAGTTTTGAGGTATCGGTGTTTTCGACAAAAGCAATGGTTTTTCGAAGAGGTTTGGTTTTGGAATCTTTGGACCAATCGAGTTTGAGAAGTACTCGATCCTCGAGTAATTGGTGTGTATCGTTAGGAGTCTTATAGGGAAAAATTCCTCCAGCATCAAGGATGCCTTGAGAGATTTCGTCTAGTCCATGGTAAAAGATTTGGATAATGGTTCCTTTGGATAATCCATGTCCATGACAACTACGAAGCAAATCTTTCATCTGAAGCCAAGCTTCGACAAGTGATTCATTGGGATTTTGTGTGAAAGCACAAATTTCTCCCATTAATCGATCAAATATGGCAGGTGGAAAGAATCGGCTTACAAAGGCTTGCCTCATCTCCTCTCAAGTGTTGATAATTCCTGGGGTTAATTCATTATACCATACTTTAGCATCTCCGGCGAGTGATGATGGAAAAAGCTTGAGTTTGATGGCATTGACATCGGTGTCTCCATAACGGAACATGCCGCAAATTTCGATGAATTCGGCAATGTGCTTATGCGGATCGGCCCGCGCACGGCCATCGAATTGACGGTCTTTGATCATGGAAAGATGATGACTCTTCACGGTGAAGTTGTCACCAAGGTTGACAGCAACAATAGCACTCCCAGGGGTTGGTGCTACGGCTCGGTTGGTTCCCCACATGGGTTGATCGTCTGCCATGGGAAAAGGTAAATTGGTGAAAGGGTTGTAAACAACTTTGGCTTCTACGAGGTTATCAAATGGTGGGTTTGGTACTCTTGGTACACGATTTTCCACTGGTATGAAAAGTGTTCTTCTTCTTCTTCGAATCAAAAGTTCGGGGTTGGTAAGAGGTGTAATTGGTTCTATTCCCGCTGCACGAGTGTTCATACAATGTCCTAGAGAATCCAGGCAATATCTAAACACACGGACAAACAATGAAAACAGTTTTCTGAGACAGAAGGGGTAACCGGATCGGTTGCGAGGTGCGACCGATCGGTTAGATCAGTTTGGTATGGTTTAAAGGCGTAACCGGTTCGGTTGTAAGGCAACCGGATCGGTTGAAACTTATGAGAATATTTTTTGGAGTGAATCGGCTGATGGGGATTCAAAACTTGCTAAAACACAATCAAATCCCCGGCAGCGGCGCCAAAAATTGATGTGCTACGTGTGTACAAGTTTTAAATTTATAAAAGGTGAATTACCAATATTACCAATAACACATACGAGCAAGTGCACTCGTCCGTTATAGCAAGATTATGAAGGTAAGTCGAGATCGTTCGCAGGGATATGAGTGAATCTAATTAACAAGTTTTAATCAACAGAGTCTATCCAAAATATATAACAACGCAAATAGATATAATGAAATTCAGATGATTAAAAACTAAACTTGCTTAAACTAGTTTCATATCCTAGATTAGTGTGATTGTGTTAACCTCTTAACATGTTGGTTGTGATAATTAGTTGGTGTACTAATCTATTGTTCTTACAAGTTAAACCTTCGTCAAGATTTTAGTTTATAAAAACAAGCATTACGTTTAACCAATCAATTCAAGATCAATTCAAGTTTCATAAGTTCATTTTCATAAACTTAAACACAAAAACATCCACTTGTTTCATCAAATTGCTTAAGAAATGGTCAATACAAAAGGTAACCGATTATAGACAAAAGGCTACAATTGATTCTCAACAACTAATCTTACAACCTTTTAGATGTTTCCAATCAATCCAATTTGAAAATCAAAAAGCGTTTTTATTACGACCACACCTTAGTTCCTTTGTTTAATCAAGAATAATGGGTAAAAACAATCATCCATAGACAAAATGATTATAACTAGTTGAATAACAATAAGTTCTTTCGACCTCTACGATTACTATCAACTAGTCAAACTTGATTAACAAATGTCACTATGAAATTTTAGCACAATTGGATCTTAGAATTAACTTGAAATTGAATTAAAACATGTTAACACAATCACTAACTAATCATATGATAATCAACATCATTTAGGCAAGTGTATAAAGAAACTAGCCACTCATAGCAAACATGAACATAAACTCAGAACTTTGAACATTAGAAAACGTGATTAAAAGTCTTACAATGCTTGGAATAAGATTACAAATGGTGAAGTAATGATTCCCAAGGTATTGGGGTAGACTTCTTGGTGATTTGGCCTCCAAATGTGGAACTTCTGGAACTCCAAACTTTCCTGGACTTCTAAGGACGAATTTAAGAGCTAGAGAGCTTTGTTTGATCAGTAGAGAGAGTTGTATTGAAGTGTGTGTGTCTCATATGCTCACAAAAGGCCTCTATTTATACTAGTTCCAAGGCCTAGGGTATTAATTGCTGAACTTGGCCTCTAAGGAGTTAGGAAGGGACTAGAATACACCAAGAGAAGGACCTATAATCGTTTGGATGCAAAGGAGAAACTTAGTGATGAAGAATTGGCAGATACAGGTCTTCCAACTAGATCGGTTACATGACCAACCGATCCGGTTTGTCTTCTACAAGGAACCAACCATTCCGGTTGCGGGCGGCAACCGAACGGTTGGGACGGCGTCTTTGGCATTTTTTGGTCATAATCCAACCGATCCGGTTGCAATGGCAACCGATCCGGTTGGATTTCCTAAGTTACGGAAAATTGATCTTTTACTTCTTTTTGTCTTGTAGAACTTGGTTCTTCAATCACTATGGTCTTCAAAGGTACTTGAGATACTGATTTGTGCTTGACATGCTTCACTGAAACGGGAATATTCTATTTGTTGATCATTACTTTACTTTTCCTTCCGTTTCCCTGCACTTGGTTATAAACACTAGACAAACATCTTTTGATGCGATTAAGCACTGAAATCACGCAAATATAACCAAATAACATATACAAAAGCACACATAACACTACTAGAAACATGTACAATCTGAGCGTTATCAATATCCTAAAGTCGGCTTTTTACCTTTATATAATTCATATGGTGTTTTGTTCAAGAAATGACGTATTAAAACTCTATTTAATATGTATGTAGAAGTATCAATGGCGTTACACCAAACCTTTTGAGGTATGTTTTGCTCATTTAGCATTGTTCTACTCATTTCTTGGATAGTTCTATTTTTACGTTCTACTACTCCATTAGATTGGAGTGTTCGAGGAGCCGAAAAGTTATGTGTTATACCATTTGTATCACAAAAGTTTCCAAATTGTGTTTATTGTCGAGCTCGCGACCATGATCCGTTCGGATCGACACAATGTTAACACCTAGTTGATTTTGAATTTTCTTACTAAGTATTTCAAATTTATCAAAAGCTTCATTTTTAGTTTTCAAAAACATTGTCCAAGTGAACGTTGAGTAATCATCTACTATAACTAAAGTGTAGAGGTTCCCTCCATAACTTCTTATAGCGGATGGACTAAATAAGTCCATATGCAAAAGCTCTAGACATTTAGATGTGAAAACCATGTTTTTAGCCTTATGACTACTATGAATTTATTTACCAATTTTGCAAGCGCCGCAAAATTGTTGATCATATTTCAATTTTGGTAGGTTTCTAACTAGCTCTTTTGAGGATAGGTTCTGGATGAGTCTCATATTAGCGTGACCTAATCGTCTATGCCAAAGAGTAGAGTTATCATCTAAGGTTGTTAGAAAAAGTTTGTCTTTAGATGTTCTATATATTTTTATGACATATATGTTATTTTTCCTAACTCCTTTAGTTATGGTGATACCATCTTTTAGTAGTTTACTACCATTTTCTTCAAATAGTACTTTATACTTTTTATCACATAGTTGGCTAATACTAAGTAGATTAAATCCTTACCTATCAACATGAGCAACATTTTCAATAGTTAGGGAGTTATGAGCGATCGTACCTTTGCCAATGATTTTTCTTTTGAGATTGCTACCAAAAGTGACATTACCTCCGTCATACTCTTGGTATGTTGAGAAGAGGCTTTTGTTACCCGTCATATGCCTTGAACATCCACTATCTTTTATCCATTCATCAGGTTCTAATCCAACTTTCAAGCATACCTATGACACAAATAACTCAAGCGTTTGGTCCCCAATATCTCATGGGTCTGTTTGGGTTAAACATACCATTTACTTGGTTCATGTATGGAAATGATGGGTAAGGGTTCCATGGCATGTAATTTGGAGTTTGATATGGTCTAGGGGAGTTTTTATTCCAGCCGGTA
This sequence comes from Chrysanthemum makinoi, assembly GCA_910596185.1. NCBI lineage: Eukaryota > Viridiplantae > Streptophyta > Magnoliopsida > Asterales > Asteraceae > Chrysanthemum > Chrysanthemum makinoi. The sequence goes on from OU343224.1 coordinate 93,049,373, forward strand.
TGTTGATAGTTGGGTTGTACGTTGTAGTTGCTCTTGGGAAAGGGGCGTTTGGCAATAGGTGTTTTAGGCCGTTGTTGAGTAATTTTAGATCTAAATTCATTTCTAGCAAGTCCTACTCCTAATGTAATAGCAGGTTTTAGTTTAACAACATCCTTGGTTTTCTTTGTTACCTTGACAAATTCACTACGGTCCATTTTGCAAACATTCTGTCCTACGGCAGATACCACGACACCAAAACTTTCAACGGACGGAACCCTTATTTTGGGCTCGTCTGGTCCGTGTTGTACTGCAGCAGATGTGACAGTTTGTTTGTCTTTTTTGGCCGTTTTGGTTTGACTATTTGGAATTAGTACTTCATTAAAACCTAATCCACTTGTGTTTCCTGGTACTTTTGAATTCTTACTATTTCATCGGCACAAGAAATGTTTTTGTTAAATCTTTTAAATTTAGAGTTATGTTCAATGAGAACTTCTTGTGTGAGTTTTAGCTTTTCTATTTCAAGATTAAGCTCTTGACATGATTTGCAACCATCGTCATTTGCTTTGCCTTTTTCTAATCGCTTTGCCTTTTCTTTTAACTCGTAAATTTCGTTTTCTAAAAATTACTTTTTAGTCTTTAAAAACTTGATTTTAGTTATGATTTTTAAGCTAAGCTCACACAATTGATTATATTGTTTTTGCAAAGTGTAATCATCAATAGAAGAGTAAGATGAGTCGGAATGTACCTCGTTTGAATCATGTGCCATTAGAGCGATCTCATCCTTGCTTGATTCTTCATCATCCTCACTATCACTCCAAGCACCACTTACAAAAGCTCGTTGAGTTTTGCTTTTAGGTGGCTTGGGGCAATCTCCTATTAGATGACTTGTATCACCGCATCTAAAGCACTTTCTTTCACCGTTTCCCATTTTGTCATCTCGGTCTTTTTGGAATGGCTTCTTTTCATCTCGGGGTTGCCTTACGAACTTTCCTCTTCTTCTAAAGAACTTTTTGAAATCTCTAACGGCCATAACATACTCCTCATCTTCACTACCCAAGCAAGATTCGTCATCATCACTAGATTCAGTTCTTGCCTTTAGAGCAACGGATTTGACTTTCTCTCTTTTTCCTTTGATGATCTTCGAATCTTTCTCCATCACCATTTCGTGTACTTTGAGATTTCCAATTAGCTCGTCAAGTGACATTATTGAGAGATCTTTTGATTCCTAAATAGCCGTTACTTTTGCTCTCCACTTCGGATGGAGTGCTCTAAGAAATTTCCTAACAAAGTTCTTACTACGAAAAGTTTCATCAAGTGCTTTAAGAGAAGTAATAATAGTATTAAAGCGAGCAAATCTACTAACAATGGTTTCATCTTCAGGGATAACAAATTGTTCATATTGTTGAACAAGAAGATCAATTTTGTTATCCTTGACTTATGAATTTCCTTGATGTGTAATAATTAAAGATTCCCAAATCTCTTTTGCGGTTTCACTCATAAAAATTCTTTCATATTCTTCTCTAGGCAAAGCATTATAAAGCATCATTTTAGCTTCATTATTTTTAGCTATTGGTTTATTTTGATCATCACTAGAAATATCTTTTGTTGTAGGATTAAAGTCTCCTTTAATGATAACAAACCAAAGATCTAAATCTTTTTGACTTTACATATGTTTCAAAACGGTTTTTCCAATAGATAAATTCATTAGTTTCAAAGAGTGGTGGTCTTTGCATAGATTGCCCTTCTTTAAAGTTTTTGGAATCCATGGATCGTTTCAAGTTTATAAAATACAATATATTTTAGAAATTCTTGTGCAACGAGGCTCTGGTACCAATTGTGGAAAACTAGAAGAGGGGTTGAATAGTTTACCGTTTAAAATCCTTGTTTTGAAACTTATTGTAAGATCAATTGATATTGATCAAAGATATGTTAGTGAGTAATAAACAATATGCAAGCAATATATAAAGAGTAGATAAGGAAAGAAACAATCAAACCACGACAAGTTGTTTATAGTGGTTTGGTCTACAACGACTCTTTTTCCTTGCCCTACTCCACTCTCCGAGTCTCAAACTCGAGAGTTTAACTTCATTAGTCAACAAGCTCCTTTCACCGGCGGAGAAACCTTTACACTTCGCTTACACACAATTTTCGACACAAAGCTAGATGTCGAGTTCTTTTACAAGGGTACAACCACTCCCACACACTATGTATTTTAAGGACTAAAATACTAACCACTCATACTCAGAAGTTTAAGATGGTTTGGTACAACAATGATGTATGAACAAGACTAGATCATACAACAACAAAACAAACAAGACTTCCAACTATTTGTTGAAGCTTGATTATGCTTTGATTTTCTTTGCTACAAAAGAGGATCACTATAATGATATGAAACTGAGTTAGAAATAGTAGAGAGAAGGAATGTATGTGATTATGCTAGAAAGGGATGAAAAAACAACTTGGGTTGGCTTGCTATTTATAGCCAAAACAATCTGTTGTCATGACGGACCACAGAACCAAAATAATGGTTCCGCCCGGTGTAACATTTTGGTGTCGCTGGGTCTGACAGCAAGATTACAAAAATCTTACCAAAGTCAACCAAATTTAACCAATATCATGTAAGATATGTAGAGTCCAAATCTACACAAAATATCTTATGAAATCCCCTAGAGATTTCAATGATGCACCACATGATGTCATATGTTATTTTCTATTTTAAGAAATAATATGTTAAATGTAAATACATATGTAATGTTTTATTTTAAGAAACTAAAATATACTTGATCTAAAAATGTTGGCATACATTATGGTTTAGAAGGATATCAAAGTTAATTGATATATGACTAATCAAAATGTAAATGCTTGAGTGATGAAGATTTTATTTAAGGAAAGCTTGTTTTAATATATATTAATCTTGACAAGCTTTATGATTTACAAAAATTAAAGTTACTTTTGTCGTTAACAAAACTTAGGTAAAGATCATAAAATATAAATAACGTTTAATGACAATATTTGTATTAACATGTAGTTTTTTAAATCAAAACTGAACTAATATAAAGAGCTCGAGGAAATCGTTAAATTGAGGTTAATCAGGGAAGTTACGATTTGTGATGCAATGGCTCAAGAATAAGTTCAACCCTTTTATCTGTTTGAGAAGATGAAAACGGAAAATGTGTAGTAAGAAGTAGAAAATGTTACACCTTGGTATATAGGTGTGCGAGGTAATAACTTGTAGATTTAAGATCATTTGAAGACAAAAGATTATTTACATTCCAAGGGATCAATCTTCACCATCCAATTTTATTTGATCTAATGGATGAGATTAATCCCAACATTAAAAAAAAACCCACTTTCATCATCTTTTTTAAATATTAATAACTTTCAAACCGTTAATCGTTAAGCGAAAAAAAATATATCGTTGCGACGAGCATTTAATTATCTTTCTATAGATAGGAACTTTGATATACTTTCGATTTTTTTTTTTCGTATTTTTCACGTTTTTTTTTAAGTTTTTTCGTTTTTTTACGTTACTGAAAATTGCATTAAAAAATCATATATGATAAAACACTAATTTGAATATCACATGTGATATTAGTGTTATATCATATATGATATTAATGTTATATCATATATGATATGTAATATCACATATGATATTAGTGTAATATCACATGTGATATTACATATCATATATGATATAACATTAATATCACATGTGATAATCAAATTAGTGTTTAATCATATATGATTTTTTATGCAAATTTTAAGTAACGTAAAAAAATGAAAAAACGTGAAAAAACCAAAATTTTTTTCTTTTTTCAAAAGTATATCAAAGTGCCCGTCTATAGAAAGATAATTAAATGCTCTTCGCGACGGTGTAAATATTTTCTCTTAACGATTAACGATTTAAGAGATATTTAAATTATAAAAAATAGGTGAATTAATAAAATGCTTTTAATCTCATCCATTGATTTCTTTTTAAATGAATGGTGGAGATGAGTCCCTTGGTATGTAAGAAAAGTTTAGTATGTAAAATAACTCTCCTCTTTACTCTTATGTGTAACTTAGTTAATAGTAAACAAGATGAAAATGTTGAAGTTTAATATATGAAAACTATTTACCATTCGAGGAGGTTTTATGATTTATCAACAATTAGAGAGGGGTGTTTTGCGAAAACTATTTACCATTCGAGAGGGTTTCACGATGTTATCTACATTTTGAAAGGGTTTTGTGAAATTTAAATATAATGGAACATGAATTTTTAATAAATAGTAACCCGTTCTGTTATATTTTTTCTAAATGTATATTAGTTAAGCTTTTAGAGAGATATCTGTCATATCATATTTTAGCCACTTCCGGCTTCCCCACTTCTGCATTGTTGTATGCTGGAGAGCTTGCTTCCTGGCGGAGCATTTAGCAATGATAGCAGCCTGGTGAGAGCTGGCTGTCTGGGGACATTTTAAGGTAGGGCCTACTAGGCCTGCTTCTCATGAGATTGGGTGAGGGAATCTGAAATGGGCTCATAAACTGGGCGACCATGCTTTTGGGCACACTGAAAAGGGGAAGTGGATGGATAGGTAGTCCGGGAACAATAAACAGGCAAGGGCTCTCTCTCTCTCTCTCTCTCTCTCTCTCTCTCTCTCTCTCTCTCTCTCTCTCTTTCTCTTCCACACGCTTATTTGTTCCCATCCCTGACAGGCTCGTTGTACCAATAAAAAATAAACCTAATTACCTTATACTAAATAGGGCAAGCGGGTATCGTATCCACGAGGAGTATGTGATTTTAATTTAAGTTTTAGGGTGATCACTGATCAATAAAAGTTTTGATTTTAAAATCTTAATAACTAATATACCGATTAAGCTAAGTTATATGAAATAACTAATTAATTTAAGACTTAATAATAAAACTAATAATTAACTAAACACACCCTTATTGTCTTTTAAACTTCAGTCACAAAAACTTTCCGTCAGTAAATGGCACTTATTTTGTAGTGTATATTTGATCAAAGATTTGATGAATCACGACTAAAGTCTAATTGCTAGTTTATTCTAATATGCATGGTACGTACAAATATGATCAAGACTAAAAAATGATTAAAACCTTGTGGGCACGATCGTCGAGATATCATATAACATACAATGATTAAGAATATTGTGGCTTGTCCAATGATATCAAAAATACGGCTGATCTCTACTTCTGTTTGTGAATTGTGAATGACGAATGGATTAGGCTGCTCACAATGGAGCCGGTTGCCATCGGTTGGAGGACTCGGTCGAGCAAGGTTGAGCCGTTGTGGAGGACTCGGTTGGCGTCGGTTGGGGAGAGAGGGAAACACAACTCGGTTGAGCACACAACCGAGTGTACAAGCTAAATCTTTACCCTTTTTTTCCAAAACTTTACCACTTTTACAACATTATAAATACCAACCTTAAACACATTTTTAAACACACAATTTCAAACACAATTCAAACAACTTCTCTTCAATATTCATCATGTCACAAAGAAAAACTCCCAACTCAAAAACCCGACGATCCCGACTTCCCCAAAATTCCCCGAACTTGAATTTCTCACCGGATCCACCGTTTCAATTAACCGGTTTAACACCACCACAAAATCGGGATGTTCATTTTCAAGCACCCGGTTTTGATTATGAAACACGACTACCATAACCCAACTACAATCAAAACCCATTTTACGTCAATCGTCCATATTTCCCACCGGGTCGTCCGAGTATCAATCAAAACCAAGCACCAAGCGGGTCGTCATATCATCCTAACATGGATTTCTCACAATCTTCCCAACCTAATCAATCGTTTTCACCGCTTCATGCTGTTAATCTTGATATGGATTATGAGCATTTTATGGAATTCCCTCCTGCTCAATGCTACACGTCTCAACAATACCCGACTCAAGATGCTTCGATGGGACAAGGTTCGGGGCACGGTTCATACCACGGTTCTATTCGTGTTGAAGACGATGTCGAAGAGACGACACCCGTCAAATCAAAGAAGGTTTCAAAACGGGCTACAAAGGGGAAGGGCAAGAATGTTGCAACCGCACCCGTCAAACCATGGACAAAAGCGGAAGAGGTCGCGCTTTGTAGAGCTTGGGTACATGTGTCAGAAAATTCGGAAAGAGGGAACTCTATCAACCGGAGTGGGTTTTGGGATGAGGTGATAGCGTACTTTGAAAGTGAAACTGGTTCAACAAGAACCTACGACTCCATAATGACCAAATGGAAGGGTAGGATTCGTTCTAGGGTTGGTTTCTTTTGTGCAATTATGGATAATATCAAGGATAATCACGGAAGCGGTGAGAATGACGAAGACGACTATGCAAAGGCTTGTAACGAATACCGTGTGCTTCACAAGCATGAGTTTACATTGAAGGAGTGTTGGAAAGTTTTGACAGGGCATTCTGCTTGGAAAACTGTTGAGATGCCTACTTTCACCAAGACTAGTCATAAGAAATCCAGGACTTCGGAAACCACCTCGGGGTCAACAAAAGGTCCTTTTCATTCCCAAGACGTGGATGATTCTTAGGAAGAAGAGACTCGAGAATCACGACGAAAAGGTCGTGACGCAGCCAAGAAGAAAGCACACGAGCCACCCGCTTCATTTGTTACTAATATGGCCAAGAACTTTTTCAAGATCAAAAGTTCAAGTAAGGAAAAAACCAAGAATATGGAAGAGGAATACATAAAGTTGAAGCAGAAAGAGATGGAGCTTGCAGAGGCAAGGGCAAGGCGAGCCGAGGAGTTGAAAAGGGAGAAACTTGAGCTCCAACGTCAGCAGCTTGCAATGGCAGCACAATCAAACCGGACGCAAGATTTAATTTTCTACAACACACCCCTCGACACAAATATGCCCGCATGGCAACTACAAGAACTTGAGCAACTTAAGGCAGCAATCAAAGAACGTTACAACTTAGATTATTAAGTTGCGGTTTTTAATAAGTATTGTAACGTCTACGTTTTATTAGTTTAAGCTTTTAATTATTGTTGTAATGTTAAGTATTTTTATTAATGAAGTTTAATTTTGTTTTTAAAAATATTTGAATTAAAAAAAAAATAAATAAAAAAATAAAATAAAATCTCAGGTCACCACTGTGGCAACTAGGTCGTTGTCAGGTCGTCGGAGAGAAAAAGCTGATGTGGCACCGACGAACTAGTTCGCGATTGTACATAGCCTTATGGATCTCTTTCTTTTTTTTCTTTGTTGTCAGTTTGTGTCCGCCCTCATGTGAGATCGTAGGGTTTTATTTTATAATAAAACGATGCAGCCTTTTTTTCCTTGTGCCACAACATATTCGGCCCATGATGTCTTTTTCTTTTTCTTGCTTCTAAACTAAGGGTGTTCATAGGTTGGGTAATATTCGAATAAACCGAAAACCGAAAACGAACCGAACCGAAAATAACCGAACCGAACTCGTAACCGAACCGAATTTGCCAAAACCGAACCGAACCGAAATAAAAGTTTGGTTTTCGGTTCGTTTATGGTTTTAGCAATCCAAACCGAAAACCGAACCGAAAACCGAATTTAAATACATATATATATTTTTTATATATTTATATAAAAAAAATATATTAAAACTCTTTTATAATATATATAATATTTTTTAAGCTTGAAAATTATTTTTTTTTCAAAAAATATATATAAATAAATGAAAAAATTATTAAATTTAGGTAATTCGGGTTATTCGGTTCGGTTTCCGGTTAATGGGGGTTCGGTTTTCGGTTCGGTTTAGTCAAATTTGAATTTGGTTCGGTTCGGTTCTCAGTTATACTGAGAAAAAAAATTAACCGAACAAACTGAACCGAACAAACCGATAACCGAACCGATGAACACCCCTAGTCTAAACCCACTTAACCCAAAATAATCACTGGGCTTTTCATTTTCTTGATGACGTGGGCTCTATTGCCACGAGCAAAACGACGCGACAACATTTTAATCTTGCATGTCTTCATTTTAAGCTTGTAATGTGACAATTATAGCTCTTTTTCGCGCATAGCCTACATAATTACAAAACACCCTCAAAATATATGTATAACAATGAATAATGATGCAACAATGCATAATTAACATGCTATAAGGGGTACGTAAAATAAACCGATCAAACCCCCTCAACTTAACTCTTACTCTCCCGAGGAAGAAATCTACTATATCTTAGCATGTTAATTACATAATTTTTAATCATAACATTGAAATTTCATCAAAAAGATTAAATTCAACCTAGTACACTAATAACCATCCTATGTGACAAAAAATCCAAAATGATTACCAATATTTTTGTCCTTCTTAAACACTTAGCATAACCGCTCCCATTTGTTCCATTTACTTTATGTTTCATATAATTAGCTATGTGCCCAACATACTTAGTACACCTCTATAATCAATCTAAACATAGATCCAAAGCGAGAGGTGAGAATACCTTACACCTTTTATAATACCGGAGTTTTTATACCATAGGAGCAAACTTTTTAAGAGCATATTAGCCATCATACATCAACTTACATATTTTCACTTTTTGCGCCTTTTTTTTTTGCACGTGAATTTCACTTCATATTTCAAGCATTTTTGCTCATAACATACATAAGCTCCTTTTTTAGCCATCCGGGACCGTTTATTATACATGTCATCCCGAATGCTTTATACACTCCTTTTAAGGTTGATATAAAGACCAATCATTTGAGAGTATGAATATCTATCCTATAGGTGCATACTAAGACACATCGGCACACGGGAACCAGTTAATTTAGTCCGTTTTAATTAAATGGGAACAGTTATGCCTCGTGCCTACTGGTATATCATATGATGGAGTTATCTATCACACAGTCTAATTAACCAATGCACTAACTTAAACCAACCTTCCTAATTTCATAACAACAATACAAGGATTGGGTTATTTCTCATAAAATTGTCTCAGCTAAGTGCAATGCTATCCATCATAAAAATTGACGTCTGACACCACCCATGCTAACAACTAAAATATCACCTTGCGTGGGTGACGAATCAAATAGGCAAACCCAGCATATGACTACCACCAATAATTATGACAGTCCTCCAACTTTTTTCTATGGCCACCGTGTGCGGGTGACAAGCCGGATAAGATCAATTTAAGGGTCCTAACCCAACTATTACATTATTATATTTCATATTAAATTGTTTTACTTTCTTCCCGTTCTAAGCAAAAGTAAGTGGGGAAATTCAATCGGGTATGGTTTGATCATCTACTGAATATACATATGCCTAACTACATGCAAAGTATCAAATCAATTTATAACCAAATTATACAATGAAATCGGGTGCACCTTATAATCATGGATGGGTCTTCTGGTTTGCTCCAATAAGTCATCCACAAGCTAATCTTCGGAATCTGCAAACACTCAACAAATATATGTAGAAGAAACTTCCACATCCAATTAGCACAAGAATCTTATAATGTGATTTCAATTTTTTTTTTTCTTTTTTCAAAAATCACATTTCGACCCATTTTTTACCACAATTTCACACAAAAAAATGTAACACATGTGACACCCCCCTCAACTTAAAGCATTGCATTGTCCTCAATGCAAAAACTTTAAGTTGAAATTTTGGTTAAAAATCACTTTGACAAACTCACACACACAAAAACCTAACTCACTTTCGTAGGAATCACAGTTCAATTTAACGCATGCAACAAGCCTTTTAAACCACTCGGTAGCCCGAGTGTACGAGTTTAGTCTCGTGAGGGTTTGTAAGCGAACACACCCACAAAGTTTTTAACACGCAAAAAAAATGAAAAATAAAAAGAACAATAAACTAGACAGAAAATACACACACACTACAACCCACGGGTTGCCTCCCGCGAAGCGCTGAGTTTACCGTCGTCAACCTGACATAACTCATTGGAGCTATTGAGACAGTTGGAGTGGTTCCAAGTAAACCACATCGACCGTTTGTATATGATCAGTCTCCAACACAACATACGGCTTCAGACGATGTCCATTGACTTTAAACGGCTCTCCACCGACCATATTTTTTATTTCAATGGCTCCATGTGGAGAGACTTGAGTCACAACGCATGGACCCGTCCATTTACTTCTTAATTTTCCTGGAAAGAGCTTAAGTCTAGCATTAAATAACCAAACCTTTTGACCCACCGAGAAAGATTTCTTGGTGATGTGTTGGTCATGAAAAGCCTTAGTTTTCTCCTTATAAATCCGGGAACTCTCATAAGCATCACGTCTAATCTCATCTAATTTAGATAATTGAAGTTTCCTAGAATTACCCGCATTATTTAAGTCCATATTAACCTGCTTAATTGCCCACTCAGCCCTATGCTCAATCTCAACCGGTAAATGACACGCCTTGCCATATATCAACCTATACGGTGACATTCCAATAGGGGTCTTAAAAGCCGTCCTATATGCCCACAAGGCATCATCTAACCTCATGGACCAATCCTTCCTATCGCTACGAATGGTCTTTTCTAATATTCGCTTAATCTCCCTATTAGATACTTCCACCTGTCCACTAGTCTATGGGTGATAAGGGGTAGCTATTCTATGATTAACCCTATAGTGTTTCAATAACTTTCCAAATTTGAAATTCTTAAAGTGGGAACCCCCATCACTAATGATGGCCTTGGGGATTCCATGCCTAGCATAGATATTTTTCTTGACAAACTTAAGAACTACACTATGGTCATTTGTTCTAGTAGCCTCAGCTTCTACCCACTTAGAGACATAGTCAACTGCCACCAAAATATACATATTGCCATGGGAGGTAGGGAATGGTCCCATAAAATCAATACCCCAAACGTCAAAGATCTCAACAACAAGTATTGGATTCATAGGCATCTGATCACGCCTTGAAATCCCACCAACTTGTTGGCAACGAGTACATGCTTTCACGAAAGACTGGGCATCCTTGAATATAGTCGGCCAAAAGAAGCCGCTTTGTAGGACTTTGTGACCAGTTTTCATTGCACCAAAGTGTCCCCTACACGCATAAGAATGGCAATGAGCCAATATGTCCATATGCTCGTCATCGGGAACACACCTCCCAACAACTTGGTCAGCGCACACTTTATAAAGATCTGGATCCTCCCAAAAATAATGCTTCATTTGAGAAAAGAAGTATTGTCTTTGTTGTTTGGACCAGTAATCCGAAAGCTTTTTAACTACAAGATAGTTAACAATGTTTGCATACCAAGGGATCTTAGAAACTTGGAATAAGCTTTCATCAAGAAAGCTTTCTTTAATCACATTAGATGGATTGAACGGTGGAGGGATAATCCTGGACAAATGGTCGGCAACTACATTTTCCGACCCCTTTTTATCCCGGATTTCCAGATTAAATTGTTGTAACAGCAGAATCCACCTAAGCAACCTCGGTTTTGTCTCTTTCTTTGTCAATAAATGCTTCAAGGCACTGTGATCCAAAAATACTATCACCTTAGAGTGCCCCCAAATATATGACCGGAACTTATCGAGAGCAAAAACCACGACTAGCAATTCCTTTTCAGTAGTGGTGTAATTTATTTGAGCTTCTGAAAAATTCTTACTAGCATAAAAGATTACAACGGGTTTCTTATCGACCCGTTGTCCCAGCACCGCCCCAGCGGCATAATCGCTCGCATCACACATGATCTCGAAAGGCTTCGACCAATCAGGTGACTGCAGAATCGGGGCTTCTACAAGCTTTTGCTTAAGCATATTAAATGCTTTAAGACATGCTTCATTAAAGTCAAATCGTGCCTCTTTTGAGAGTAAATTACAAAGAGGCTTTGATATAGCACTGAAATCTTTAATAAATCGCCTGTAGAACCCTGCATGACCAAGGAAAAGATCGCACAACTTTAATGTTAGTGGGAGGAGGAAGGGTTGAAATTATTTGCACCTTGGCACGGTCAACCTCGAATCCTTTCTCAGAAACGACGTGCCCTAATACAATTCCTTCACGAACCATGAAATGGCTCTTCTCCCAACTAAGCACCAGATTAGTTTCGGTGCATCTTTTTAACACACTTTCAAGCTGAAGCTTTCGAAAGATTGACCAAAGATGGAGAAATCATCCATGAATATCTCCACAGATTCTCCAACCATGTCTGAAAATATGCTCATCATGCACCGCTGAAAGGTAGCGGGTGCATTACACAGACCAAACGGCATTCGACGGAATGCAAATGTCCCATAAGGACATGTAAAAGTGGTTTTGGCCTGGTCATCGGGATGGATGGGTATTTGATTATACCCGGAGGACCCATCCAAGAAGCAATAGAACTTCTGACCAGAAAGCTTCTCAACTATTTGATCAATGAAAGGGAGTGGGAAATGATCTTTAAATGTGGCATCATTCAGCTTACGGTAATCTATGCACACTCTCCGGCCAGTCACTGGTCGGGTTGTGAGTTTTTCCCCGCTCTCGGTTTCCACAACGGTGATACCGGCCTTTTTAGGCACCGTTTGCGTGGGACTTACCCATTTACTATCCGAGATGGGATAGATGATACCAACATCTAGCCATTTGAGAACTTTCTTCTTCACTACCTCCTTCATATTAGGATTCAAGCGCCTTTGCGCATCTCTTGATGGTTTAACATCTGGGTCCGTAACAATTCAGTGCATACATAATGAAGGACTAATCCCTTTCAAGTCTGCAATTGTCCATCCCATCTGCTTTATACACGGAAAGCACTTTCAAAAGTGCTTCCTCTTGTGATCCAGAAAGATCAGAAACAACAATAACGGGTAAAGTATTGTTAGGACCTAGAAAAGCATATTTGAGATTGGATGGCAAAGGTTTCAGCTCAAGAGTTGGAGGCACCTCCAGCGACGGCTTTGTGGCCGTGTCAAAAGTAGCAGGCAAGGGCTCCACTTTATAAGACCAAGGTGGTTTTTGATGGTCTAAAGAACTGACCAAACACTCTTGAATCTCTTGAACTTCAGCAACATCAAGAATCTCCTCATTCTCACCAGTTAAATATAAGTTTAAAAGATCAACCTTAAGCATACGAGGTGCATGCTTTTGGACCTCCTCATCGATTACATCCACCTGGTAGCATTCATTCATAGTAGGAGAATTCACGGAACTAAACACATTCAATCTTAGCTTCTTATTACCGAACGCAATATCCATGGCACCAGTTCGACAATTAATCCTAGCGTCTATCGTGGCTAGGAATGGTCGTCCAAGGATAATGGTTGGTTGAACATCCTTGTATGGTGTCTCGGTGTCCATAATAAAGAAGTCAAATGGCTAATAGAAGTCATCAACTTTCACAATAAAATCCTCTAAGATACCTCTAGGAATTTTGGTAGGTCGATCGGCTAAGGAAATTATACTGTCAGTCTTACGAAGAGTTCCTAAGTCATACTTATCGACCAAACTAGCAGGAAGGATGTTGATACTAGCACCGAGATCAAGGAGCGCCTTCTTAATGGCAATATTTCCCACCACAACTGAAATCAATGGTGCTCCAGGATCTTTGAATTTGGGAGGAAGAGAGTTAGATAAGACTGCACTGAAATGCTCAATTAGGTCAACCTTTTTAGGCACAGTTGCCTTCAGCTTCATCTTTTGAGCACACAAGTCCTTTAAAAACTTAGCATATGCAGGAATTTTCTTGATAGCATCAATGAGGGGGAGACTGATCTTTACTTGCTTGAAAGTCACCCACATATCCTCAGAATGAGGACCCTTTTTAGCTAATCTAGCATATGCTGATTTTTCTAAAGTTGTGGGGTAAGGAGTGGTTGTGCTTGACACACCACCCTCCCCAACTTTGGGTGATTCAGTAGCTTCAGGATTCTGAGTTGGTGGTTTTGGAAAATCTTTTGTCAAATCATTTACTAACTCAGAATTGGACTTTACACTATCAGCTTTTTTACCTTTAATAGTAATTTCGTCATCAGTAACGAAATCCTCGACATCATGTGAAAAATCATGAACACTTGGAATTTTGATGTCATTGTTGTAGGTTTTACCATTTCGAAGAGATGTCACCATATTCACATGCTCAGGACCATCTGGCTTATGCTTAGGATTGAGAGTGGGATAGCTTGGAAGCTTACCCGCTTCTCGTTTGTGCACCTCTTCAGCCAACTGCCCCAATTGTCTTTCAAGATTTAGTACAGATTTGGAAAGGGACTCAAACTTTAGGTTTGCACCTTGATTAGACTTGGCCAACTCGCTTAGGATCAATTCAAACTTTTGGTCAACATTGGATTGTTGGCCATTGTTTGAACCTTGATCTTGACTTTGGTATTGCTGTGGCCTTTGTTGGTAATTGTTAGGGCGACTGTCGTCATCCTTCCAACGGAAGTTGGGGTGATTACGCCATCCCGGATTGTAACTATTGGAGAATGGGTCGTTTCGTGGATGGTTTCCATAGACTTCATTTATCTCCGCATTCGGTGGCGCCCCCCAACTTTGACAATTATTGACTGAATGACTCGGCTCACCACACATTGAGCACACGTCATGCGACACATGCGACACATTTGAAGCACCTTTTCCTAGATTTCTCAACAAAAGATCAACTTTCTTACTTAACTCACTAATTTCAGAATTTGTGCCATGTTGGTTAGACACAAAATTGGCGGAAGGTTTGTTGTTTCGATCCACTGAAGCTTGGGTCTTGGAACCCTTGCTCAACTTTTCAAAGAACTCCCATTCTTCCTCCATAGGCTGTGAGAAAAACGTTCCCCTACTAGTTGCCATTACAAATTGTTGGTTATGACAATCCAACCCGTCATAACAGACTTTGACAAGCTCCCATTTTGGAACATCGTGGTGAGGGCAAGTTCTTAACAACTCTATGAGTCTACTAAAAGCATCGTGAAACTGCTCGCCTGGGATTTGACGAAAGGATTTAATCTTATTTTCTAATGGCATCAGTTTTGCTTATATAATAGAATTCATCAAGAAAGGCGGATTGCATTTCAGACCATGAGTTAATACTACCTGGTTCGAGAGACGTGAACCAGGCCTTAGCTTGATCTTTAAGAGAAAAAGGAAAAAAGGCGAAGTCTTACCCCATCCTTAGTGGTGTTATTAACCTGATATGTATCTGCAATGGAGAAGAACTCCCGCAGATGTGCGTACGGCTCCTCGTGACCTTTAAACACGGGCAAGATCGCTATGAGGTTCGGCTGGATCTTGAAGTTGCTTACAACCCCATTAGCTGCAGTCGGATAGACAATCGGGGATGGATCATCGAAGTTTCCCGGTCTATAATAAGAATCCACACCCCGTGGTGGGGATTCTGCACCGGCGGCATCGTCGTCACCTGGCATTTCCTTGAAAAGCTCTTCTAAACCTGAAAAATCAAGGTTAGTAGAAAACTGTCTAGCTGCTTTCCTCCTCAACCTTGCGCTTCTCTCTACCTCGGGATCGTAAGCTAACGGTGATGTACGTCCTGATCTACGCGTGCGCATACACTAATTTGCACACTCACAATAAAAAAAACAAACAAACGAACGAACA
Source organism: Chrysanthemum makinoi (assembly GCA_910596185.1). NCBI lineage: Eukaryota > Viridiplantae > Streptophyta > Magnoliopsida > Asterales > Asteraceae > Chrysanthemum > Chrysanthemum makinoi. The sequence continues at coordinate 93,064,823 of OU343224.1, forward strand.
AAACAGAAGAGAAAGAAAATCTTTTTGTATTTTTTATTTTATTTTAAAACTATTAACAAAAACTTAAACCAAAAGCGCACTCACTCCCCGACAACGGCGCCAAAATTTGACAGGCTCGTTGTACCAATCAAAAATAAACCTAATTACCTTTTACTAGATAGAGCAAGCGGGTATCGTATCCACGAGGAGTATGTGGTTTTAATTTAAGTTTTGGGGTGATCACTTATCAATAAAAGTTTTGATTTTGAAATCTTAATAACTAATATACCGATTAAGCTAAGTTATATGAAATAACTAATTAATTTAAGACTTAATAATAAAACTAATAATTAACTAAAAAGCAAATAAACAAATAAAGATTAAATAAGCAAATAAAAAGCGAAGTTGTAAACAATTGAGTGAAAAGCAATCCCTCCCGGCTCCGGATATATTGATATGACTAAGTTACGGATTATTACTAATGGTTGCTTTGTATTAATTGAAAAGGATAATTTTGGGTGCAAGTTATGTTTACCACACTAATTGTCTTAATACCTAAACTAGTTGGACTCGGCACAATTCGTTGACTAGCAATAACATGTCTTTTAATAATCCTATCAATTAATTTTATAATTATTTAAATGAACAATTTTGGGAACAAATTATGTTTAACATACGACCGTCTTATCCTTAAGCTACTTAGGCTTAACATAATCGTTAACTAGCAATAAAATGTCTCACAATAATTCAATAAAATAATTATGCTAAAACATTAAGTTCAAACAAATGATATGCAATAAAATCATATGAATTAATGTTTGACAAATAAAATATCAAACCAAATATATCTTTTACCGGGAGAGATTACAAGAGGCTTAGCCGCACATGACAAACGTAGATATCATATTTTAAAGTTATATCTGTTTCTCAACTTGATTGCACACAATGGCCCAAAATATCTTTTTGAAATGGTAATGTGCCTTGCACGTGAGTTTATCTTTTTTGTTTTGCTTACTACTCCGTAGTTTTTTTATACCTTTTCTTTACCTTTTTATGGATGGTTTTATTGTCTTTAAAACTTCAGTCACAAAAACTTTTCGTCAATAAATGGCACTTATTTTGTAGTGTATATTTGATTAAAGATTTGATGAATCACGACAAAAGTCTAATTGCTAGTTTATTCTAATATGCATGGTACGTAAAAATATGATCAAGACTAAAAAATGATTAAAACCTTGTTGGCACGATCGTCGAGATATCATATAACATACAATGATTAAGAATATTGTGGCTTGTCCAATGATATCAAAAACACGGCTGATCTCTACTTCTGTTTGTGAATTGTGAATGACGAATGGATTATGGATCTCTTTCTTTTTTTTTCTTTGTTGTCAGTTTGTGTCCGCCCTCATGTGAGATCGTAGGGTTTTATTTTATAATAAAACGATGCAGCCTTTTTTTCCTTGTGCCACAACATATTCGGCCCATGATGTCTTTTTCTTTTTCTTGCGTCTAAACCCACTTAACCCAAAATAATCACTGGGCTTTTCATTTTCTTGATGACGTGGGCTCTATTGCCACGAGCAAAACCGCGCGACAACATTTTAATCTTGCATGTCTTCATTTTAAGCTTGTAATGTCACAATTATAGCTCATTTTCGCGCATAGCCTACATAATCACAAAACACCCTCAAAGTGTTGGGGTTTATGTCCCAGAACAGGGTTAGATAATCAGTAGCAAGCAACAATACCACTAGGTGGTTACCGGATATCACTTGGAATCGTGTGATCACTTTCCAAAGTAAAATATTCGACCCTAATGCCTGGGTATCACGAATATCTACTTGGGATAAAACCAAATGCAGTTAGAGAATTAGGCACAATTATATAACCCTTTCGCTAATAAGTGTTTACGTTTTTCTGTGTCTCATTCATGCATAATCAGATCTCCTATTTATAGGAGGTTACTCTTAGCTAGTCAAATGGAATTATGAGTATTAATCGGCCCATTAATAGCCTCATAATTATCCCCATTATAGCCGTTAGTGGTTACATGACCAATTTAACGTGGTCATTAGCATTGTAACGCCATTTAGCGAGTACTTTAACACTAGCAGTACTTTAACACTAGCAGTACTTTCATACCATTAGCAGTACTTTCACACTAGCAGTACTTTCATAGTGCTATCACTGGATACACTGCTTCAGTGGAATCCACAAGCTTCAGTGGAAACACTACTTATCAGTGGAAACACTGCTTATCGGTGGAAACCACAAGCAGTACTTTCCACAAGCAGTATCAATACAAACCACTATTAGAGTCAGGGTGTTCATGGACCTTATGGGTGTACACTCCGTACCTCCTAACCCATTACCAGGTGTGAACTAATCCCACAAGTGCACTAAATTTTCCAACAATCCTCCCCAAATTTAGTTCACTTCCTTTGCATGAAAACAAACATTAAACAAAACAAGTGCATAAACGAAAATGTCCTGAGGATTGAATTTCCATCTTAGTAAATTACACGTTCAAATATTCGAGAATCAGGGTGTTCTAAGAATTGAACCCTTCAACCCATTTGAATACCTGAAGATAAAATACACACAAGTTTTCAAACACTTATCAGCTCCTGACACTATACAAGCCATGTGTCCATATCAAAATTGATAAATGTTGTAAAAGCTAAAAGTCCAAAGCTTCGTGAAGCGGCAAAACTTTAACATTTACATAGGTGGTTCCTCTTTAGTCATGCTCCTGCCAAGCACTTTTTCAATGAAAATTAACCATTAAGAAGTAAAGACTTCATCCTCCTTTCAGCAGGTTTCGAGCACAACCTTGGGATGTAAATAAAACATGTGCTCCAGTCCACTGAATGTTCAACTTTCCACATTGAACTCAGCTCCCAAGTTTCCTTAGGAGGGATTTGGGTGTTCTAGCATTCAAGTGACTAAGTTGGACTTAAACCCATCCCTTTAGCAGACTTTATAACCAAGTCTCTAGCCAGACCCTTCGTCAAGTGATCAACTAAGTTCTGTTGAGATCTAACAAACTCTATAGATACCACCCCATTCATGATAAGCTCACGAATCATGCTATGTCCGACACCTAAGTGTCTAGACTTACCATTGTACATCCGGCTATAAGCCTTAGCCAATGTAGCTGCACTATCACAACGGATAGAAATAGGTGCTATAGGTTTAGGCCACAATGGAATCTCAAGAAGCAAGTTTTTCAACCATTCAACTTCTTTACCAGTAGCTGCTAAAGCCACAAATTCAGATTCCATTGTTGAACCGGTGATGCAAGTTTGCTTCTTGGATGCCCAAGAAATTGCACCTCCATCAAGTAGGAATACCCGACCCACCGGTAGACGAATTGTCTTGTTATCGATCCAACTTGCATCGTGTATCCTTCCAACACGATGGGTAACCAGATATGAGAGACTATAATCCATAGTTCTCTTCAAATACTTCAGTACCCTTTGAATGCTTGCCGTGATGAGCACTAGGATTACTAGTATATCCGCTCAATTTTCCCACTGCAAAACCAATATCAGGTCTTGTACAAGTCATGGCATACATCGGGCAGCCAATTACCCTAGAATACTCAAGTTGAGATACAGCTTTGCCATTATTAGGCATCAACTTCTCACAAGTATCCATAGGTGTACTCACTGGAGTACAATCAAAGTAATTGAATTTCCTCGGCACTTTCTCAATATAATGAGACTGAGAGATAGAAATTCTATTACTTTCATGTTTAATCCTTATACCAAGGATAACATCAGCCTCCCCATGTCTTTCATGGAGAACCTTGATGACAAAAATTCCTTTGTCCGGTCAACCTGATTTTGGTCAGTGCCAAAGATCAACATGTCATCAACATATAGACAAATGATTACTCCTTTACCAGATTCATCAAATTTTCTATATACACATTTGTCAACCTGGTTAAGAACATAACCACTAGACAAAACCACTTCATCAAATTTTTGATGCCATTGCTTAGGTGCCTGCTTAAGTCCATAAAGAGACTTAATCGGTTTACACACCTTGTTTTCATTGCCAGCATGATGAAGCCCGAGGTTGGTTCATATAAACTTCCTCATCCAATTCACCATTCAAGAAAGCTGTCTTCACATCCATCTGATGAATAATTAGATTGTGAATAGATGCCATAGCAATTAGCAGTCTTATGGTAATCGATCACGAGCCACGGGGGCATAAGTATCAAAATAGTCTATCCCCGACTTTTGTTTAAAGCCCTGAATAACTAATCTAGCCTTGAACTTTTCAATAGTTCCATCTACCTTCATTTTCTTTTTGAAAATCCATTTGCAACCTAGAGGTTTGCAACCAGGAGGTAGATCAACCAACACCCAAGTGTTGTTCCCCATGATGGAATCCATCTCATCGTTGATTGCTTCTTTCCGTAAAGCAATATCCGGGACTTCATTGCTTCTTCAAATGTCTTGGGATCATCCTCAACAATGAAGCAATAGGAGTATTGGTCAGAGACCTCATCCCTTGTTCCTTCAACTAAGTATAGTTGAAACTCAGGTCCAAATGACTTTGGAGTCCTGACCCTTTTGCTCTTTCTAAGCACAGGTTCAGGTTGTTGAACCACAACCTCATCAGGGACCACTGATGCTTCATCATCAGGAACCTCTGATACACCAGTGTCATGAGTTCCATTAGGAATCCTCTGACTTGGTCTAGGGACTGATGAGAATATATTCTCATCAAAGTTTGCATCCCTTGATTCAATTATTGAGTTAACTGAAACATATTCATTAGGTTCAATAACATAGAACCTAAAGGCCTTGGAATTCTTAGCATATCCAACAAAGATGCAATCAATGCCTCTTTCACCCAAAGTTTTCAACTTTGGATTAGGGAGTCTTACAACACCCTACAACCCCAAACCTTGAGATAGTTCAGGTTGGGTTTCCTTTTAGTCCCGAGTTCATAAGGGGTAACCTTGTTCCTTTTGTTGGGAACCCTATTTAATTAATAGCAAGCTGTTAACATAGCTTCATCCCGAACCCTTGACTCATCCTGAATAGGACAACATGGAATTAACCATCTCCTTCAGCACCCTGTTTTTCCTTTCGAAAATACCATTTTGCTGAGGAGTATAAGGGCGTCGTTTCATGGATTATACCAACAGAATGAAAATACAGAGTATCCATGTACTCACCTCCCCTATCAGTCCTTAATCTTTTGATCAAAGACCCAAGTTGTAATTCAACTTCAGTATTAAACACTTTGAATTTATCTAATGCTTCATCCTTGGTATGTAATAAATAGACATAACAAAATCTAGAAGCATCATCAATAAATGTCACAAAGTACTTCTTATTCCCCAAAGAAGGAGTGGCATGCAAATCACACAGGTCACTATGAATTAGCTCCAAGATCTTAGTCTCACGACTAACACCCTCAAAGGGTTTCTTGGTTATCTTGGTCAACATGCAAGTTTTACACTTTTCAGTGTCTATGTCAAATGCTGGGATTAAACCATCCCTAGACATATCTTGCATTCTTTTATAGTGTACATGGCCAAGTCTTGCATGCCATAGGGTAGAGTCAGTCAGGTCAGTGGTGATCACAAAAGCTGAAATAACACTATCAGTGACAATATTAAGTCTGAACATTTGATTACATAAATAACCAAAACCAATAAAAACACCATGCTTAGAAAGCACAAATTTATCCGACTCAATAACTTGTTTATATCCATGATTATTCAATACACTACTTGAAACCAAGTTCTTCCTTATATCAGGAACATGAATAACATTAAACAAAGTTATAATCTTTCCAGAACAAAAATTAAGATCTACACAACCCCGACCATGCACCAAGGCTGTTGACTCATTTCCCATGTGAAGAATAGAACCATCATTCAGTGACTAATAAGTCTTGAACCAGCTTCTATCTTTGCACACATGAACTGTTGCACCCGAGTCAACCCACCACGCAACATCATCATCCTGCACATAATGAGATTCAGATACATATGTAACATAATAAATCTGAAAAGGCTTATTAACCATATTCTGACCTTTCAGTGAGTTGGAAGAACCACCACTCCCTGAACCATTAGTGGCTGATCCATTGGCTTTACCACCAACTTTAACACCCTTGCAATCCCTTTTGATGTGACCAGTTTTGCCACATTTCCAACAAGTAGGTGTTGCCTTCTTGTTTGGATCTGCCCTTGTGTTGTCATGATATTTGCGTTTGCCTTTGTTGTCATTGTACCTGGTGGAGTTATTATGCTCCACCATATTGACAACAGATGCACCAGTAGCATTGCTACTCTTTGGCTTATCACTATCCTGCACCTTGAGAGATTCCTCAATGCGCAGATGACTGCCCAACTCAACCAGAGTTAACTCCTCTTTCTTATGTTTCAAGGTATTCTTGAAATCTTTCCAAGAAGGAGGGAGTTTGTCAATGACACAAGAGACTTTAATGGCCTCATCCATGTTCATATTGTGTTGTGTAAACCTTCCAAGTATTCCAAGAAGTTCATTGTATTGTTCCATAACTGGTCTTGAATCAGTCATTTTGTAATTTGTGAAATTACTAACAAGGAACTTCTTACTTGATGCATCCTCAGCCATATATTTGGCATCCAAGGAATCCCACAGTTCTTTGGAAGATTCAAAGTTCTGATAAATATCAAACAGAGAATTAGACATACAATTGAGAATAAGACCTCTACATATGTAGTCATCATTCTCCCATTTGCTCCTCCTTCTAATCTGCTCCACTGTAGCATCATCCCCATCATCAGGAATAGGTGTGGTTAGCACATACACCACACTCATGCTTGACAGCAAGAAGTGCATCTTCTTCTGCCACCTCCTAAAGTCCACCCCTTCAAACTTGTCAAGGTTGGCAAAGTTTGAAGCCATGTGTTTCATTGCAGCAGCAGCCATTGATTATCACAAATAGTTTACTTTGATTGTTGGTGTTTATGTCCCAGAACAGGGTTAGATAATCAGTAGCAAGCAACAATACCACTAGGTGGTTACCGAATATCACTTGGAATCGTGTGATCACTTTCCAAAGTAAACTATTCGACCCTAATGCCTGGGTATCACGAATATCTACTTAGGATAAGACCAAATGCAGTTAGAGAATTAGGCACAATTCTATAACCCTTTCGCTAATAAGTGTTTACGTTTTTCTGTGTCTCATTCATGCATAATCAGATCTCCTATTTATAGGAGGTTACTCTTAGCTAGTCAAATGGAATTATGAGTATTAATCGGCCCATTAATAGCCTCATAATTATCCCCATTATAGCCGTTAGTGGTTACATGACCAATTAACGTGGTCATTAAGCAGTTGTAACTGCCATTTAGCAGTACTTTAACACTAGCAGTACTTTAACACTAGCAGTACTTTCATACCATTAGCAGTACTTTGACACTAGCAGTACTTTCATAGTGCTATCACAGGATACACTGCTTCAGTGGAATCCACAAGCTTCAGTGGAATCCACAAGCTTCAGTGGAAACACTACTTATTAGTGGAAACACTGCTTATCAGTGGAAACCACAAGCAGTACTTTCCACAAGCAGTACTTTCCACAAGCACTACCAATACAAACCACTATTAGAGTCAGGGTGTTCATGGACCTTATGGGTGTACACTCCGTACCTCCTAACCCATTACCAGGTGTGAACTAATCCCACAAGTGCACTAAATTTTCCAACACAAAGTACATGTATAACAATGAATAATGATGCAACAATGCATAATTAACATGCTATAAGGGGTATGTAAAATACACCGATCAAACCGGAAAGATGCATAACTCTTTGCTTCCTCTGTCTCGTATGAAGCAGTGGGAGGCATGCTAGTCTTTATCCCATTTTGATCATCAATTAATCTTTAGCGCTCTTTGGTTCCCCTTTTCTACAACCTTTAGGTTGGTTGTAGTGACACCCGTGCCTCACTTGTGAGAGGCTGGCTCACGCGTGAAACCCACTGGCAAGACCCAAACTTATGCGCGAGTGAGGAGGAAAGAGAGAATGAAAGGTGAGTGACTCACCCTTGGTGTTTCGGATTTTTTGTGGGACCCATTTGAGAATCTATTCGTTGCAACATAAAAAAATAAAAAAATAAAAATGATATATATATATATATATATATATATATATATATATATATATATATATATATATATATATATATATATATATATATATATATATATATATATATATATGGGGATAGCTTGGCTACAATCCTTCATAAATAATACACTAGCAATGATTCAGGGACCCTCAGGAAAGAATCAGGACCCACAAAAATAATCAGGGACCCACATTTTTAGCACAAAATTGTAGCCAATTGGCTACAATTAATTGTAGCTAATATATTCCCTATATATATATATATATATATATATATATATATATATATATTGGATCATTTAAAAAGTTGATCTCAAGAGAAAAGTGAGAGAAGTGATCTCAACCATTAGATCACCCCCTCTTCCCTCCCTTTTTTCACACCAAACTACAGGGACCTAATTATATTTTCTTTTCTCTCATTCTTAAAGGGAAGGTTTTGTAAATTCGAACCTATCATATATAATTCATATTTTTTTCATTTTTTCTTTTTCTTCTTTCTCTCATTCCACGACCTGACATTTTTTACTCTCAATTGTGTTATCAGATTTATTAACCCATGTCCAATCGATGATCAAATTAACACACGAAATCATATTGTGTTATTAGATTCACAATATCATCTCATCATAATTTATCAAATCGAATATCAAATATAGATATGTAACTGATTTCGATTATAATTTTGTTATTTTTGCTACTTAACATCCATTAGAAAGCTTGTATGTGATTGTTGTTGTTTCATCTTTACAGATTTATATACTGAGTCAGGTTTTTGTTTTTATGGATTTTGATTAGTTAATCATCATCTTTGTTTATAGATGTTCCAATTTTAAGAGTTTATTGACATGATTCATTGTATAGGATAGTTATTTTGAAATGAAATTGAGAAATAAATACATGGAAAACATGTTTACAAAAGACTGCACACCAAGTGTTTGATAAAATATCTGAATGGGATTTTATAACTGTGATGCACTAATTTTACACTGTGATGTCCTAAATTTTTTGAATAGATTTATAATTTGTTAACTTTTGTGCTATCTTTTGTGCCCGTTCAAGAATTACACTGTTTTACTTGTAGATTTTGTTTAGACTTATATGCTACTTTTTTATCAGATCATGTGTGATATTTCAAAGATGAGTGGGTGTAACATTATTGGAACGTGGGCGATGCATATGTGTGAAACTACTGATGTAGCGAACCCAAAGATTGCAAAAGGTGTAGCCACACTAGCATTATCATGTACTCAAGCTCCAAATGATTTGGTTAACGCTTGAGACATGGCGCCGGAGCTAGTAAAAGTAATGGATCACTATTAGCGGAATCAACATTAGGTAAGTCTAAAATTTAAGACACACTCACCTCAGAATCGGTAAGCTCGTGTTGCACTCAAAGTTTCTTTAAATGTTTGATTAACTGACATGATATTCACTCGTTTGGTCTTTTTACATATGTAGAACAAAGTAGGAGAGATGATTTAGAATCACTTGGTTTTGTTCTTATGTACTTTTTAAGAGGAATGTATATATATTTTATCTCCAAGTTTGTTTATGTCAAGCCTTTTGAGAAATTGGAACTTAATTTGGATAATAACGCTTTTATGTTATTTTGAACATAGGCTACCATGGCAAGGACAGCCGAAAATAAGAAACAAAAAAATGAAAAGATTAGTGAGAAGAAAGTTTCAACATCTATCGAAGTAGTAATGGTCCATATCTCTTCTTCTGCTCATAATTAGTTTTCATTTTTTTTGTTGGTGTCACATTTTCGAGTCCTTTGCTTATGAGTTGGTGGATTCATTTTTTTATTCAAACAGGTCAAACATTTAAAATAAAGATAGGACTTAGGAAGGTTGTTTTACTATATAATACGCACTAATTTTAGTTACATTGTGATGCCCTAGTTAGATACACCGTGATGTAATGCCGAAATCATATAAACTAGAAATTATAGCATTTAGTCTGCAAGTTTTATTTGACTCTTAAATAACCATCTTAGATATACCTTCATATTTTATTTGCCCTAATTTTAGTTACATTGTGATGCCCTAATACACCGTGATGCCTTAATTGATTTAGGCAAGAGGATTTTAGATTTGGATGAAAACACTCAATAAGACAATTGTATCAACTTCAAGTTTATTGCTACTGTATGTATCACCACATCATCATAACATGTGATACAACATTAGGTTACAGGTTTTAGTGATTATATACATACAATAGCAAGAAGTTACCAATATTTGTAACATCCAAAGGTAAGTTTAGTTGTATGATGTGTGAGTAGGTACAAACCGAGAATTAGATACATATCTGATATATTAACCATGTTTTTCTTTTTGTCTCTAATATATTAACCCTGTTTTTCTTTTCTTTTATGTTTGAAATTCATTAACTTGATTAAGTGCATCAAACAGATGCACTAAATTGCCTGAAACAGATGCACTAAAGTTTTAGCTAAAAATGAACACATCCATTAATGCAAAGGATAAACAAATGCAGTTGCTGAATTTAATGCATGTGTTAAAATCAAGTTCAGAAGCTATTGTATTGAACCCATTTCATTTATTACTTTTATATCCTTAATTGTTAATCTAGATTATTGATTTATGTAAACCTGCAAAGTTCATATTTTTCATTCTAGATATCTTTATTTTTTCTAGAAAATGAGATGTGCATGATTTCCTGATCTTGTTCCTTGTCGTTATTGTTAGATACGGTAATTGGAGAAGAGAAAGACGGCTAATAAGTATGCAAACAATTATGCTTGGAGTTCGAACGCTGAATGGATCTTGCATGAGGTGTACAGATTTTAGTTAACCATGTAAAAAAGAAATAGGTTCAGACTATATACTAGAATTTAATTGTATTTTTCTGAAATCAATTGAAGGAATTTTTGTTACTTGTTATTCATTAAATTTATAGATAATACTATAAAGTGCATACCGAACAACATGGAACGGTCATACATAAAAGTTATCCCACTTTTGAAACTAGCGCAAAGGCATTGGTTTTGAATAAGTGTAACATGATAAGTAAATAATACCATTTACATCTTGTGTTGTAAAATCCCTATAGTAGAGAAAATATAAAATCTGTATAGATCTTGTATATATTATTATCGTGTTCAGAAATATGATTTGACTTCAGATTCAAGATTTCATTATAATAAAGTTCCATATTAAATATTTGTGGTTTTAATATAAATTTTGTTTCTATCACATTCATTGCTTTGGAATATTCTTATCAGTTGATGATGTAACAGGTGGTATCTCTGTAGAGTCTTTCTTTGAAGGCTCGTCAACTTGAATCTTTGCTTGGTCGTTAACCGTGTTTGTTTTATCATTGTTTGGAGCCGCCTTTTCGTTAATTTCATGAACCTAAAAGTATTGCACTTTTTTTGCTTTTATGATACAAACGGATGAACTAATTACATCAAACGGATGCACTAAAGTTACTCAAATAGATGCACTAAAGTGCCTCAAACAGATGCACTAAAGTAATATATGATAATGAACACATCCATTAATGTAAATAATAAAATAATGCACTAAGTGTAATGGATATGAAGGGATAAAGCTGTATATTAAAAATAATGGCTAATAATAAAAAAAAAAGTACTATACTTGCCACCCTTTCTTCTTCAGGGTAGCGAACAAAATTTTTTGCTTCCGCGGGTATTATACTTTCAAATTCATCCTCTTTAGGGTATTTTGCAAAAAAGTCGGACATTTTTGCCCCTCTTACCCACAAGAGCAAATGATGGCAAGTATAATACTTTTTTTTTTTTTTTTATCATTTGCCCTAGTTTTTATTATGTTAAATTTTGGATATGTATTAAGATAATTTATTTAATGATTTATAATTGTGTTAAATCTATGATAAAAATGTTTTGTTTTAAGTTTACACTATTTACTTATTAATCGTATTTGTAATAGTTTAATATATACTTAAAAAAGGGAAAATTAAAATCATTCGGACAATTATAAAAAACAAACAACACTTTTTCATTCAGATTCGGACATTATAGCTACCTCTTAATAGTAAGATGTGGTAGTCCGATTCAGATGCAGTAGTAAGATTCAGATGTGTAACATCTTAATCAAACAAACACACCCTTAATCTAGTCATAGTATACTCTCTAGTCTATGCTTCAACAAGTGATGAACAGAAATTTATATGCAAGTATTTCAGGTTGTGATATAATTCCTCCTAATTTAGCGGAAGCGTTAAACCTAATTCGGTTTAATGCTTGAAGCGTTAAACAACTTGAAGTGAATTAGGGCAAATGATAAAACAAAACATTTTTATCATAGATTTAACACAATTATAAATCATTAAATAAATTATCTTAATACATATCCAAAATTTAACATAATAAAAACTAGGGCAAATGATAAAAAAAAAAAAGTATTATACTTGCCATCATTTGCTCTTGTGGGTAAGAGGGGCAAAAATGTCCGACTTTTTTGCAAAATACTCTAAAGAGGATGAATTTGAAAATATAATACCCGCAGAAGCAAAAATTTTTGTTCGCTGCCCTGAAGAAGAAAGGGTGGCAAGTATAGTATTTTTTTTTTTATTAGCCCTAAAAATAATATATTTCTTGTGCGATTGGGAGTAAAAAAATATCAACCGAAAAATATAGTTGAACAAAAAATATCAGTAAACATACAAATAAATAAGTAGTCATGTTATGAACGAATTAATGTTATTAAAAACTTAACTTGCCAATCAGAATACAAGAGATGCATTTTACATTGATGAGTGATGGTACAATAAGAATACAACATCTCCTAAGATATAGTAAGCTAAACAAAAACTGGCAAATAATATTTTTACAGGCTAAGCAATGACTATCTTCAAATTCTTGCAAATTCTAAAACATCTAGAGAAGCCTCTCAAACCATTTACCTTTTGATGCCTATAAGTCGTCACCTTGTAACAAATCATCAGCGTTCAACCAAGAAGAAATGTCATATTCTTGTCTGACAAAATCATCTTTGTCACTAAATTCATCGATTCTAGGAAGTTGCAGATGGAGACATGTCAAATGTATATTTCTAAATAGAACCTGAATTAGTTTAACAATCATTATGAGTTGAACAATCATTATGTAATATTCCATACAGATGCCTTATTTTTTAATACATATGCCCTAAAATGTACACAAATTAGTATATTGCCAAACACCGCTTAATAATCATCATGCAATATTTCATACAAATGCCTTATTTTTCTAATACAGATGCACTAAAATTGTATAAAAAATATTATATTACCAAACACCCCAATGTTTACTACATCGCTAGATAATCCTTATGCAATATTAAACAATTGTAACGTATAATGTTGATGCACTAATGTATAACGTAGATGCAATAAGATATTACCCTCTGGCAGTCTTGACGTGAGTCCACCAATGCCCATTGTTAAAGACTATAATGTGAGCATTATAGTCTTAGTATCCAACTCCCTTTTAATAACACAACTAAAAAGAAAAGAACATGTCAAGATACCTCAAGAACAGTTGTAACTTGAAGTTGAGCATAAGGCAATTCGATTGAAATCCATTCAAATTTAAATCTCATCAATGGAACCTTTGCGTCCTTAAGACAGTGTATACTCGACACCTCTACACTATTTGCAAGCATGTTGTGTAGACTTATGAAAAAAATCCTCCTGCATAACGTAAAATAATAATTCTTATCAGAATGTTGCGTTTCCATGTTTTGTTTCATAAGTGTATGCCAATAAATGAATTAAACAGATGAGATGACAAGTCACTGTCAAAATGGCGAACCACGGGCCAACACAAAGAGCATCAATGTCGTATTAAGCATTATATACCTACACAAGTTTTGAAGAAAAAATAGAGCCAAATAAAATCATGCTACACCCAAAAATGAAAAAATAAGTAACATAAACAGAAACTCACGCCAAGACCATAAGATCCATATGTCAATATAGTTGTTGAGGCAGTATATCGAATCCACAACTTTACATAACTCGATAAAGATTTAAAACTGTTGCAATACCTTTAACTCTCTATTGTTAAGCTCTTTAATGGCGGCAATAGCAGCCAAATATTGAAACCTAAAGTTCACAAAAGCATAGCCTTTATCCTCACTTAAGTATTTACCTTTCATTATCTGGACCTATTACACGTTAAATAACATTAAAATACATATATAGAAACATAATTTTCTATAAAATAAAGAGAGAGAGGGGGGGGGGGGAGAGAAGGTTACCTCGGTGACTTCTCCAATAGATTCACCAAACTCTTTCAGAAACATATTCAGATGCATCAAGAGGAATCCCACCAAGCATACAAACAGACGCACAAGTATTTCCAATGAGGCACTAAACATACAAATTGATGCCCTACTATGACAACCGATGCACTAAACATACAAACGAATATGCTATAAAAATACAAAGATGCCTTAATATCTTTGACGATGCACTAATCATACTCACTAATGCCCTAATATGTTCATAGACGCACTAAACATACAAGTATATACTAAAGTATTTCCAATGATGTACTAAATATAAAAATGGATGCCCTACTATGACCAACGATGCACTAAACATACACACTAATACCTTAAGATGTCTGATGATGCACTAATCTTACTCACTATTGCAATCATACTCACTGGTGCTCTAAGATGTTCAATGATGCAGTAATCATACTTATTGATACCCTAATATGTCCATCGATGCACTAAATATACAAATAGATGCCCAAGTATTTTCAAGAATGCACTAAACATACAAATAGATGCTGAAGTATTTCCAGCAACCACAAACACAGGTGCACTAATACAATCTGATGCCCTAACTTGTAATTCTGAGGCTGCAAATATACACACAGATGCCCTCAGATGTCATATAATTCAATATTAAGCTCGTATACTAAAAATTAGTGCATCACAGCTTTAAAATCTTATTCAGACATTTTATCAAACACCTGGTGTGCAACTTTAATAAATTAAGACAGTGTATACTCAACACCTCTACACTTTTTGCAAGCATGTTGTGTAGACTTATGAAAAAAATCCTCCTGCATAACGTAAAATAATAATTCTTATCAGAATGTTGCGTTTCCATGTTTTCTTTCCTAAGTGTATGCCAATAAATGAATTAAACAGATGAGATGACAAGTCACTGTCAAATTGGCGAACCACGGGGCAACACAAAGAGCATCAATGTCGTATTATGCATTATATACCTACACAAGTTTTGAAGAAAAAATAGAGCCAAATAAAATCTTGCTACAACCAAAAATGAAAAATAAGTAACATAAACATAAACTCAAGCCAAGACCATAAGATCCATATGTCAATATAGTTGCTGAGGCAGTATATCGAATCCACAACTTTTCATAACTCGATAAAGATTTAAAACTGTTGCAATACTTTTAACTATCTATTGTTAAGCTCTTTAATGGTGGCAATAGCAGCCAAATATTGAAACCTAAAGTTCACAAAAGCATAGCCTTTATCCTCACTTAAGTATTTACGTTTCATTATCTGGACCTATTACACGTTAAATAACATTAAAAAACATATATAGAAACATAATTTTCTATAAAATAAAGAGAGAGAGAGAGAGAGAGAGGGGGGGGGAGAGAGAAGGTTACCTCGGTGACTTCTCCAATAGATTCACCAAACTCTTTCAGAACATATTCAGATGCATCAAGAGGAATCCCACCAAGCATACAAACAGACGCACAAGTATTTCCAATGACGCACTAAACATACAAATTGATGCCCTACTATGACAACCGATGCACTAAACATACAAACGAATACGCTATAAAAATACAAAGATGCCTTAATATCTTTTACGATGCACTAATCATACTCACTGATGCCCTAATATGTTCATAGACGCACTAAACATACAAGTATATACTAAAGTATTTCCAATGATGTACTAAATATAAAAATTGATGCCCTACTATGACCAACAATGCACTAAACATACCCACTAATACCTTAAGATGTCTGATGATGCACTAATCTTACTCACTATTGCAATCATACTCACTGGTGCTCTAAGATGTTCAATGATGCAATAATCATACTTATTGATACCCTAATATGTCCATCGATGCACTAAATATACAAATAGATGCCCAAGTATTTTCAAGAATGCACTAAACATACAAATAGATTGAAGTATTTCCAAAGAACCACAAACACAGTGCACTAATACAATCGATGCCCTAACTTGTAATTCTGAGGCTGCAAATATACACACAGATGCCCTCAGATGTCATATAATTCAATATTAAGCTCGTATACTAAAAATTAGTGCATCACAGCTTTAAAATCTTATTCAGACATTTTATCAAACACCTGGTGTGCAACTTTAATAAATTAAGACAGTGTATACTCAACACCTCTACACTTTTTGCAAGCATGTTGTGTAGACTTATGAAAAAAATCCTCCTGCATAACGTAAAATAATAATTCTTATCAGAATGTTGCGTTTCCATGTTTTGTTTCCTAAGTGTATGCCAATAAATGAATTAAACAGATGAGATGACAAGTCACTGTCAAAATGGCGAACCACGGGCCAACACAAAGAGCATCAATGTCGTATTAAGCATTATATACCTACACAAGTTTTGAAGAAAAAATAGAGCCAAATAAAATCTTGCTACAACCAAAAATGAAAAATAAGTAACATAAACAGAAACACAAGCCAAGACCATAAGATCCATATGTCAATATAGTTGCTGAGGCAGTATATCGAATCCACAACTTTTCATAACTCGATAAAGATTTAAAACTGTTGCAATACTTTTAACTCTCTATTGTTAAGCTCTTTAATGGTGGCAATAGCAGCCAAATATTGAAACCTAAAGTTCACAAAAGCATAGCCTTTATCCTCACTTAAGTATTTACCTTTCATTATCTGGACCTATTACACGTTAAATAACATTAAAATACATATATAGAAACATAATTTTCTATAAAATAAAGAGAGAGAGAGAGAGAGAGAGGGGGGGGAGAGAGAGAAGGTTACCTCGGTGACTTCTCCAATAGATTCACCAAACTCTTTCAGAACATATTCAGATGCATCAAGAGGAATCCCACCAAGCATACAAACAGACGCACAAGTATTTCCAATGACGCACTAAACATACAAATTGATGCCCTACTATGACAACCGATGCACTAAACATACAAACGAATACGCTATAAAAATACAAAGATGCCTTAATATCTTTTACGATGCACTAATCATACTCACTGATGCCCTAATATGTTCATAGACGCACTAAACATACAAGTATATACTAAAGTATTTCCAATGATGTACTAAATATAAAAATTGATGCCCTACTATGACCAACGATGCACTAAACATACCCACTAATACCTTAAGATGTCTGATGATGCACTAATCTTACTCACTGTTGCAATCATACTCACTGGTGCTCTAAGATGTTCAATGATGCAATAATCATACTTATTGATATCCTAATATGTCCATCGATGCACTAAATATACGAATAGATGCCCAAGTATTTTCAAGAATGCACTAAACAGACAAATAGATGCTGAAGTATTTCCAGCAACCACAAACACAGATGCACTAATACAATCTGATGCCCTAACTTGTAGTTCTAAGGCTGCAAATATACACACAGATGCCCTCAGATGTCATATAATTCAATATTAAGCTCGTATACGGAAAATTAGTGCATCACAGCTTTAAAATCTTATTCAGACATTTTATCAAACACCTGGTGTGCAACTTTAATAAACATATTTTATATGCATTTTTTCGTCAAAATTGGTTCCAAATCTTGTAGAAAGCATGATGATATGATTATAAACTTTCAACAAAACGTAAAAAGTCATTACATCATAGTTAAAAACTTACATATTATGTACAATTAAAAGTTGCCTAATTAAGAACTTATTCTAATTGCTGAAATTGATAATTATACACAATTATATTATGTTTAAATCAATAATATGAACCAAAAACATTAAGTTAAACAAATGAATGGGAAGATCAATTCATAAAAAAACAAACAGGATTGAGAATTGATGGTATGATGTTGTAGTGGAGGAATGGTGTTGATACCGTTGTGGTGCGATGTTGATTGGTGGCGGTGCGGTGGCTGTGTGGTGGTGGCGATGGAGACGGTCAGATGGAGATGGTGAATGAGAGGAATCAGGACTCCGTATTTGCATCTGTGTGTTTGCATCTGATGGTTACCAACTACTCCGTATTTGTTTGCATTGTTTCAAAATTTATCCTCAAGTTTGAGATGTTTGCAAAATCTACCCTGTAACTTTTTTTCTCACTTTTCTATCTAATTACACTTTTCTCTAGAACCGGACTATATATATATATATATATATATATATATATATATATATATATATATATATATTTATATATATATATATCTCCCACTACCCATTTTTTAGTTATAAATACCCATTAACTTCACTATTTTTTAAACACAACTTCACCAATTTGTTCTCTCATACTCTGAACATTTATACTTCACCATTTTATACAAAAGTGTCTCAAGAAAACACTCCCCGAACCACCAAACGTAACCAGCAAAAAAGTACCCGAAGCACCCCCGACACCCGAAGGAATGTTTAATCTCGGAAATACTCCACCGTCAAACCAACAAATAAACTTACGACCACAATCATACTATTTTAACCAAACTTACCAAACAACCCATACCGAAACTCATACCCACAACAAAATGCTTTTAACCAATTCTCACAACAACAATAAAACGTGTTTAGCCAATTATCGTCACAACAAAACGCGTTCTCATTCGATAACCCAAACTATTGCTCACAAACCCAAATGGGTGGTTCGTCATCACAACAACATGCACACAAACCCATGTGTAACACCCCCAAAATAGCTCAGCGGAAGCATACGAGTATTGGGGCGCTACTAAATTGATATCACAACATAAGCATAGAATAACTGATTTTCATAAATAAACTTTTATTCATTTCTTAAAAACAATGTTCACATTATTGATTTGGTGCGGAAAATGGCCCATTATAAAAATGTAGTCCCAATACATAAATCAGAGTTGTCTATGACCATGTCATGCCTTTGCCTTGCGCCTCCAAAGATAAGCTATCGCTTCAAAACCTGAAGATACATGCTAAAAGGGGTCAGCTTACGCTGGTGAGTTCATAGGTTTATTAAAAGGCACTTCAGTATACTATTTCACATTTGGTTTTTGATGATCATTACGTCTTGCATAATATCATAAAATGTATGATTACATTTCATAAAAGAATTTCATTAGGGGACCATAAAAAAGGTATATGCACATTACAATGAATATAATGCCAAATATTATAAATCTATTACGCCAGCACTAAGTTTATGCAACCGAAGCTACGACAGTTTCTGTATGCACAAAGAAGTCATACAAATAAGGAGCTCATGGCGAGTGTTTATCCCAATACACTCGATCCTGATATGCTATATGTTTTTCCTTGACCCAAGAGGGGCCAACCGAACAGGGGAGTCACCCCCAATAGATCTATTTATAACATTCACGCTTCCCAGCAGGAATTGACGGTTCATGAAAAGGGCAATTTGGGATCTAAGGACTTAGGCTAAGCTGCGTATTATTCTAAGTCAAACATTTTGGTATGGTCCTTAAAACATCAATGTATAATGTATCTTTAACATATCAATCATAAAGCATAGTATGCATGGAAATGTACCATTAAAATCATTTAAGTAAAATGAGCATGTATCTTCCCCAAAAACAAGTATAAAACAGATTAAAGAAGGGGCTATGAAACTCACCTTGGCAAATAGAAGTCTAAAGGAAATTAGATCAAGGAGTGATAGTGCACGGCTCCGACACGCAATCTAATTAAGTATGACATATTTAGTCTTTATGTTTAAGACTCGATAAAGTTTAACTAACTTTATAAATTTTCAAATGTTTATGTTGTTGTTGTTGTTGTTGCTTATGTGGCATCGTTTATCTTAAAACAGTTTACAAGATTTGGATGGATTTCGGCTTATGAAGGAGGACATGGAAGGAATCTCAAGGAAAGGATTTTGACTTTGGTGTAATGATGACCAAATGATAATACTTGGAAGGGTACACGCAGAAGAGAAATCAATGATGAACAGGACTTTGGTTTGATGATAACCGAATGACAATGTACGAAAGGTAATTACATATAATGTTAGACATTTAACGGATTATGGGAATATTGCTGTCAAGATTATATATATAATCAAATATATATATACATATTTATGTAAAGGTGTCTAATTAATTATTTTTAAGTAGTAGTCCCTTTTAAATCATTTGTAATTAAATGACTATTGGATGTAAGCTATATATATAACTTTTCATTGTCGGATGTTATAAAAACATGCTAGGTATATATATTTTTTTGACGGAATTCGAGCATGACCCGTACATAGATTTTAGATTTTTCCCCGGGAAAACTTAATGTTATTATTTTTACATTTGAACAGTAAAACGCTTTATATTGCCTAGTAAACTCGAATAAGTTTTTATAAGTTAAAATATGTTACGTTAAGGTTAGGTAAACCAAAATAGATAATATAATTCAATAATTTAGGAAAATGGTTAAGACCTATTTTCTCAGCTTAGTCTAGTTGAGTATAATGCAATAATTTAGGAAAATAGGTTTTAAAGTTATATAATAGTTTACAATCTTATATGCATTTTGAAGAATTGCATATAATTTGTTTTATAAAAATACAATTTAGGTTTTCATGAAATATATTTCATTTGTGTATACATCATATGTTTATAAAATGTTGATATAACCTGGATTAAATTTTCTATCTATCCGGTTTGAATAAAGGTCAAAATTTTGTATATCAAGTTTATTATCCGGTTTTTAACAAATAAAAAATGTATGATTTCGAGTTATAGTTAGGTGATAATGTCCAATTTAAATTGTAATCAATATAAACAATCTCTTTTTATTAGTTTATGTTCAACATTCGTTATTATTAATTATTGGCCTCGGTTCCTGTTTATTATTAAATAGTGTGTCGTATTGCATAAGAAAATGTCAAGATAAAAGATAAATC
The DNA here is from genome assembly GCA_910596185.1 of Chrysanthemum makinoi. Lineage (NCBI taxonomy): Eukaryota > Viridiplantae > Streptophyta > Magnoliopsida > Asterales > Asteraceae > Chrysanthemum > Chrysanthemum makinoi. Next base: position 93,086,071 of record OU343224.1, read on the forward strand.
GAACGAGACGGTATTTGAGTCGAGGGAAAACTTGAGACTTTAGGTACACTAAATGTCCGAGTAGGCGGATTGAATAAACAAATGGACCCTCGGAACAGATGGGCTTTGGCCCATCCTTACACACACACCTAACATTATTGTGAGCCCAAACCTAACCTTGAGGTTATAGGCTTAACAGCCCAGTTGTTAGACAACCAATACACACCCTTTGTTTAGTTGAATCAAACTCATTTCAACTCAAAATGACATCTTTTACCCAAAGCTAAACTCAGGTTGAGAACAATGTAAACTACTCGTGAGTGAGTCAAAGGTTTATTTCGACAAGCAATCTATTTTACATCAACGCACACTTAGAGAGGTAGCTTGAAAATGGTGATTGAGCTAGGTTCGTGTCGATTAAGTACAACTCAATCCGTATTAGTCTCGTTACCAACATTACCCTTACGGGTTTGTGGTGACTGTCGAATCAAATACAAGGAGCATGACAAGAACATCTCATGTAACTTCTCATCACGGTTTGGTAACACAAAATAAACTAGGAAGACAACTAGAAAAGACATATGCCGAACTTTAAGAAATGTTTTTGGAAATTAAGGCGAAACACTAGAGATAAGCTGGAACATTAACGAGGCCGATAAACTATTATGCGAGGCAATATAAGTTGAAGCAAATAAGCCATTAAGCTAAAACGAATTTAAGCTGAAACAAACTTGTCTTAAATTAACTCGAATAAACATTCAAGATTAAGTTTTCATGGTTTCTTTCTTGTTTGTGGTTCTTGGCTGCCGGCATCAACAACAACAACATATATAATTCTTTTTTACTAACATAACCATTTATCATTATTAACTCAAACAACACAAGGTTTAATTATATAAACCTCAAATAATTTGACTATTATGAATTCTAATTAAAAGAAATTAAATCTTGACTCCAAACACTGATAATGAAATGAATGACAAGAATATATTCCTTACAATGAACCCAAGAGGGGAAATGAATTGAACACGAAAACTTCAATTGGAAGAGACTCGAACAAAATTGATACAATTAAGCCTTTGCACAACCTTCCTTATGCATCCAAGAAGGAAACCCCTCACTCAATTTTGAAAACCCCTTTGATATGATGGAACCCTAATTTGATAGAACCCTATGTTTTGGTGTTTGTGTGTGAAAGATGAGATACCCTGTGATTACTTACTCCCATATGTAGGAGAAAAAAAAGAATGAAGACACTAGCCCTCTTGGTCTCGTGTAGGTAGCACTCCTTTCTTAGCATGCGTCATTGTCCAAAGCCGCCCCTCAAAACCTCTTGTGACAGCTATGATGGTAGGGGGAACGAATTTGGTATATGAGGAAGATAGATTTGGACTTGACTTTCAAAAAGAAGAAGAATTAGCCATTTCCATGTTTGGTGTTTCTGCCTTTTATCGACAAGGGATAAAGAAGAAAAAAATAGAAATGAACGTGGGAGAGAGAGGGTGACACTAGTTTTATTTCTTTTGTTTTATTATACGAAACAGTATAATTGGTACCCCGTGTTTTGTCGAATCCTCGAGTAAACGTACCTTCCCGGTACCTTAAAATTATAGAAATTATATTTTCGGAAACGATTTCTTAAATGTAATGATATGACATTATTATTTCATTGAAATTTGATTATAACTGTTGCCGTTATTAATTTGGTGTCGGTATGCGTGCGGTTCCGTGACTTTCTGAATTCACGAGATAACTTCTCGTTTTCTTTCGTAAATTATCATTGAATGATAAAATGTATATATTTCACTTATCTCATTATTATTTTTTTAGGTTTTGTATGCTACTGCGCTGCAGTATGCGGAATAACTTTCCGAAACAATGGATTAAGCTTATGCAAGCTCAAATTTTAACTTGGACAATAATAAATTTCACTTTTATTATACAGATACTTAGTGGACAAGTATCGTGTGTGCGGTGTCGGGTTTTTATGGAAACGAGATGACCTCTGGTTTTTAAATTTAATTATTGACAACTGTCAGAAAATAATCGATTTGAATTTTCTGACGTAATAAATGTTATTATAATAATCCGAAATTTTACGGGTTGTTATAGTCTACCCACCTTACAGGAGATCCATCCCGTATCTCAGTTTACGTTACCCGATAGAGTGTCGGGAACGAGGTGATGGTATTTGGAACAAGTTTTGAATTTTCCCTAGGTTGTTCTAGGGTTTCCCCTTTGGGTATGGGTACCTAGGTGTTATGCCAGCAGCACATCCTCTATCTGAGGTGCCATGATTTTCTGGGGTAGGTTCATTGGGTGAAGGTTCCAAGTTTTGATGTTATGAGGTTTCACTATTTTGTTAGTGTGGGCACCTCTAACTTCTCAAGGTCTTATCAGAACATACCCATTTCTGGCGTTTCATGATTCTAAAGTATATGGGTTGATTCTTAAGGGATGAAGAAACATTTGTTTTCGAATTTCTCCTTCCACTAAATGTTTAAACATGTTTGAATAAGACCATATTTCAAAATCGATAATGTGTAAAAATGACACATTTTCACAAGATTGTAAAACCGGTTCTTAGTCATGGGGTGTATAAGAAGGTTTTGCAAAACTTTTAGGGTTTCGGCATTTCATCTCATTTTAATGAGGAATTTGGAAAGTATTATTGTTGGATTTTAAAGGGAAATCCTCCAATTTGAAAATTATATTGTAGTAAGGATGTGTAGCAGGATATAACATTTACCCATAGCTACAAGTAGGGTTTAGTTGTCTAAGTTGGGTAAGGTTAGGGATTTAATAGTTGATGAACCTCATGGTTATCTATGGTTTTAGGTAGAGGTGTAGGATACATCCTAAGGTCAGGCTTAGCTACAAAGGAGGACATTGATCATTTCTGTTTATAGGGTATTAACTTAAAACACTTTTCGAGGAAGTAAGTAACTAATAGAGTGGTTCTAGAATACTTTTCAAAGTATTAAGAAACACTTTATTTTTGTGAGGTAGTAGTGAAATTGTAGTTTACTTTATGGTGAAATGGTAGGGTGGTAATTTGGTTTGTAGAATAATTCATGGAGTGGTTCATAAGGTATTTTGATTATAATGGTCCGTGGGATGATTGGAAACAGTTTGAATGGCAACTCATTTATTTCGTTTGTAGGAGGGTAACAAGGTAGGCACTGTTATTCTTAAGAGGTAGGTGGAGCTTCTAGGTATTTAATTCTCAGGGTAGGGCGTAAAGTTTTCAAGTTTCTGTGGGATTATATGTCATTTATCGTGCCTTTCTAGATTTTGCCAAAGGTTTATTGTTCTTTTGGTTGTCTATTCTCACTAGGAAATCTTTCTCATAGGTGTTTTGGAAGGTTGCTCCTAGAATGGTTTGATTTGTCCATGGAGTGTAAGGTTTGGGGTATGAGTGACTATAACGTAACCCAATTGTGACATGGAAATATTTTATATAGGGAAATAATAATGTGACGCCAGTGAGTGACTTACGATTAAGGAATGCCAGTAAGTGGCTTGTGATTAAGGAATGCCAATGAGAGGCTTATGATATATGGAATGCCAATGTTGGAATCACTCCTAAACCTAAATCAAGTGTTAGTGATTCACATGTAATAGTTAGCTTAATTATGGCCTTTATGTTTGTTATTAGCCTTAGGCTTATGTAGAAGGCCCATAAGCCTAGGCCTAGCCCAATAAGGAAAAGGATGGGAACTAGGAGTGTTGCCCTAGCTTCTCTCCTATAAATACTCTTGTATAACCCTCACTTGAGGGTTGGTTGTTCAATTCATTTCCTTTCACACATATCCTACGCATAACTGTATAAGTATAACGTGTGTGTGTGTTTGGTTTATTGTTCAATCGCCTTTATCTCTTTATATTAAGCTTGTGTTGTAAATCTAGTGACCTAACAGTGGTATCAATCGCCTAATAGTTGGGTGAATCGTTATTGCTTTTGAAGTGGGTTTTGGTCCTACGCGTAAGGCTAACGAATGATACTTTGGTTCGCTTAAAAACACGTTTTTTACACTTTTTAATCCAAGATTCTTGTACTTTCAATGTTTTAAGGTGTTAAAATAACTGTTTTTGGCAAAAAGTTTCAAACTTTACGCGTGGATTTACGTTTTTAAGCTAGTTTTTGTACGAGGGTGTCTTCTTACGCGTAACCGTTTTAGACGTTTTGGTTCATCAAGTTTCATACTTTTATGTTATTTTGGTGATATTGAAGCTATCTCATCACAAAAATCTAGTTTAGAAACAACTTTGGGCAAAATCAATTTTACGAGTAAAGCTACGCGTATGAAAACCCTAGTTTTACGCATAACTTTATCCTTGGTTTGATCTTCAGTTTTGTGGTTTACTCCGTGTTTTCTTGCTTGGATAAGCCTGAAAATACGTCGACTTAGGATATCTTTTGCACTGTGATAGTGTAAAAGATCATTTGGGCAAAACCCTAAACTTACGCATAAGCATAAAGCTTACGCGTAGAAATCCTACGCATAAGATTCATCTTACGCCTAAGCCTAGTCTTACGCATAAGGTAATCCTACGCATAAGTTTCTACGCCTAACTTTGTGTCTACGCATAACTTTAGTGTCTTTTCCCTACTTACGCGTAAGCTAAATCTACGCGTAACTCTTGATTGTTACGCGTAACTTTGGTGTTTTTACGCATAAGTCCTACTTGGTTTCTTGTGATTTCTACGCCTAAGGACACTTCGTCAACAAAGGTTCATTCGACTACAAATATCCATTTTTACCAACACAAGTTTTCAACATGTCACAACCACCATACTCTAACTATTTCCCTTATACTTATTCTCAACGTCAACAACAACTAACTCCACAACATCAACAATGGAATCAACAACAAGCAATTTATCAACAACAATTTAAACAACAACATACTCCACAACTTGCTGCAATTCCACAACCTCAAATGGTTCAACCACCACCAAGTCTTCAAGTTCAACCCTACACAAATGACTTCAATCAACATCCATCAAGGAACACTATGAAGGAACCCACTTGGTTTGCAAAGATGTGTGAAGCTTTAAGCAACCAACAATCAATTCATGAGGCTGGATCACTTGATAGACCTCCAATGCTCACTCCAGGAAACTACGATCAATGGGTGATTAGGTTCTTTAGGTTTTGTGATCTGAAGAAGCCACATGGAAAGTTCTTAAACAAGGTCATCTTAGAAGGACCATTTCAGATGCCTACTGTCATTGTACCCGGCGATCCAAATGCTAATCCACCAAGAGATGAACAATCAAACATTGCTACTGTTGCCGACCTGAATGCAGAGGAACTTCTACACTATGAAGCTGATGAGCTTGCAATGCAATATATCCTCTTAGGATTACCTAACCCAATTCTTCCAAGTGTTGATGCTCAAAAGACTGCAAAGGCGATGTGGGAACATATTCATCTTCTTATGGAAGGATCTGCACTCAATCGGGAGGATATGGAATCCAAAATTTACTTGGCTTATGAACACTTCATGATTGAACCACGAGAGACATTAGAGTCTTATCATCATCGATTCTCCGACATCATAAATGATTTGGATAAACACAACATCATCATGCCAAGAATTGCAGTTAATACTAAGTTCCTGAGTAGTCTCGGTCCTGAATGGGAGAAGTATGTCATTTTTCTCCGTCAAACGAAGAACATGCATCATTCTACATACGGATTATTGTACGATTACTTGAAGCCTCATGAAAAGGAAGTTGATAGAGAAAGGATTCTCCGTGCTCAAATTGCTTCACCTTCACAACCGGAAAATCAACAACTTGCCTTGTATGCTCAAAACAGTAATTCTCCTCAACCAGCAACTCAACCAACTGCTAAAATTACACCATATGATCCTTCACAGCCTCAATCTCAACAAACTCAATTGGTTCCATACAACAACAACATTGCTCAAGCACTTGTCAGTGAAGCTAATGAGGAATCTGATCCATTCGAAGCATTGCAACAAGGATTTGCTATGATTGCTAATGCTTTTAGCCGTTATACCAACAAATCCAACAACCGTATTCGTTCCTCATCTAACACAAGGAATCAAGCTGTTGTGAACAATGGACGAGTTGAAGTTCAGAATCGTGGTTATGGTCGTCCGATGGGCGGTGGTCAAGGGTTTAATGCTGTGGGTAGGAATAACAATAGAGCTCAAGTGGTGGAACAGGAAATGCTCAAAATGGGTTGAATGGTCTTCGATGCTACAACTGCAATGAGAAGGGACATCTGGCTAATGCATGCCCAAAGCCGAGGACAAGGGGCAGTGCTTATCACAAAGAGGCTCTTCTTTTGGTTCTTAAGGATGAAGCCGGTGGAACTCTCACGACAAAGAACGAGCTTTATGGCAAATGCGACTCGATGATGATATGGAGGATTTGCAAGCCAATGAAGCTGTTATGTTGATGGCTAATATGCATGAGTTACACATGAGTGGCACATGCCCAGTGTATGACACTGATGGCTTGTCTCAGGTACCCGAACAAACCATATTTTTCTCTGATCTAATATCTCCGCCAAAATCTGAATCCGGCAAGGCTCAGAATGTTCAAAATGAGTTGTCCACATCTCATTCCGACGATTTTCAAATAGACTCCGTAGTTATATTTGACGATCAAGATGACCTTATGGTTTCCCTTGATAATCAAATTGACTCCGTGGTTATACTTGAGGATCTAAGTAATGATCATGTTGTGACTCACGTTGAACACGCCGAACTTTTGCCTCATCCACATTTTGCTCGTTTAATACAAGACCAACAAACCATAGTGGAAGAATGTCGTGCAATTAATCAGGACTTGAAAAGTAAAAATGCACTGTTAACCAAGGATCTTGAATGTTTACAAAAGCAACTCAACTTTTTCAAAACTCAAGAAAAACGTGAAAAGGTTTTGAAGCAGCCTTTGCCAAATCTCATCAAAACGAACAATATTTAGAGAGACAGATGCGTGATCTAGCCGCTTCGAAGAATGCTTTGTTGTCTGAAATAGAACAACTGAAACATGAACATAAAAAGCAAATCAACGCTCTCACCTTGGAAACTCAAAAAGCTAAGGCTGAGTTGTTAACTTGTCAAAAACAGTTCTCTGCATACAAAAAGCATTCAACAAAACGAATAGATGATCCTCTTGAAGAAATCATCGGCTTGCAAAACAAACTTAAAGAGTTTAAAATTGTTGTTTACAAACATGGCGAGTCGGTCACAGCTATTGAAAAGTTTACTTTAAAACCTAATCCAAATGGATATGGACCGAATCTCGCTGATTACAAACCTAAGCTTTCAACCAAAGCATTCAAACCAAATCCTGACGCTTCCAGTGCAGAATATAAAATTGATAACTCTGTCATGAGTGTTGTTGAATATCATTGTCAAGAGGAATTAGATGCAGAAGACGAGAGTCGATCAAAGTTAGAAAATGTTGTTTACAACAAACCTTTTAACTATTCAAAAGCGGTCACTTTCGTCACACCAACGGATTCTTCTAACACACCAAGGATTATCATAAAACGTCTGAGTCTTCTAATGTTAATCCCAAACCGGATTATGCACAAACTTATGGTCCTTTACCTTCCATCAGTGAAGTAAACTCAAAACCCGAAAATCGCAAAATTCTTCGATATTTTGACCTTTTCATGGCTGACCTCAAAACATTACAACATGAGATAGAATATCATTCCGAAATCAAAGTTCAACATTTTCAATCGCCTCTAGCGCGAGAACAAAGAGATATTTTTTAGAAAAATCTTTTACCAAATGTTAAAATTTTGAAAAGTTGTGCATTGTCTTGGGAAAGGGACTTTCATAAGGAACTTGGATAATGAAGGTCGTTTTGAGAAAACGAAACATCTATTCTCTAATACTAAGCGTAAAAAGAAACTCTTGAGAAAAGATGTTGATCGACTCTTGGAAGATGTCATCCGTCGATGTCCATAATGCTGTGTTATTGAATTCTTTGTCATATGCATTTGATTATATCTATGCCGATCTGTTGATTACGTGGTAAATGTTGAGAACACTGCTAATGTGCTTCAGATCGAGTCCTTAAAAGTTGAAAATAAACGAACTTTCAAATGCAATACGTCGTCTTAATTGGTGTCAAAAAGATATTCACGATCAACAACTTGTTTTTCAACATAAAATCGCCCAGTTGCGTGCAAAATATTCTTATCCTAAAATTGAGCAACTGGATGATCAAAACGTGTCTTTTAAGTGTCAAATCTCAAAATATGAACAAGAACTTGTAAAAGTTAAAAAGGAATATGGTGTAATATTTGATTTACTCAAACAGACTCGTGATGAAGCATCAAACGAACTTGATCATTATCTTGCACACACTAAAGAAGTTATGCATTTTGCTGGAAATATTCGGTCCGAAAATCAAGATCGATTCACACTATCTTCAAGTTAAGAGAAATGTTAGGAAAGTATGAACAACTTCCGCCTACCGTGATTAAGAGAATAGCCCCGGTAACACTTAGTAATCGTGAACCTAGAATCCCTACTGCCAAATCACAAGTTGCTAACGTGCTTCCTTCTACTGAAACAGGAATAGTTGCCTCTTTTCCAAATGTCCGCACTTCACCGCCTAGGAGCAATACAAGGAAGAATAGGAAGTTGCGACCTAAGAAAAGAACAATAACGAATGCTGAAGTCGAAGATCACACTAGGACTATGAATAAGACTCACGTTGCTTCCACTATAGATATTGCGTCTGGCAAATGTAATAGAAATAGTGATATAACGAATGCTAAACCTTTAAGCACTTTTGATATTCAGTCTGATGCACCTTGTGTTATTTGTCGTAAAAGTATGAATTTTGATTGTCATGATAAATGTGTTGCTAAAGCTATCATCTCTCGTTTAAGGAATCCTAAGAACCGGAATACCTCTAGGCCCACTCATCTTTCTAAGTTTGTGCTTGGTAGACCGCCCTCTTTAGATTCTAAGAAACGCATTGTTGTCCCTGTAGCTCCAGTTTCACCTCCTAGGAATGTAGTACCACCTAGTGCATTCACTAAGACTAAAGCAAATACTAGTTGGAGATAGCAGAAATGGATATATAACACACTTGGATTTAAATGGATACCTAAAGCTATTGATGTGTATATGTCTACTATAACTGCTCCGGAACCCGCTAACATTTCGGGTTCCACATCTACTTCTATTCCATCTGTGTCGTGTGTAATGCGGTGATACGATCATTCTCTGGATTGTTGATAGCGGATGTTCCCGACACATGACAGCAACCTTAAACTGTTATCAAACTTTATGCAAAGTTCATTGGCTTTGTCGGATTCGAGAATGATCACTTCGCACCTATCATGGGCTACGGAGACTATATCAATGGGAACATCGAAATTAGCAGAGTTTACTATGTGGAAGGCCTCAGTCACAATCTGTTTTCATAGGTCAGTTTGTGATGGAGAATTGGAAGTTTCTTTCGGGAGAAATCTTGTTTCATTAAGTGATCTACAAGGAAATGACCTTATGTCCGCTCAGCGTAATTCAAGTCTTTACACTATCTCTATGCAAGACATGGTTGCTTCATCTCCCATTTGCTTACTTTCGAAGGCAACATCAACAAAATCCTGGCTATGGCACCATCGTCTCTCACATCTAAACTTTCAAACCATCACCAACCTTGCTCGACACAAACTAGTTGAAGGACTCCCATGATTTCGGTATTCTAAAGATCACCTTTGCTCAGCTTGTGAACAAGGGAAAAGTACTCGTGCTCATTTTCCTTCAAAGGTGGAACACAAATCTCAGCATGTGCTTCATCTTCTTCACATGGATTTGTGTGGCCCGATGCGCGTGCAAACAATTAATGGCAAACGCTACATCTTAGTAATTGTTGATGACTATTCACGCTGGACTTGGGTCTACTTTCTTCGAAGCAAAGACCAAGCTCCACAAATGATCATCACCTTTCTCACGAAAATACAGGTTCAGCTCCGTAACACCGTCCGACAAATCGAAGCATAGAGGCATGAATTTGTTATCCAAACTCTTCATGAATTTTATGAGAAAGTGGGAATTGACATCGGACATCTATTGCACGCACACCGTAACAAAACGGAGTTGTTGAAAGATCGAAACCGAACGTTAGTGGAAGCTGCAAGAACAATGTTAATCAATGCTAAACTTCAAGATTACTTATGGGCGTAAGCTGTATCTCTGCATGCTATACTCAAAACCGTTCTATGATTACAAAACGCCAAAAACGCCTTTCGAGCTTGTCCACAACAGAAAACCGAATCTCAAACACTTTCATGTATTTGGATCTCTTTGCTATCCGAATAATGATCGTGATGACTTTGGAAAGCTCAAAGCCAAAGCTGACATTGGAGTCTTTATTGGATATTTTGATAATTCTAAAGGTTTCTGAATCTGGAATTGTCGAACAATGGAGGTTATGGAAACGATTCATGCTCATTTTGATGAACTTACGGAAATGGCTTCTGAGCATAACAGCTTGGAACCCGGTCACAACCGCTTAAACTTTCCCCAAACCCCATCATCAGCTGATACAAGCCCTCAACTTACTCGTCAACAAATGGAAAGACTATTTGCTCACTGTTCGTGACGATATTGATGAACGTGCTCCGGTGTATCCCATTGTTTCCGCTAACCCGATAATACTCTTATACCGATACACTGCTACAACAACTAATGTTGAAGGAGCACCACCAGTTGACTCTACGACAACAATTGAACAAACCGCTTCCAACAATTGATGAACCGGTGATGATGTTCTCAATGAAGTACCCCCACCCGCAGATTTTGATCCAAATGCGTTCTTTAACCCGTTTGCTAATGAGACTGCTGCACCGGATGTCGCAGAATCTTCAACAAGCCATTTGAATCCTCAAAATCGCACAATGTATACCAACATCAACCCTCCACACATAGATGGACAAAAGACCATCCTCTGGAAAATATTATTGGCAACCCGAATCAACCGGTCGTTACGAGACAACGTCTTCACACGATGGTGAACATTGCATTTATGCACTCCCCGTCGCCAATCTAAGCCTAAAACATCAAAGACGCAATGACAAATGACAACCGGATTGAATCCATGCAGAAGAACTCAACCAATTTAAACGTCTTGAAGTATGGGAACTGGTTGAAAGACCGACAGTGGTCTTCGTCATTGGATCTTAAATGGATTTGGAAAAACAAATTGGATCTTTGAAGGGAACGTTATCGAGACAAGTCACGCCGGTGGCTAAGGGTTATAGACAGGAAGAGGGTATTGACTTTGAAGATTCATTTGCTCCGGTTGCTCGTCTTGAAGCTGTTAGGATTTTTCTGGCATTTGCGGCTCACATGAACATCACGGACTTTCAGATGGATGTCAAAACTGCTTTTCTCAATGGCCAACCGAAGAAACGGTTTATGTTAGTCACCAGAAGGATTCATTGATCCAGAGTTCCCTAATCATGTCTACAAACTGAAAAAAGCTCTCTACGGTCTCAAATAAGCCCCTCGGGCATGGTATGATAAGCTATCATCTTTCCTCATTGCCAATAACTTTACAAAAGGTTCGGTCGACCCAAATCTTTTCATACAATATCACGGGGAACATATTTTAATTGTTCAAATTTATGTGGATGACATCATTTTTGGGTCAACTCATAAAAAGTACTCAATCGCTTTTGCAAAACTAATGAAGAAACATTTTGAAATGTCCATGATGGGTAAACTTACGTTCTTTCTAGGACTGCAAGTTCATCAATCACCCCGTGGTATTTTCTTGAGTCAGTCCAAATATGCCCTTGAATTGTTACACAAATTTGGAATGCAAACTTGTGACACCTACGCCACACCAATGGCTCATACCAAGAAGCTAGACGCTGATTTACATGGGAAATTGGTGGACCCTACAAAATACCGTAGTATTATTGGGTCTCTCATGTATCTAACAGCTAGCAGTCCTGATATTGTCTTTCTTTGTATATCTTTGCTCCCGTTATCGGCCACGACCAACTGAAACCCACCTCTTCGAGGCTAAAAGAATCCTCCGATACATCAAGGGAACCATTAATTTGGGGATCCGGTATCCGAAGGATTCTGGTTTTGAACTAATCGCTTTTCGCCGACCACGCAAGATGCTTAGACTCACGGAAAATTACTTGAGCTTTACAATTTCTTGGTGATAAACTGGTGTCATGGCAATCGAAGAAGCAGGATTGTACATCGCTTTCCTCAACCGAAGCAGAATATGTAGCCATGTCGGCGTGTTGTGCTCAAGTCATTTGGATGAGAACACAACTCAAAGACTATGGTTACATATTTGACAAAATCCCGATGTACTGCGACAATCGGAGTGCTATTGCAATCTCGTGCAACTCAGTTCAACACTCGAAATCAAAGCACATCGATCTTCGATATCATTTCATCAAGGACCACGTAGAACAGGGTACTGTTGAATTATATTTTGTGGGTACAGAATACCAATTGGCAGATCTACTCACCAAAGCCTTGCCTCCTGCTAGGTTTAATGAGTTGGTCCACCGGATTGGTATGAGGTGTTTGACTCAAGAGGAATTGGATGACCTCCTAAAACAGTATTAAAAACCTGTCAAACACCAAAATCTTTTTTGTAAATATTTTTCCAAAAACAAAATACAAAAATATAAAACCTGATAAAACAACAAAAATATTATTCTATCTATTTTCTTTCAACATTGCAAGTACATTCCTTCCATCAACACTATAATCTTTCAAAATTCAGTATTTTTCCAATCAAGTGTTGAGGGGGAGAAAATAAACACTTAACTGTTTCATAACATCCGTGTACTTGCATGTTATTCTATCCCGGTTGTTTCTTTTAACAATGGTGGTAAATTTTCTGGTTCAACTGACACTCCTCGGACTAAAATTTATAACCTTTCATTATTTTCTTAAGTCAAAGGGGAGTGTCGTCAAGTTTCTTTCTTAAAATCTATCATTTGGTAACCAAAATGGAAGTTATATGGCTTTGGATGAATATGGAAAAGGTGGAGGGACCAAAACTGCCAAAAGGTTAAAGTCATTTTAATAAAAACACCCCACCTAACTTTTCACTTCATATTTAATACTCAAACCAAACTTCATCCTACGCTTAATAATCGTTCAAGAAATATGTGTTTTGGATCATCAATTTGTAAGTGTTTTTGTGTTTATAACAAGTTTTTAAACTATGGTTTTGAATTTTTCATGAATCCAACGGTTTAATCTTGAGATATTGTGACTTTTGTGGTTTACGCATAAGCACAAGAACACCTAATCATGAATGGGAGTTTGTGGTTAAAAGGGTTGTGTCAAAACGTTCTTAAAACATCAATGATACCATTTTAATCCTCAAAACTTACCCAGAAATACGAATTGATGGAATCTGGAAAACTAGGGTTTATGCGTGATTTGGGTGTTTTCATATGAGAACGTTTTTGGTAATAAAGATTGCTTTAATAGGTTGTTTTTAAGTTTAATTGATCAAATTTAAACCCGATTTCACCCGAAACACTAATGATTCATAAATTGGAAATTAGGGTTCAAGTTCATACGAATTGGGTTTTCTTGATTGGCCTTGAATTTGATGTTAAAACTTGGATAGAACAACTTACTATGCTTCTAAGACTTACCTGAAACACTTTGGTGCATATCCTATGGCTAGAAATCATATGCGTAATTCATGAACTTTAGGGTTTTGACTTAAGCGTATGACTTTCTACGCGTAAACTGTGTAATGAACTTTCATGCCATGATCTGTTATAAGATGAATGTTAGTGTTAATAATGATGTTATGATGATGATATTTCAGGCTTGCTACGCATAAAACTCAGAATCAAGGTCATTGAAAATCTACGCATAAGGATCACCTTACGCGTAGAAAGTTATGCGTAAGAGAAATCTTACGCGTAACTGCTACGCGTAAGGTTCTACAAAGGGACAACGCGTATCCTGTGAAGGATATGCGTAAACAGTGACCTCTACGCATAAGGTCTACTCTTACGAGTAAGCCTTACGCGTAAGGTGTTATATACGCCTACGCGTAAGCTCTACGCATAAGGTTACTCTGTTCCTACGCGTAACATTTCTTACGCGTAAGACAGATTCCTACGCGTAAGCTTGTGTCTACGCATATAACCCCTGTTTACGCATAAGCTACCATTTCTACGCATAAGCCTTGATCAAACCTTCATAATGAATTGTTACGAATGCAAACTTGTATATAAATGAATCATAACGTCACGAAACCACTAATATCACTAATAAGCTTAAATGTCTTATGTGTTGTGTGAATATGTGATAACATAAACTTTAAAACTTAAAGTTAACTAACTCACGAAACTTTTCACGACGTCATTGGACTATTAGACAAACAAGTGACTTTGGAATCGTAACAACCATTGACTTTATACGTTCAATAATTAGACAATAAAACCTTCTGTTGACTAACATTATGTCTTTCGATATATTGGTTCTTTTGGCTAATGTTATTTCAGATCACGACATGGCTGCTCAAATGAATGTGGATGCACCTGAGGTTCTCACAATTGCCGATATCTTCCCTAATGGCTATCCAAGGAAGATTGGAAAGAACAATCTAAGAGTTGATTTTGAAACTCTTTCATGCTCGAGTCTTCCTGCCGATTGCGTGGATGTTCTAAAGAATCATCCGTACGAACATGCTCTCACACTCGCATCGTTCCGAGATCTACATTCAACAATTCCGGAATTCAATGCAAAGGATCAAAGGTCAAAGTGCGGTGACTGTAACGCTCAATCACAAACAAATCACCATCACACATGCAGATCTACGGGCTGTTCTTCTAATTCCTGAAATCGAGCCAACTTACTTCTATGCCACACCTACTGAAGAGACAGTTCAGAAATTCCTGATTGATATTGGCTATGATGAAGCTTCAGGAATAATTACTAAGCACTCTCATGTGGAGCTTAAGAACATTCCTCAACCGTGGAGAACCCTCTACATCATCATTACTAAATCTGTCTCTGGTCGTGATAGTGGCTATGAGCATCCCAAGCTCATAGAATTACAAATCTTCTGGTCATTAATCAACAAAAAGGACATCAAAATTGAAGCACTGTTATGGGAAGACATGATGTCATTTCTCAAAAAACTTGGCTCAAAGATTCCCTATGTCAGATACACAAAACTGTTGATCCAGAGAGCACTTGGACTTCATCCTGATATTCCCAAGAGGCTCAATGACCCCGACAATCACGATATGTTGATTGAGCCTACCCTATCGGTCGAATCAAGGAATCGTCAACAAAGAAACAGGGTGTTGTGTTACCCGATCACCTTCGACTAATAAAATCAAAAAGCTCGGGACATACAAAAGGTATCTGGTAGCAGTAAGAGAAGGAAAAGTTGGTCATCTCGATGAGAAGTATTCTGGTACACCTATAAGGAAAACCAGAAGAGGAAGTGGAGGAAGTGCCGCAAGCATCGAGAGTCGAGGACGTTCCTCGAAGGAATCCTCCACGTAAGAGGACAGGTCCCACCAAGGAAGTTGTTCCTATTACCGTATCTAAGCCCGAACCGCAAAGACAAAGCTAAGTGACGAGGACTCGAGGGTACCGTGCATCGATGAAGAGACTTTCTACTCAAACCGCTAAAGATGACACTACAACAAAGATCTAAACCTCCTAGTCCTCCGGTGATCAAGGAAAAGGGAAGACTCCAGTACTTGTGCCTTATGAAGAAAGCTCAAGCTCGGATGAAGAGCAACCGGATAAATCATGCAGAAGAAGTTCAAATTTGTCAGACTTCAACACGTAGCACAACAATTTGCTAAAGAACAAATGGGTGGCCCCAGAGGGTCGAGTGGTGGAGCTCAACCTTCACCAGGTCCTGATGCGGTTAGTCAACCCGATAAGGGATCTGGTGCCACCACTTTGGTACAACAACAAACACGTGTGGAGGACACTCTTGAAGAACTAGAATCTGAGAAGTTAGAGAAGGTAAAAGCTGATGAAGAAGCTGCACCAAAGCCAAAGCGATGAACAAGCTAAGTCCTGAAATGAAGAAGATGTTGAGTATGATAAGTTTCTTCTAGATAGTCCTGCACGATCAAAGGAAGAAACTTCTGAGCCACCAAAGGACCCGGAGTCTCCTCACATCTCATCGTCATCCGATTCATCTTCTCACTCTTCACCACCACCATCAAAGAAATCAACCAAATCATCATCCAAATCACTGAAGAAGCCAACTCCATCTTGGATCTCTCAATCAAAGAATCGAATCATTAAAGCTGTAAACGAGTCGAAAGAAAGATATTCTCTACAGAAAGTTGAATTTCCTTGGTGACCAAATACAACATCTTCATGATGAGCAAGACGAGATGAAAGTTGAAAGGGCGTATGTCCGTAAGCTTATGAAGGATGATTTTCAAGGAGCATGGACGAGATGATCAAAGGATACTCTCATAAGTTCCTTATGGAGGTCGTTCAAACCGACGAAGGAGATGTATACCGCACAACTTTATCCAAATCTCTTACATTTAGCCAAGCAAGCCATGAAATCAACTCCGATGAATTTGAGCATCAATCCAGTTGAAACTACAATCTTCTCAGATGATGTATTGGTGAACCGGCTAGTAGCCCAAATGTCAAAACGCTCTGCAACGTTTGCCTCCCACGAAGCTAAGTTGTTTGAAGCATTGCTGGAATACCAACTCAAGTCATCATTCAGAGAAGAAGCTGTAAGGCCTAAACGCTCAAGAGATGACGAAGACAAAGATCAAGATAAGGATAAGGAGCCTAAACGCACAAAAGTCCGGTGAATCATCTTCCATTCAAGACTCAATGCAGCCTCCTCCACAAAGGACTCCCGATCAACAAAGATCCCTCCTCCCTCTTCTCGCAGATAAACCTCGGGATTCGAGACACCACCCCGACTCGAAAACCGGTGACCACTTTGAGTATACGGGTGGTGACGATGAAGAATACCATGAGCCCCAACAACAACCCGCCTCAACCGACAAAGTACAGAAACCGTAACCCTCATCTAGGCCTAAGAAACGAAGAAGAAGCGCCCAAGGCGACGTCCTATCATGGCTAGATGACGATAACACAGAGGAATTTGAATGGTTTTCTACACTTGTTAATTCCACTCCCTATCCTGCTGAAGGTCAAGATCCGGTAGACGGTAATACATTGGAGCATGCTAAGATATCTGCAAGAAAAATTCGAGTAAAGAAGATGACGAAATCTGAGTTGCCGCGAATCAAGAATGAAGCTTTTCAACTGTTAAAAGATAGCTCAGAAAGTGCCATCGAGGTCGAATATCACCTTGAAAACATTGCTCGAACTATGTCTAATAACATGGATTGGCTCAACCCAGAAGCAAACATCGACTTTAAGCGGGACAACCCTCCATATTACACCAACTGGTCTAAACCACTACCAACAATCGGCCAACCAGATGAGCCTCGATTTCCATTCCGATATTTCTTCAACAAAGACTTGGATTTTCTTCTACACGGTGGCGATGGTTCAAGGAAATACGCTACATCGTTAACACTTCCATTCCCGCAAAGAATTTACTCTAACTTCATAGCCATCGAGGAAAGATCTAACCACTTGTTCTCCAACCAAGTGGAAGAGTACAACCGAGATGCAATGTATGGGATTCACCATTGGCCGGAACACCGAAGAATCTACTACCGGTCGCCAGTTCGAAATCTCAACATGAAGTGTTCAGTCCTAAAAGTATCGTTGCCATCAAACACGTTGATCTTTCGTCCAAATGGGACTACACTTTTCTCAAGAATATTGTGGTCAAAATCCAAGACGAAAGGGATTATGCATTCTCTGAAGCTGACTTTGAGAATTTGTCTATCAACGACATCGAAGACATGTACCTTGCCAAAGTACGGGGTCGTATGAGACAATTCTCCACTCAAGTACAACGTGAATTCATCAAGTCATTGCTCATCTTCATCAGACGCATAGTTATCAAAGAACGTGTTGAAGATCTCCAGCTTGCGTAGAATCTTATCGCACCGTGTCAACTTCACTCCACCGCAGCTTGATCTTCCCGACATCAACCAGGTCTCACAATATACGCCATCGAAACCATTTGGCGTCGTTTACCGCAGTGAACTTCAAAGAAATTGCTTAATGGCGTGTAGAGATCTTCACAAGTTTGGGGATCACACTTTGAAGATGGTTAGGGACGGATTGGCTTATCGGTTGAAGGATATACATCAGAAGATTGGGTCTCCTAAGCGATGGAATTCTTAGGATCGAAGGGATGTGAAGAGGATCATCACGATGATTGATGAACGGTTGTATCGAAGGGATCAGTTCAGAAGATTGGAAAGCTATGTTGGTGGTCGACCCAGGATTAACATCACCGACTTTCAACGCCCGGTTCACACTCCTGGCAACATCTCTGGACTACCTGGTACCCCTTGAACTGCTTCTTTCATTATAACTTTGGATGCATGATTTATTATGTCAATGGCTTGTGCACACATTACAGTGTACAACCTTTTCTTGTAAATAAAGGACCCTGTGGTACGCTTCAGTACCACAATCCTTATAAAAGGAGCGAAAGCTTCTTACTTTTGAGTAAAACCTATCAAACCTTTCACTTTTCAAGGTTTTGCTCAAAAGAACAAGTACTTTCCCTTATGATTTTCAAAACCTCAACCGTTTATATCACTCGTTGAGGGGGAGTACTTGACTAAAATCTTTGTTCACAAATTGTTCTTAGTGATTATCTTCCCACAACACTCAAAATGGTCATATTTATTCTCAATATTTCTTCAAAAATAACATTCATATGCCATTTTTGAGGGGGAGAAAATACGTGATAAGAAATATGTTGTGTTTTGCTATATGAACTCTCGTGTAAAAAGACTTTAACCCACGAATTGACGAGATCTTAACTGTTAGTAACTCGAAAAGACTTGTCCGGGACGGGTAATAATTTCAAGCTAGTTCGCTAGTGATGTAAACGTGTCTCGCAAAGGACTTGTCCGAGTAGAATGTACCATTCGAGAAACTCTTGGTAGACATGAACTTTGACGGGTTAAACAATCTTTCGGGGTTGTCCACGCCTTCAAGATAGTTATTGGACCTAGTTGTCACCTAAAAGCTGACAATCCAACTCTGTAACTATGCCACGTAACCGTGTCTCGTGGGGGATTGTCTATCTTGAGTCGATCAATTCAAAAGTGCGCACTCTTTCCTCACTGTGCAGATTTCCGTCAAAACTCCAAAGCACATGTAGAGGGGGAGTATTTCTGCTAAAAGATAAAACTCTCACAGTGTTTCAAACATGTTTTCATTTACAAACCCTTTGAGAGATTTTATTGAAAATGGTTTTATGGCAATGGAGTTATAAGGTGATTAAGGTTAGGAATAACCGTCCTATGATCCGCCAGAGCCGGAGCGATCTACCCAAGGACACTACCAACAGTTAGAATTTAGAAGTCCTTAGGTATGATTATAAAAAGGAGAAAATGAGAATCGGAGAAAGAAGGAGTTGAAGAATTAAAAAGAAATGCAAAGAAAATGGTGAAAAGAAAGAGCCCCGATTATTCAACTTAGGGCGATAACCGGGTTCAATTCATATGCTACTGGTTGTCACTAGATGACACCGGTATTGAAGATTAAAAGTCGTCATGGACCCAGTGACGCATGCACTAAACCTTCTTAGCCACTCAAGTTTCTCTCAACAGAAGCTTGTTTCATTCTCACAGGGAACCCTACGTAAACTATCGGCTTTCTCTTAGAGATTGATGGTATTGAAGAAGGAGACCCTCTCCCTAGTCTCCGCTCAGGAAAAACCAAAACGCACTATTGAGTCTAGAGCCACGAGATTCATCAAAAGATCTCTTAGGTACACTTGACATTTCATCACTTGATGTTCAACAATAAGAACATCAGTGGTACGTTATCGAGTCCTTCACAGATCTTAGCAATCTGTCGAGAACGTTTATGAGAGGTTCACAATTGTGATCCTCAGTGATTGAATGGAAACTCCCGCCGGTCAACTTCAAACAGCCTGACAGCAGGTCGCCGGTAACTCCCCGTGGATTACGCTTAGTGGTCTCAAACGGTCTGATGCGTGAGGTGATGCTTCGGTGTACCTCAACGACTCATCTGAACCATAGATGTACTTCGGTACATCGTGTTATCTCACTTGTGGGACTCCGGTTCAGAACGGCCTTTGTGAGAATTAGAGTTGTGTTTTCACACTATCTTGTTAACACTCTCGAAGTTCAAACTTGTAAGTGCCGGAATCCGCTTATTACTATCCGTTTTCATGTTTTCTTCTTATGGAAGCTCTCGAGCGGAATGATCGTGCAGATTCTTCGCATGCTCATGCCAACATCATCACTAATGGAAGTTCTATCTAAAAGCAACACAAAAATCAGAATGATTCTTCGTCAAACCAAAGAATCTACAAAGTTAAAGACTTAAAGAACTTCATCAAGATCTGAAATCCAACATCAAAGAGCGTATGAGCATGTTGAAGAATGACGTGGAGACACTGGAGCAGTGAAGCAGACCTGAGGCAGACTTGATGCAGACAACAACAACATACTATCACTACCATCACAAAGAACATTGATCAAAGAACAAAGACAATGATGACGTCAAAGCAGAACTGTTCAAAGAAGACAATTTCTCTACACTGGAGAGATTGTTCGAATTAAGGCAATTCTTCTCACAAGAAAGAAGAATGTCAGAAGACTTCAAAGCTACTATTACATCCGCACCTTCACCGTTTACATTCATTCATCACTAACACTTAGGGGGAGATTGTTGGAATCACTCCTAAACCTAAATCAAGTGTTAGTGATTCACATGTAATAGTTAGCTTAATTATGGCCTTTATGTTTGTTATTAGCCTTAGGCTTATGTAGAAGGCCCATAAGCCTAGGCCTAGCCCAATAAGGAAAAGGATGGGAACTAGGAGTGTTGCTCTAGCTTCCCTCCTATAAATACTCTTGTATAACCCTCACTTGAGGGTTGGTTGTTCAATTCATTTCCTTTCACACATATCCTACGCATAACTGTATAAGTATAACGTGTGTGTGTGTTTGGTTTATTGTTCAATCGCCTTTATGTCTTTCTATTAAGCTTGTGTTGTAAATCTAGTGAGTGGCTTTATTACATGTTTATCAATCAATTTTCACTGGACATAACGCTATTATAACTATCCTAAGTATTGCAAAATTCACCTCTGAGTCGGACATAGGTGATCAGGCTATGTCCCACTGTCCCTGGTTGAATATAGGTGATCAATCTATATTCAACCGAGGTTCAATGAATTTTGAAATGCTTAGCTTAGTTACGCTAGTAATATGTCCCAATACTTTTAAAAGTTATCTTAAAGACTAGAACAATTATTCCATTTATGTGAGGAAAAAGGTGCAGTGCTGTGATACGTAAATATACGTATAGGGAAGATAATTATAACCTATAATGAAACTAGGTGAGCAGTGATAAAACATGTATCTTATCAAGTATGATCTCAACAGGATCATAAGTGAGGCATCAGCTCGGCAGGCAGGCACGTGTCGGTCATAGGGTTAAGTTTTTGTAAAAGTGGTTATAGTCTAGGTTTTAAAATTTTCCCAGTTCTCTATAACCTAGGCTCTGATGCCAATCTTTAACACCCCCAAAATAGCTCAGCGGAAGCATATGAGTATTGGGGCGCTATTAAATTGATATCACAACATAAGCATAGAATAACTGATTTTCATAAATAAACTTTTATTCATTTCTTAAAAACAATGTTTACATTATTGATTTGGTGCGGAAAATGGCCCATTATCAAAATGTGGTCCCAATACATAAATCAGAGTTGTCTATGACCATGCCATGCCTTTGCCTTGCGCCTCCAAAGATAAGCTATCACTTCAAAACCAGAAGATACATGCTAAAAGGGGTCAGCTTACGCTGGTGAGTTCATAGGTTTATTTAAAAGGCACTTCAGTATACTATTTCAAATTTGTTTTTTGATGATCATTACGTCTTGCATAATGTCATAAAATTCATGATTACATTTCATAAAAGAATTTCATAAAAGAATTTCATTAGGGGACCATAAAAAGGGTATATGCACATTACAATGAATATAATGCCAAATATTATGAATCTATTACGCCAAAGACTAAGTTCATGCAACCGAAGCTACGACAGTTTCTGTATGCACAAAGAAGTCATACAAATAAGGAGCCCATGGCGAGTGTTTATCCCAATACACTCGGTCCCGACATGCTATATATTTCGCCTTGACCTAAGAGGGGCCAACCGAACAGGGGAGTCACCCCCAATAGATCTATTTATAACATTCGCGCTTCCCAGCAGGAATTGACGGTTCATGAAAAAGGCAATTTGGGATCTAAGGACTTAGGCTAAGCTGCGTATTATTCTAAGTCAAACATTTTGGTATGGTCCTTAAAACATCAATGTATAATGTATCTTTAAACATATCAATCATAAAGCATAGTATACATGGAAATGTACCATTAAAATCATTTAAGTAAAATGAGCATGTATCTTCCCACAAAACAAGTATAAAACAGATTAAAGAAGGAGCTATGAAACTCACCTTGGCAAATAGAAGTCTAAAGGAAATTAGATCAAGGAGTGATAGTGCACGGCTCCGACACGCAACCTAATTAAGTACGGCATATTTAGTCTTTATGTTTAAGACTCGATAAAGTTTAACTAACTTTATAAATTTTCAAATGTTTTTTTTTGTTGTTGTTGTTGTTGCTTATGTTGCATCGTTTATCTTAAAACAGTTTACAAGATTTGGTTGGATTTCGGCTTATGAAGGAGGACATGGAAGGAATCTCAAGGAAAGGATTTTGACTTTGGTGTAATGATGACCAAATGATAATACTTGGAAGGGTACACGCAGAAGAGATATCAAGGATGAACAAGGCTTCGGTTTGATGATAACCGAATGACAATGTACGAAAGGTAATTACATATAATGTTAGACATTTAACGGATTATGGGAATATTGTTGTCAAGAGTATATATATAATCAAATATATATATATATATATATATATATATATATATATATATATATATATATATATATATATATATATATATACATATTTATGTAAAGGTGTCTAATTAATTATTTTTAAGTAGTAGTCCCTTTTAAATCATTTGTAATTAAATGACTATTGGATGTAAGCTATATATATAACTTTTCATTGTCGGATGTTATAAAAACATGCTAGGTATATATATATTTTTGACGGAATTCGAGCATGACCCGTACATAGATTTTAGATTTTTCCCCTGGAAAACTTAATGTTATCATTTTTACATTTGAACAGTAAAACGCTTTATATTGCCTAGTAAACTCGAATAAGTTTTTATAAGTTAAAATATGTTACGTTAAGCTTAGGTAAGCCAAAATAGATAATATAATTCAATAATTTAGGAAAATGGTTAAGACCTATTTTCTCAGCTTAGTCTAGTTGAGTATAATACAATAATTTAGGAAAATAGGTTTTAAAGTTATATAATAGTTTACAATCTTATATGCATTTTGAAGAATTGCATATAATTTGTTTTATAAAAATACAATTTAGGTTTTCATGAAATATATTTCATTTGTGTATACATCATATGTTTATAAAATGTTGATATAACCTGGATTAAATTTTCTATCTATCCGGTTTGACTAAATGTCAAAATTTTGTATATCAAGTTTATTATCCGGTTTTTAACAAATCAAAAATGTATGTTTTCGAGTTATAGTTAGGTGATAATGTCCAATTTAAATTGTAATCAATATAAACAATCTCTTTTTATTAGTTTATGTTCAACATTCGTTATTATTAATTATTGTCCTCGGTTCCTGTTTATTATTAAATAGTGTGTCGTATTGCATAAGAAAAGGTCAAGATGGAAGATAAGTCGAACGAGACGGTATTTGAGTCGAGGGAAAACTTGAGACTTTAGGTACACTAAATGTCCGAGTAGGCTGATTGAATAAACAAATGGACCCTCGGAACAGATGGGCTTCGGCCTATCCTTACACACACACCTAACATTATTGTGAGCCCAAACCTAACCTTGAGGTTATAGGCTTAACAGCCCAGTTGTTAGACAACCCATCGCACCCTTTGTTTAGTTGAATAAAACTCATTTCAACTCAAAATGAAATCTTTTACCCAAAGCTAAACTCAGGTTGAGAACAATGTAAACTACTCGTGAGTGAGTCAAAGGTTTATTTCGACAAGCAATCTATTTTACATCAACGCACACTTAGAGAGGCAACTTGGATTGAGCTAGGTTCGTCTCGATCAAGTACAACTCAATCCGTATTAGTCTCGTTACCAACATTACCCTTATGGGTTTGTGGTGACTGTCGAGTCAAATACAAGGAGCATGACAAGAAGATCTCGTGTAACTTCTCATCACGGTTTGGTAACACAAAATAAACTAGGAAGAAAACTAGAAAAGACATATGCCGAACTTTAAGAAATGTTTCTGGAAATTAAGCCGAAACACTAGAGATAAGCTGGAACATTAACGAGGCCGATAAACTATTATGCGAGGCAATGTAAGTCGAAGCAAATAAGCCATTAAGCTAAAACGAATTTAAGCTGAAACAAACTTGTCTTAAATTAACTCGAATAAACATTCAAGATTAAGTTTTCATGGTTTCTTTCTTGTTTGTGGTTCTTGGCTGCCGGCATCAACAACAACAACATATATAATTTTTTTTTACTAACATAACCATTTATCATTATTAACTCAAACAACACAAGGTTTAATTATATAAACCTCAAATAATTTGACTATTATGAATTCGAATTAAAAGAAATTAAATCTTGACTCCAACACTGATAATGAAAAGAATGACAAGAATATATTCCTTACAATGAACCCAAGAGGGGAAATGAATTGAACACGAAAACTTCAATTGGAAGAGACTCGAACAAAATCGATACAATTAAGCCTTTGCACAACCTTCCTTATGCATCCAAGAACGAAACCCCTCACTCAAATTTGAAAACCCTTTTGATATGATGGAACCCTAATTTGATAGAACCCTAAGTTTTGGTGTTTGTGTGTGAAATATGAGATACCCTGTGATTACTTACTCCCATATGTAGGAGAATAAAAAGAATGAAGACACTAGCCCTCTTGGTCTCGTGTAGGTAGCACTCCTTTCTTAGCATGCGTCATTGTCCAAAGCCGCCCCTCAAAACCTCTTGTGACAGCTATGATGGTAGGGGGAACGAATTTGGCATATGAGGAAGATAGATTTGGACTTGACTTTCAAAAAGAAGAAGAATTAGCCATTTCCATGTTTGGTGTTTCTAGCTTTTGTCGACAAGGGAGAGAGAAGAAAAAAAAACAGAAATGAACGTGGGAGAGAGAGGGTGACACTAGTTTTATTTCTTTTGTTTTATTATACGAAACAGTATAATTGGTACCCCGTGTTTTGTCGAATCCTCGAGTAAACGTACCTTCCCGGTACCCGAAAATTATAGAAATTATATTTTCGGAAACGATTTCTTAAATGTAATGATATGACATTATTATTTCATTGAAATTTGATTATAACTGTTGCCGTTATTAATTTGGTGTCGGTATGCGTGCGGTGCCGTGACTTTCTGAATTCACGAGATAACTTCTCATTTTCTTTCGTAAATTATCATTGAATGATAAAATGTATATATTTCACTTATCTCATTATTATTTTTTTAGGTTTTGTATGCTACTGCGCTGCAGTATGCGGAATAACTTTCCGAAACAATGGATTAAGCTTATGTATGCTTAAATTTTAACTTGGACAACAATAAATTTCACTTTTATTATACATATACTTAGTGGACAAGTATCGTGTGTGCGGTGTCGGTTTTTTAAGGAAACGAGATGACCTCTGGTTTTTAAATTTAAATATTGACAACTGTCAGAAAATAATCGCTTTGAATTTTCTGACGTGATAAATGTTATTATAATAATCCAAAATTTTACCGGTTGTTATACCATGTCTCCCATTCCTTCATTTCCATTTGAAGAAATGTATGAACCTCAATATTCGGACTCAATGCTAAACCAAGATCGTGAGGAATCTCCTGTTGAAGTCACGGCCCCGTCACCGCCACCACCCACCAGGAAGCCAACGGCTAAAAGTAGCCAAAAGAGGAAGTAACCGATGACGCACCCCGTACCATTCCATGAACCACTGAGGAAAAAATTACGTTGTGAAAATTTTGGGTTCATGTATCCGAAAATAGCGTCGTTGGTAACGCGAGGATGTCGGCTGGATTTTGGAATGAGATTATAGACTACATCAACAACAAAACAAAGCGTACGATATGGTGAATGGGACATAGAAGACGGTGCGTCTAGACATGGCTCAATTTTGTGGGGTGTATAATAACGTCAAGCGTATGGCGCCGATGAGTGGAGCCAGAGATGAATATTACATGGAAAAATCACTTCTTAACTATAAAGCTGAATACGAAGTACAAGTTACACTTCGTCATTGTTGGGAGGTTTTAAAAAAATGTACGAAATGGATGGATATTGAAGTTTCAAGCTTTGAAGCAACGCAACAAGAAGAAAAGTCCAAGAGTTACAAGTCATTTGAGTCTATTTCGGTCAACTCAAAGTCTAGGGATGCTATTATCAATTTGAATGTGGATGTTGGAAACGACGTGGAAGATGAGGTACAGGAAGTTGTACGACCAGTTGGCAGGGACAAAGCAAGCATTGAAGAAGAAAGGTGCGGGATCATCAGGATCAAGTATGAATGAGGAAGCATTGACTAAATTGATGGTCTCTGAGTATGTAAGTCAGAATGAACGTGCCATAGAAATGAAGAAAGAAGAGCGCGTTGAATATTTGGCGATCAGAAAGAAGGAATTGAAAGTTCAGGAATATAAAGCGCGTCAAAAATACGTAATGTTCTATATGCAGCCATATGATCACTTGACTGGATTCACACTTAAGCATATGGAAGCGATAAGGGTGGGGATCAAAGTGAAGTGAGATTTGTCATTTTAGATTACACCATTTAGCTATGTATTGTTTTTAATTTCGTACGTTTACGTTTTTAATAATCTATGTAATATTTTTAATTTCTTATTGTTTTTAATTTATGAATAAAAGTTTTTAATTCTGTACGTTTTCGTTTTGAATTTAGTACGTTTAAGTTTTTAATTTCGTACATTTACGTTCATATTTTACGTTTTTAGTTTATGAATAAAAGTATTTAAATAAAAAAATGGGTATGAAATGTGAGGCGAAGGTGACCACTTCGGGTGAAAAGTGAGAGGGAATGAGGGGAAGTAAGAGGAGACAGAAAGCTGATTTGACGCTGATGTGTATGGTGAAGTATGGGAATCGCTACAACTAGTCTTCTTCTCACCAAGACGAGGGTCAAAAGTACGCTAAACATGGAGAAACCCTAGTCTTTTTATGGCGATTGGCGATCGGAAGCCTGTTCAATCTTCCCTAAAATATCCTATTCAGGGTTCTGTTTAGGTTTGATTTCACTGCTTCAATTTTTTATCATTTTCTTAAACCCTAATCTTTTTATCTCAAAATTCTTTTATAACCAATCATCGTTTTTCGTTTTCATTGGAATCCTAAATTCATATGGCGTTTTCAAAAGAAGATCAAATCAATCAAATCTCCAAAACTGTTTTTGTGACTAATTTTCCAGATCACATTCGTGCTCGTGATTTATGGGGGCTTTGCAAAGTCTATGGATCGGTTGTTCATTTCTACACCCCACTCAAGAAATCAAAACCAGGTAAATGTTTTGCTTTCATACGTTTCATCAAGGTAAACAACTTGGAACGTTTGATAGAAAATTTATGCACCATTTGGATCAGTAGCTTTCATCTGCATGCGAACATGGTTCGTTTTAATAGGGAATCTATACAGAAGAGATCGTTCACCAATAGTAATATGAATCAAGCTAATGGTAGGGGATCTTTTCAAAAGTAATGCCCGCTGGAAATTCGAATGGTAGTTTTGCATCGGTACTTAAAGCAGGAGTCCACACAAAACCTAATACTTCGAATCCCACATTGGTTTTAGATTATTCATGCTTAATGGATCGCAACTTTGGTAATTCTTTAATGTGCCAAGTTAAAGAAGTCACTGCCATTCCTAATCTTCAATTCGTTCTTTCTGAAGA
This sequence comes from Chrysanthemum makinoi, assembly GCA_910596185.1. Taxonomy (NCBI): domain Eukaryota; kingdom Viridiplantae; phylum Streptophyta; class Magnoliopsida; order Asterales; family Asteraceae; genus Chrysanthemum; species Chrysanthemum makinoi. The sequence goes on from OU343224.1 coordinate 93,114,260, forward strand.
GGGTTTTGATTATTTTAAACTCACTTATCTTGGAGGTCTTTGGGTCCTCATTAAATTTGGTTCATGTGACATATTAGAGAAATTCCGCAACCATGTGGGCATCAGTTCGTGGTTCTCTTCAATTAAACCTCCCATCAATACGTTTGTTTCTAATGAAAGAATCATTTGGATTTCTATTGAAGGACTTCCTTTAAATGCTTGGACCTGTAACACTTTTTCAAAGATAGCACAAAAATAGGGAGACCTGATTGTTTGGGAAGATTCTGAAGAAGTTTTTTTGTCTCGAAAACATTTATGTTTAAAGACTAAGGTTCATGAAATCATCAACGAAAGTTTTAAGGTTACTATCAAAGGAGTTGTTCATTGGATTCGTGCTAAAGACCTGGATGCATGGGTATCTAAATTTTTATCTGATAGTGATAATAGCTCTTCTGAAGGCGGATTTTATGATTCTGAAAAAGAAAGCAAAGTTGATCAAGATGAGTTTAACAGTGAACAAGGTGACGAAGAAGTTGAACATGTTTCTGAAACAACTGGTATGAATGATAAGGAGAATCTAAGTGTCAAAGAAAATCGAAATTTGGAAGAGGAAAAAAGTCATTCAAGTGATCCTTTTAACATTACGCATTGTTAAGAAAGGAGAACAAAAATCATCCTTATTCTAAGGAATCTAAGGATTCTGATCCGTCTTACCCTCCTGCTTTCACCACTAACGCTACTGATCCTCATTCTAAGGATTTTGATTTGTCATACCCTCCTGGTTTCACCCCTAACGCTGCTGATAACAAGGAAGAAGGATCTAAATCTGTGAATGATCATAAGAACTCAGATGCAGGTAAGAGATGTTACAACCCTATCCCGGAAATACGAATAGGTCCCACCGTGGTTGAATGTAGTCTAAGGACTTGACGGGATTGACTAGTCAACCCGATAGTCAAACTATTAATTAACAAATGTTTGTTATAGTTATAGAAAAGAGGGGGACCTAAGTTGTCACATTGTAAACTTGTTATAAGTATAGTGTGGCCAAAATAAGAGGAATGGGATTTGAGGGACCATTTGGGTCAAGTAGCCAAAGTTGCCACCTACTTAATTCTAGACATTTCCCCAACTCTCCATAAATTTCCAGAAGTATTAGTGTGGTGTGTATGTGTCATGATATGGAGTTGGGGGGAAAAGAGTAGCATGGTTTAGTAGACCAATTGATGGTGAAGCAAGGGTGGTTACCCTAGTATGAATCCATAGGAAGGACAATACAAGGTAAGTGATCCTCAATTGAAGTGTTAATTGTTAATTGAGAAGTTAGGGTTCTTACACCTAAATTGGGGGTTTTGGGTAATTGTGTTTGTAAACACTAATTGAGATGTTATAGAGTAATAGGGTGAAACCCTTTGATGGAATTGAAGTAAAATGGGTAACTTGGGATATGGTCATGTTATGATCATTGGAATGATTGATTAAAAGATTTATAGTAAATTTGGGATGTTTTATTATGGGTAAAAGTTGAGGAATATATGGGTTGGATCATCACATAATCGATATATGATTATATGATGAATTAGAGGATGTTTATGTGAGCCAATTGGTTGTGTAAATCATGGCTATAGTTTATTGTTTATGTTTTAAATGCATTATTATATTATGTTTAAGGATGTTAACTTAGATGATGGTGATTTGATTATGGCTAATGAAAGATATGAAAGATGATGGTAATGGTGTATGTCTTAGCATGGATTGCTAAGGTAAGTAATCCGGTTACTACATGCTTAATGTGGAAATTATTATAAAATGTGTTTATATTTGTTATAGTAAATATTGGTTATAATTAAGTTAAGGAATTATTGGACCAATATGGCAATTGATGAAGGTTATAGAGTTAATTACCTAGTGAAGTATTAAGGTATGTGTTATTGCCTTATGTGCTAATTGTGCTATGGTTTGTGTGTAGAAATGCTTATGTGAATTATATGATGATAGAAGCATTACCATGTTTTAGTTGGTTACTTACTAAGCGTTATCGCTTACATGTTATAGTTGTCAATGTTCTTGTAGGTTCATGTGTTTGAAGTATCATGGCTTGGATTCGGATCATTGATTGGCTATGTGGATGATTGTATGTGCAAGAAATAGGAGCTAGGTGGATACCGAGCTCCATGTGAATTTGTGCTCCCGTTTATTTGTAAATATTTATAAAAGAATTGTCGTATGTCAAAATGTCGGTTTTAATGGTTGTAGTTGTTATGGTATTGAATTGAGAAGTCTTGTTATAGTTGGGTTCTAAAGAGTCAATTTGTATGTTATAGTTGGTCCCAAAAAGGGTGTTTGGTTTATGGGTAATCTTACCCATTTTGAGGTTAAACGGGTCAAGTGATCTTTTTGTATATTAAGGTATGCTTGTCATAGATTATATGACATTTTGTTAAAGTTGTAAGGGTCAAATGAACAATTGAGTCGAAATGGGGTGATTTGGTATTGTGTAGTTTTGCTGTCAAATATGCAGGTCTGATGATTAAACCTGTTGATTAAAGCTTTGAAAGGTTGATGTTGTTTTTATTTTGATGGGTCTTGGGTCAGTTGATGGTGCTTGTTTTGTAAAGAATTCCTTGAGTCTTGCACCAAAAACAGTTGGTTGTGGATAAGCAGTACAATTTGACCTAGCAGTATTGACAGTCATAAAGCCAGTTTTCAAAAGAACTGCTCTTGGAGTGAAAGGGGTTGAATGAGAATACTTAGCATTAAAGTTATCCATCATAGCAATACTATTCCCATAAAACATACTACCCCTCTGATGATACTTGCAGTTTTGCTGCAGATGCTCAAGACTTTCACATACAAAGCATGATTTGTTGTACCTAACAAACTCATCTTCTAGGGGTTGTGATTTTTGTCTATTCCAATTACTTTGGTTACCTCTAGGAGTGGATGATCTTTCTCTATACCTATACATCTCAGCATACCTGACTGTGTTCCTAAATGGTTTTACCTTTTGTTTAGGTTGAACAGTCTCTACTTGTGGAACAGATTTAGTTTCACCATATGTAGAAGTATTGGCTTGTGAGGTATAAGAAGAATCCTTAACCTCAATAGTCACTTCTATTTTTACACTTTGAGGTCCATGCTCCCTTTTAGGTTCTTTAAATTCCTCTATTCATGTGCTAGAAAGCTCAAATTTGGGAGGTTTGTATAAACCTGAAGTGGGTGGTGCAACACTATTGTATCCTAAACCCTTTCCTGGTTTAAGAAGACCACCCTTTATGATCTTATGTGAACAATCTTTTGAATATGCATATTTGTCCACACGAGCTTGAGTGTTATCCTTTTCTAACTTGATTTTATCTAAGTCAGTTTTAAGCACAGATATTTCAGCATCTTTATATAACATATCTCTCTTAAGAATTGCAATCTGTTCATTCAAAGCTTCCTCATTTTCTCTGTAGTAATCTAGCTGTTTTTCTACAAAGGCTAATCCTCTCTTATGATTAGCCAAGTTATACTCAGATTGATTTAATTCTATCCTCAACTTATCATACTAATTTTTTAAAGATTAATAGTTATTCAGACAATTTTTAGTACAAGATTTATCATTGTATACCTCAAAGTCTGAAAATGCCATTAGTGCCATGTTGGGAAGAGCTGCTTCTTCATGAACCATGTAGCTCCAGTCATATCCAACTCCATCAATGGCGACCATAGCCTTGGAAGATGAATCTTCTTCATTGGATGTTCTGCTTCTGTTTCTACCATCCTGTGACCTTGGGCTCTTGCATTCCCTAGCAAAGTGTCCTAGCTTCCGGCAGTTGTAACATTCAACTTTGGACTTGTCAAATCCAGCAGTTTCATTGTTGTAGATGATGATCTTTTTTCCTGTCTTTTGGAGAAACTTCTTTGCCCTTAAACTCAGGAGTGCTACCTGCCACTTAATGTCTATCTCTCCAAGGCCATCCTCATGTATCTGCTCCAAATCATCATGAATAACCAGAGATCCATTTGGCTGACTGGCTAGAAAAGCATTAACAGTGGCATTACTTAAGCTAGCAGAATTATCCTGTGTGCTAGCAGTACCAATATTAGTACTAGCAATACTAACTCCAATGACATCATTGGTACTACCAATATTTGGTTGAGCCAAAAATGCTATATTTGGTGTTCTGAGCTAGCATTTGGAGTAGATTTCTTAACTTGATGCTCAACAATTTTTAAATTGTTGTATAGATCAACAAGTTTCATTTTTTCAAAGTCTGGCTTGTTGGTCCAGACAACTACATGTGTGTTCCACTCACTTGGTAGACTTCTCATGAACCTAGAGTTCACATCTTCAACAGAGAGATCCACACCCAGAATGGCCAACTTACTAACAATATTTTGAAGCCTATTGTATATAGAATCAATAGATTTTACACTGGTTGCACAGAAGTTTTCAAACTGCTGTTTTAGCAGAGTCTTTTGGGTCTTTCTGGTGGCTTCTTTCATGCAAAAACCATCTTCAATAGCTTCAAACAGCTTCTTTGCTTCCTAATGCTTGGAGTACGTCAGTAATAGTTCATCAGGGATAGACATCAGCAACAAGCTTTTTCCCTTCAGATAATTCTTTCTTCTAATCTTTTCATCATTGGATGTAGGCTTTGGAATGGTTGGGGCTTCACATTCTTTGCCTGTAATGGGCACTGCAATGAATGAATTTCCATTTTCAATGATCTCCCAGAGATTGTAATCCAGCATTAGAAAATACTACTCAATCTTGATCCTCCACACATCATGTTCTCCCTGCTTCACCTTGGGGATCTTTGTAGCAACATGTGATCGGTTGTTTTCAGATTCCATTGCTTTTTTGTTTGAATGAACTTTTTCTAATTCTGAGTTTCAGATGCACAAGCTCTGATACCACTTGTGAGTCCCAAAACCTCGGATCTTACTTAGCTTGTATAAGTATATTGCTTTGGATGAATCCAAAACAATTGTGAATGAAACAAAGCTTAATGCTATCAAGTATGCAGAATCTACTTGGTAACACTTAGAAGAATAACCAATGGAACAGTAAATATGCAATAGACAAAGTAATAATCAAAACACTTCAATATTATTAAACAATAATACGAATACTTTATCTAGTATCAGAGTATACAACCTTGAAGCTTTTCACACGACTAATCTATGTCTAAGTATAACCTAAGACCTCCTTTTATAGGTTACGGAGTCCTTTACAAGAAAACTATCTATGTATATCTTCTAATTACATAGAATATATTCAGAATATTTTGTTACAACTTTCACACGTCTTTCTAAAACACACAACAGTACTAACTATACCTAACAGACTAGCAGTACTAACATATACCTGCAGTATTAAGTGTGAAGCTCTTTTATTTCCCAACATTAACCTTCAACGAAAACAGAGCATCTGTGTTTCCCTCTTTATTTGCTGCAAAAACAATAACAAAAAAGAAAAAAATTAAGGTTTTGTTAAAATGATCAAAATTAGGGTTTTCCTTCCTAAAGTCAATAATAACTTGTACATAATCAAATGACATTGCAACAAAAAAAATTTATTCAACTATTGATGAGTAAAACCGTATCATACCGTAAGCTTCATAAACATCCTTATCCTCCTTTGAATCACGCATTGACCATTGGTTTGTCAAGGCCACCATTGCATTACCTGTATCAAATTAAGGGTTTGGTACTGTAGAAGATGAAAGGTTTTGGTTTCGTGGGTGGGTGAGACATATATGGGGGCAATCAAAGTGTTAAATGTGAAGTAATAGGGAATTAAAACCCTTTTATTATAAGTGAAAACCTTGAAAGACAAAAATACCTTTGGGGTGGGTGAGATAATGGGGATACTTAACTGAATTTAGTTATAAGGATGGACAATGTGCAATAGTTTCAACATAGGAAAAAAAAAAAAAAAAAAATCTTAATTAGGGATTTACCCCCCAAACCACTGTGACAAACCTTGTAATTTACTCTTATTATTTTATGCTCTAGTGAAATAGTTTCTGCCTCTAATCCACTCACGGCTGAACTCTTAGCCATTCGAAATGCTTGTCGTCTAGCTCTTACTTATGGCTGGCATAATGCAATAGTTGAGTCGGATTGTCAGGTTGCTATTTCTCTTGCTTGTTCAGAAGGCGATCCTCCTTGGTCTTTATACGCTATTGTGGCAGACATTAGAATATGGGCATCCCAACTTTCTATTTCTTTTTCATGGGTTAGGTGTGAATGTAATTTAGCGGCTCATCATGTCGCTAAAATAGGTTTTAGATCTCATGTAAACTTTCTTTAGGATGTTCATTTTCGAGATGTAATTACCTCCATTGCGAGGAATGATATGATATAGTTTTTCCGGGCTTCGGCCCTGTTGATGTTCAAAAAAATAATTAAAAAAAAATAATAACTAAGGTTTTTTATAATAATTCACGTGTCATGAGTTTAAGATAAGTAGGATAGGATTCATTTGAACATGGCAATCGATAGTAGATCACAAATGACTGAATGAGCAATATAACGAAAAAGGCTTCTTATAAAAGTTTGGGCTTATTTTCGATGGACATATAATATGTTTGGGAAATGGAGGAGCACTATGAGATGTTAGCGGTGTTCTCTTTTTCTTTTCCTTGATAAAGTGGGCCTATACAAATAGGCCTTAATTTGGATAATAAAACTTATTTCACTTCAATGAGTTAATGATTTTGCTTTTGCACCTAATTGTAATATTTTAGTTCAAGTTGATATTAGTGACACCCACCCACTAAATAAGCAGATTAAAGGGAATGTTCGGCGCAATAAGTTGGGGCTAGGACTGAGGTTTGGGCTAGGGTTTTTGTTATAAGTCGAAGTTAAAATTTGTATTTTTGTAAACTTGTTCGGCAAATGGGCTTAAGCTTAAGCTTATTATTGCAAAATTACTAAAAATGACATAATTAAATGAGTTTTTGTATATATTAGATATTTTTGTGTGTAATAAGTAATTTATTGTTCAAAAGCATCATATTAAAGTTTTTAGCCCTTTTTATGGGGCTAAAGTTTTAAGCTCTTTTTAGAGGCTTATGATTTAATAAGCCCGCATAACAAACGAGACTTACTTTAAAACCGGCTTATTTTAAAAGTCCAAGCCTCGTAAGGTCCCAATAAGCCCTTCGCTAAACAAACCTAAGTCATTAAACAGTCAACTTTAGCATAATTTTTTCAGCAAGTACTTAAACCAAAAAGTGATCATCGAGGTTTCTAAGCTTTTACTTTAACTTCTATAAATAAACATTTATTCTGAATTCTGTGTTGAGTTGACTATGAGAAATCATAATTATTACGAGTATCTATACTATATAAAATGGAAAAATGATCAAAGTGGAAAAAATGAAAAATGTTGAAAGTTGAATGTTGAAAACATGGTCAATGGAGAGAGAAATAAATAATATAATTAATACTCTTATTAAAACATCTCATTACTTAAAAGTACAATAATTTATTCATATTGTACACCCAATTAAAAGCACATCTACAAAATTAAAAACAACCAATTGAAACCGATACCGGGTTGACCCGTTGAAACCGATACCGGGTTGACCTGTTGAAACAGATACCGGGTTGACCCGGGACACTTCAAACCCGGCGGTTGACCCGTTTAATTTGACATTTTTTCGACCCAACCTATCGGTTTGACTCGGTTTAAATCGACTTATTTTTATCGAACGGTTCAACCAGTTGAACCACCCGGTGAAATCGGGTTTCAAATTTGACAAAATTATATGAGAAATGATGAAGTAGTTGTGGAACCCGTGACAATTTTTTTGAAAGGAGAGACCAAGTAATTGTAGTTTTGGTTTATTTTGCTTTGACACATGTAATTTGTCATTTGTATAATGTTATTTTAAAAATGTTGCTCTTGCACCATTTAAGGGACTAGCATATATGAATCGTCGTTTAAAAGTTAATATATATTGTATAGCCATTTGTCCAGTGTATCAATAATGTTATGTAAGTTTATTAAAATCACAAAAAATAAATAGTATTGTTATCTTTAGCGATAATTATTTGTACCTCAAACAAAATAGATTTGAACAATGCATAAATATCTATACAAATTGATAGTACAAAATAATCTTATATGGTGATATCCAATTTGCAAAGTTACAATTTTAAAAGCAACACACCAAATGATAAACGTTACACATGAAAAAAAAATAGTTATCACTGCCTAAATTACTGACAAAACAAGAAAAAGCGGTCACACATGTTGGTTATACCTCTAAACTACAATATAATATTGTCAACTACATAATACCGTTGCTTTTTGTAATGCTTGAATCTATTATTACTAAAAATCTTAATAACTTAAAACAATCCTATTAGAAAATATACTCACACACTTAGATCGACTCCACATAATTTTTTAAAAAACTACTATATATTTATGCCGCTTTATGCAACCACGCATCAGAATTGTAGTTATTCGAAAACGATTCTCTAATGCTACAAATACAGTTTGTTGAAAGAAACTTATAGGTCATCGGAACTTTGCAGAAAATTAAACATCGCTGCCGCTAAGCGCGGATACTCGTCCATTAACAAATAAAATAAGAATGGTCTTTGAAAAACTGAAAATAAAAATGAAATAAAGCAATTACTTATGCAAAAACTCGTCAAGCATACGTCATGCTACTATATTCTCTCTACTTCTCTCTTTCAAGTTAACAAAATACTTATGCATATCTATCATTAAGAAATAATATAAGATCATTTGAGGACAAAAAAATATTTTACAAATAAAGCCTCTATTTTTATTAGATTTAATGAATGAGATTAATCTTAACAATTAAAAAAACCTACTTTCATTATTTTTTTATAAATATAAATATCTTTCAAACCGTTAATCATCAAGCGAAAAAAAAATATACCATTACAACGAGCGTTTAATTATCTTTCTATAGATAGTTACTTTGATATACTTTCGACATATTTTTTTTTTCTTCGTGTTTTTCACTTTTTTTTAAAGTTTTTTACGTTACTGAAATTTGCATAAAAAAAATCATATATGATTTAACACTAATTTGAATACCACATATGATATTAGTGTTAAATTATATATGATATGTATATCATATGTGATTTATCATATATGATTTAACACTAGTATCACATATGATATTACATATCATATGTGATTTAACACTAATATCACATGTGATATTCAAATTAGTGTTAAATCATATATGATATTTCATGCAGATTCCAGTTTAGAAGAAAAACAAAAAAAAAGACGAAAAAACGTGAGAAAAGCGATTTTTTTTCTTTTTTCGAAAGTATATCAAAGTTCCCGTCTATAGAAAGATAATTAAATGCTCTTCGCAATAGTGTAAATATTTTCACTTAACGATTAACGGTTTTAGAGATATTTAAATTATAAAAAATAGGTGAAATAATAAAATGTTTTTAATCTTAGCCATTGATTTATTTTTAGATGGATGGTGGAGATGAGTCCCTTGGTATATAAGAAAAGTTTGGTATGTAAAATAACTTTACTCTTAAGAAATAATCATGTCTTTTTCAGTTTTTTGACATGCAAATACACACTTATCCAAAAACTTAAGGCTTAATCCCCTTACTTTTCACTGTCACGTCAGCTTTCTCTCTCCAGCAACCTTCAGACGATTAGGTGCCCCAGTAAGGGCGACCAAGTTACATTTTCTTTTTCTTTTTTTTCTTTTTTTTTAACATTTTTAACACAAAATAAATTTTCATTAATAATTAAAACGTTACATAATAATTCAAATAAAATTAAAACATTACGACAATATAACGACTAAACTAGTTTTGATTATGACGATGCCAAATGTATTCCACCAAATCGGCTTTGAGGCTAAGATGAGTTGTTTTGTCGCATATCTCCCTGGTAATTCCCAACGATTCTACATGCGTTCTTATGGGATCATAAGAACGGTGATGCTCATTGGAAAGAATACGGGAGATTTCGCCCGCTCTTCGTCCTGAATTATCATATTATGTAATATGATGCATGTGTACATTATATGCAATAGACGCTTTTTGTCAAACCCTCTAGCCGGATGTTTAATCATTAGCCACTTCTTTTTTAGTACACTAAAAGCACGTTCCACATCTTTTCTTGCTGCGTGCATCGCCTTATACAATATTCGTTTGTGATAATTCGTCCCTGGATTTTTAATGGACTTCATAATAACCGACCATTCCGGATATATCCCATCAGCAAGATAATATCCGCGTTTATAAGGCACGCCGTTAGCAACGAATTTCACATCCGGTGCTCTCCCCGTTTTGAGATCATTGAAAAGAGGCGATGCACGTAAAACATTTACGTCGTTATTCATCCCGGCGACACCAAAGAACGCATGCCAAATCCATAAATCTTGGGACGCGATCGCTTCCAATAAAATGAAAGGATCCTTCCCGTGATCACCCCTACAAAATTGAGCTTTTAAAGCATGTGGGCAATTCTCCCACGGCCAATCTGTACAATCGATGCTTCCTATCATCCCAGGAAACCCATGACTTTCGTAGTGATAAGCATAGAGTTTGTCAATGTCACTAACCGTCGGCTTTTGCAAATACTCTGCACCATATAACTCCATTATGGCCTCACAAAATTTTTCGAGACACTCACGAATTGTTGACGCACCCATTTGCACGTATTCTTCTAGAGCATCAGCATTGACTCCGTATGCCAATTGACGGATTGACGAAGTACACTTCATCAATGGAAAAATACCAAGTACGCCTGTACAATTAGGAGTTTGTTGGAAATAAGGTGAATGATCGGTTATATCTCGGACGATTCGTGTGAATAGTCGTCGGTTCATACGGAAACGATCATGGAATGCTATATCGCCGTATCTTGGGGTCTCGCTGAAGTAAGCATCCACTAAACGGTTATGAGCACCCAAACGATCTCTAGTAACAGTGTTTCGTGAGAGTTTTTGTGACGCTTGAAAAGCCTCCCAACACTCTTCCGCAAACATCATAAACTCGGTACTAACTTCATTTTCATCATCCGATGACGAATCGACAATGAATAGCTCGTAAGAATTAAAACTCATAGTGTGGAAAGAATATAGAGAATGTGTGAAATGAGATTTGTGAGTTTAAGTGTGTAAATATGTTGTGTATTTATAGGGTAGTTTAGTAGGTTTTTTTTTAAATTTCAAACATTTGGATTTTTTTTATTTTGGTTTGGATATGCAACGGCTAGAATTATTGGATGTTTGTGCTTTGTGGTTTTGATCGAGCAGACGACCAAGTGGAGTTCTTTTTTTGGCGATCGACTACCTCCACAACAAGGGGATCGATTGGAATCGATCGCCCCACCTCACTCGATCGACTCACGATCGGTACTACTGGAACCAGCCTTAATATGTTTTGTGTGTACGACGTTTAAGATTGCATAAGACAAGTATACAGTTTCTAAAGGCCTTTTTAAATTCTAGCAGATATTTTTCTTACTAAAATCTATGAAATTAGCATATGTACACCTCCCCTGGATGGGCAACATTTAGTGAATTATGAAGAGAGTTATTTTACATATCAAACTTTCCTCACATACCAAATGACTCATCTCCACCATCCATTTAAAAAGAAATCAATGGTTGATATTAAAAGCATTTTATTATTTCACCTATTTTTTATAATTTAAATATCTCTTAAACCGTTAATCGTTAAGCGAAAATATTTACACCGTCGCGACGAGCATTTAATTATCTTTCTATAGACGGGCACTTTGATATAGTTTCGAAAAAGAAAAAATCTTTTTTCGTTTTTCGTTTTTACGTTCCTGAAATTTGTATGAAAAAATCATATATGATAAAACACTAAGTTGATTATCACATGTGATATTAGTGTTAAATCATATATGATATGTAATATCATATGTGATATTACACTAATATCACATGTGATATTACATATCATATATGATATTACACTAATATCACATGTGATATTCAAATTAGTATTTTATCATATATGATTTTCTAATCCAAATTTCAATAACGTAAAAAAAACGAAAAAACTTAAAAAAAAAAATCGTGAAAAATACGAAAAAAAAATTTTTTGTCGAAAGTATATCAAAGTGCCTATCTATAGAAAGATAATTAAATGCTCGTCGCAATGATATATTTTTTTTCGCTTAATGATTAACGGTTTGGAAGATATTAATATTTGAAAAAAAAGAATGAAAGTGGGTTTTTTAAATTGTTGGGATTAATCTCATCCATTAGATCAAATAAAAATGAAGGGTGGAGATTGATCCCTTGATATGTAAACAATCTTTTGTCCTCAAATGATCTTAAATCGTGAATTATTACTATAGAACAAATAATATATAATTATGTTTTTCTATGCGTTTAATGACTTTTTATATCACTCCAAAAAATTGGATATCAATAATATGTGTCGGTGGGTCATGGATTAGTCAGTCAAAAAATCAAAAATTATGGTTACCTTATAAAAAAACTTGTTTTAAACCTTATGAAAACGTTTTTTTGTTTCTAATACAGTGAAGCGTTATTTCATGTTAGAAGTATTTCGTGTATTAAATGTCGTCATGTTTACGTGTTGCAAAAATAATAAAGAATGTTAAGAGTTTTAGGATTGATTTGCTTCAATGTATATGTTTTATGGTGAAATATTTTTGTATTAATATCATATTTAACCAAAGTATATGTACTTTCTTTTTCTTGTCATATTTTTCTAATGACATACGGAGTATATACTTGGCATATATGAATAATTGAATGTACAGATGTTTTGCAGTTAAGTTGGAGCAAATAAATGAAATATTAATGGCCAGTAGGTCAAAGATACAAAATGGATAACCTATTTGACACGAAGATATTTATGGGGCGTTTGGTACGACTGAATCGTTGAGAATAGAATTGCTGAAAAGAATGGAATGACAATGAAAGGGAATAGCCCAACAAAAGGTTATTGAATTCTAACGTTTGGTACTAAAAGAGAATCAGACATAAAAATGTGTTATGCTTTTTGATTCACTTGTTTGGTACGACTATAAAATGATCTTGTATTGGAATTAAAATGCAAATACTGTCATATATTAGCATGTATACTTCTCGACTACCGAAATATTTTTACCAAATAAATGTAATTCACATTTCTCATCATATTTATGTGTGTAATGCGTTTTTGTGACTGATTTTTAAAAATTTACATAACAAACATTTTTGATTAATATATGAGTACACTTTTAAGAATCTAGTTTTTTATGATCCTTTGTTCCCAAAAGACAAATGTTCGAACAGATGGTCAACACAAAAGTGTAATTGGTAAAACAATGTTTTAAAAATTTTCCTTGACGTAGAGGAATAAAATATTCAATAAGAAATATGTATTTTGTTGAATTGAAGATATGATCTAAAACAAATATTGATGTTGGTTATCTGGACAGAATTAGAATCGCCAAAAGAGACGTGAGAGGAAGAGGAAGACCTAAATAGGTTTCAAGTGTTTTTTCCTACATGTGCTATGGACATTACCTCCTACTTTTATATCACTTGTTACATTTCTGATTTTTATGGAGAATCAAGGAGAATGAGGTTAGTTTATTTATGCCAATTCTCACGTTTCTTCACATTTTTTAAAGAATGTAAAAGGTGGAAAGAGAATCACATATTCATTCCGTGTTTCCATTCTCAAACACACAAACAAGTGAATACCCTTCTATTTCCTTTCCCACCATTCCATTCACTCCTACCAAACATCCCTTTATATGTCTTGAGTATGTTGCTAGCATTTTTAAAGTTGATAACGAACTTGCTAATTATGTGTTTAATGTCATATTTCATCAATGTATAAGTATTTTCTTTTTCTTGTCATATCTTAACTACGTAAAAAAAATGGTCAAATGTTGAAAAAGAATCAAGGTAGTTATGCATTTGATATGTTGAAACATTGATATGTAAAGCAATATAAGGAAACTATGACTTTTTCATACGTATGAACATAAACTAAGAAAGAAAAAGTTGAATATTTAATTGGTATTGAATGCGATGTTTAAAGTTTAAAGAGTAATATTGAATATTTAATGGGTATATTGAATATGATGTTTATTTCTTGATCGAAGGAAGGAAAATACATTCATATAAAACGTTTCCGCATAAAAATCTTCAAAGTTAATATGACATTCAGAAGGAAAAGCTTCATATATTAAACACATGGCGGTAAAATTGTGATCATTCAAATTGAATTTAAACTTCAAACATCAAACATTATATATGGCATGGGTTTTTCAAATGCCTATATAAAGAACACTAATGTATTGATTTATTTCATCTTGTTTACTTTCACACGCATAGACATGGCAATGAAAAATGAAAAGAATATTGACGATGATTTTGAGGTTGGTTTCACATTCGCGTATCTTTACATTCGAGGTTGCTTGCTTCGATCGTCTTCTTATTTACTGATTAGTATTTTTTATTTTTTTTACAGCTTCATCCCCATTCCTAATCGTGTTCCACATCCTCCGTTTTACAACAATAACTTGATAAACTGGAATTGGGATGACGTTATTGTCATCTCAAGTGACGACGATGATGATGAAGAAGAGGAAGAAATACCAAGGCCAACTGTTGCGACTCGAGTAATTGGTCGAAAAAGGGTTTATAGTTTGATTGGTGAAAGTGAAACCAATGAAGAATAGAGTTTATGTTGTTGATTTTTAAGTATCCATATCGTTTGTTTCTTGTTAAAAAATCTTGTTTAACGAGATGTCTTTGTTAAAACATCTTGTTTAACGAGATGTATTTGTTTACATGGTGAATGGCGTATTGTACAGTACGTTTCGTAGAGCGGCCCTCGAAAGGGGATTAATAAAAAGTGATGATTACATATCTGACTGTCTACGTGAGTCCTCTATGCACGAGATACCCGGCCCTCTTAGAAGACTATTCGCGGCTCTTCTAGTCTTTTGTGAGACAGGAGATGTTCGCAAGTTATGGAATGAAAATTACAGATCACTTTCAGAAGACTACACCTTATAAATTATGCAAGTGTTGAGCGGGTTCAAAATATGGTTCCAACGGACATATCATCAATTCTACAGTCTATGGGTAAGAGTCTTAGTGACTTTGACCTTCCCAACATTACCGCGGATTCAAATTTAGAATCATTTGGTTGCCGTGAGTTATAAGAGGAGTGCGCAATAGTTGTACAAGATGAAGATATACTCGCTTGACATTCTCTCAACGCTGATCAACAAGCCGCATATGATACCATCATGAGACATGTTGATGGTGATTCTCCGAGCATGTTCTTTATTGATGGGCCTGGAGGAACTGGTAAAACATTCTTGTATAAAGCTTTGCTTGCCACTGTTCGTTCTCGTGGTCTTATTGCACTTGCCACCGCTTCGTCAAGGGTCGCAAATAACATGACGGGGGGAAGAACTGCTCACTCCCGATTTAATATTCCCATCAATCTTAATACAAACTCAGTATGCAACATCAAAAAACGAAGTGGCCTTGCTAAGCTACTTTGTCAAGCAAAGTTGATAATCTGGGATGAAGCATCAATGGCTAAAAGGTAAGGTGTGGAGGCGGTTGATTTAACTATGCAAGACATTACCGGGGTCACACTTCCATTCGGCGGCAAGATAATGGTTTTAGGAGGGGATTTTAGATAGGTTTAACCGGTCGTTAGACATGGGACACGAGCAGAAATTGTAGATTCGAGTCTACGGATGTCACCTCTTTGGTCAAGAATTAAAAAAATACAGTTAACCATAAACATGAGGGCACGAACAGACCCATGGTTTTCAAACTTCCTATTACGAGTTGGTGACGGAGTTGAAGAGGTCATCGATGAAGACTATGTACGCATACCTGATGACATGACCATCCCATACACTGAAGAGGCTACCTCAAATGATGCATTAATCGATGAAGTACTTCCTTCCTTCGCCGCCAACACTTATTCAACTACTTTTCAAGAGCAATTTTATCCACTAAAAATGAACATGTTGACAGCATTAATGATATGTTGATTGACAGATTTCCTGGCGAAGAGAAGGTTTACTATAGTTTTTGTTAATGCAAATAAGCCGTAAAAACGTTTATTTATATTTTACGATCTTCTAATGTTTTGTCGATAACAAAAGTAAAATCATTTTAACGAAACAAATAAAATACGTAAATGGTTTGGACTAATAGTTTTCTAACACACTTACGCTTTCACATAAAACACTAAAACAAGTATAAGTGATTTTATGATTTAGATACATATGTACAACAACTAGTGTTTACATATTGGGTTAAACATATACTTAAACAAAGTATACTAAAATGGGTAAAAACTAAGTATATGCTAAAATGGGTAAATACAAGTATATACTAAATGGGTAAATACTAGCAAATGGTTTTGACCCACAACCCATGGTTTTATATATACCACTTAACCAAGTTCATTGTATCCTTAAGATACATTGTACCTAGAAAGAAAACTATGGATCAACCCATGACCCATGACCCATAACCAAAAATACCCATGGGCAAAGAGGAGCGTACCACGGATCCCTAGCTTTATGCTAGCCGGATCCCTTGTGGTAGGGATCCGTGGGATCCGGGGAACAGTAGAGGTTTTTCCTCTATAAATAGTGAGCCATTTCTTCATTGTTTCTTACCCCTTTTCAATCCCTTTCTAACACACTTTCCCCCTGAGTTAAAACTCACTAACCTTAGATCCAAGAGATCTATGTTTGTAGTTTTGTTTTTGTGTGATCTTTTAGGTTCCTCTTAAAGGCAAGATCACCACCTTTGAAGTCGAGCAAGCTCAAGTCCATGAGTTGCCATGCTTCCTCATCATCAAGGCTACTGAAGTCTTCTTGTTGATGATTCTTTTCTTTCTTCAAAGAAGTGTAGTGTTGAAGACATTAGTGAAAGATGTCTCAAGAGTCAAGACGAAGATATTAGTGAAGGGTATCTATCGTCTATAGGATAAAGCACTTTGTGGTAGGTGCTTGGAAGTCAAGACAAAGAAGCATTAGTGAAAGGTGCTTAGAAGTCAAGACAAAGAAGCATTAGTGAAAGGTGCTTAGAAGTGAAGACACAAGACATTAGTGAAAGGTGTCTTGTAGATCTAGTCAAAGGCATTAGTGAAAGGTGCCTTAGATGTACATTCGATATGGTGTGTTTCGATGTACAAGATAGACTAGTATTAGATCCAAGGATATTGATATCCTTGATGATGTTGTAAAGGAGTAGATCTCCTTTGGGATTAGTCGTTGGTGTAGTGTGGTAGTAGTTCCTCCATTGCAATGGAACTAGGTGCTTAGCCTAGTACCTAATAAAGGGTAGGCGACGTTGTGATAGGATTAGTTCTCCTAATGTGTGAAAGAACTCGGTGGTTAGCCTAGCACCGTATAAAGGGTAGGCGACGTTGTGTAGGTGTGGTTCACCTTGGAGTGAAAGAACCCGGTGGTTAGCCTAGTACCGGAAAAAGAGTAGGCGACGTTGTGAAGGCTTCTCCGCTATAAGGAGATTGGTGTAGTGATTACGAACTCTCGAGTAGGTGACTCGGGGAGTGGAGTAGGGCAAGGAAGGTGACCTTGTAGCCGAACCACTATAAATACTTTCGTTGTGGTTTTGTGCTTCTTACTCTAATCTTTTCATTACTTACCTTTACATGCTTGTTTATCAACATCCAACACACACATCCAAATAGATTGACATAAGTCGATCTAAATAGATTAAAAGGAAGTTTTAATTGGTAAAACTATTCAACCCCCCCTTCTAGTTTTCCACAGTTTTGATGAAGCAGAAGACGACACCAACAACTTCTATCCTTTGGAATTCTTAAAATCGCTCAACATGAGCGGGTTGCCCCCTCATTTCTCGCGTGTGAAAATATGATGCTCGATTATTTTTTTAAGTAATCTCGATCCGGAAAATGAATTATTTAATGGCACGAGGCTGATATGTAAACATTTTGACCCTAATGTCATCAATGTTGAGATTGTTATCGGACAACACGCTGGAGTTAGAGTGCTCTTGCCTAGAATTCCTCTTGCTCCATCTGAAGAAGACATCTTCCCTTTCGAACTAAAGAGAACACAATTCCCTATCCTCCTTAGCTTTGTGATGGCTATTAATAAAGCTCAAGGCCAAACAATTTCAAATGTGGGTGTCTATTTGCCCGACTCTATTTTCTCGCATGGCCAGCTTTATGTTGCTTTGTTTAGAGGGATATCACGTAGAACTACAGAGGTCTTAGTGAAGCCAATTAAAGAGTTCGGTCAATGAGGAGTCTACACCTCAAATGTCGTCTACCAAGAAGTTTACGCGACGAGTAACGTGCATTGTTAGTTAGTATCTCATAATTGATGCAATGTTTTCTTTTTCAGTCTCACTAAATATTTTTATAGGTCGTTTGATACATGTTAAGAATTTTTGCTAGAGTTGAATTGTTACATGTTACAACCGATTGCAATTACATTTTGATATTTTCATGTTTTATTTTGAACGTTATACGAAACTCTTACCACAATATCGCATATCGTTAATTATATGCCGCTAGGCACGAGTACGTTTTTCTAATGACTATATATATATATATATATATATATATATATACTTGGCATACATGAATAATTGAATGTACAGATGTTTTGCAGTTAAGTTGGAGCAAATAAAATGAAATATTAATGGCCTGTAGGTCAAAGATACAAAATGGATAACCTATTTGACTAGAAGACATTTATGTCTTGAGTCATGTGTTGGCTAGCATTTTTAAAGTTGATTACGAACTTGCTAATTATGTGTTTAATGTCGTATGCTTTATTTGGAGATCTGTTTTGTATTATGTGATTTGTGTTCGACATTTCACCAAAAAAATCTTTAATGTACTTGTTATATTTTCATATTTTGAATAATCCAAATTTGCTTTCTTGCATTTGATCTACACTTTCTGTATATGAATTAGAAACATGTCCTGTTATTAATAACAAACTTCTTGTACTTTTTTTAAAATGTTAAAATGAATATCTGATTGTGACCATCTTTCATTTAAGGGTATTTAATGTGATGGATGAAACTGGACGCTAATTTATGCGTACAAGAAAAGTAGGGTACGTAATACAGTTCAATTTAGTCAAGGGGTCAATCTACTTCAATGTCACATTAATAACCACAACTAAAATATGACAAAACTCTAAAGTACAACTTCTTTGTAAAAAGGGATTCACGGCAAATAATTCACTCGAGTGTCTTCAGTAAGGTTTAAGTTGAGGATTTTTGGTAGATGGTACATCGTACACATTTGATCTCATTTGGATTTTTGGAATTGATCATTTCTGAAATTAATAGTTATAGCATGTAGCTGATAGCTATATTTAGATTGTTACGCTTGCATCGTTCTTTAGTTCTCGATTTTCACTTCCCGATCACATAACTCGTAGTGGAGTTAAGCTGTTCATCTGTCTAACAACTCATACTTACCATGGCGATATATTGTATGGTTTAATCAAGTCCAAACTACAAAACCAATACCTTATAAACATGTTTTAAACAAGAACACAAAAGCAATAACTGGGTAGATATTTTCTTAATTAGCCGTAAAGCTCAGGTAGTTCCGGAGCAAAGGACTTCGCAAGAATGAGAACAAGTTCTTCAAAACGGGAGACTCTCTTTTGAGTGTGACGTTAATTCAATTCAAACATTATACTTCACATATTGTCCTCAAATCAAAACATCTATACCCAATTATCAACATTTAACAAAAGCATCATGTTTTTTAAGATTTAGATAAGATACGTAATAGTAGTATACTTGATCACTTAAGGAGAGCGAGCTCACCTTTTTAAAAGTCGGGTACCCACTCACCCAAATTAACCAACTACCAACTATTCAAAACAACCCTAAATCAATAGTAGTTCTATAGCTAGTGTTCTTTCAACATTATCTTTCACATGTTATCCTTGAAGCAAAATATATATACGTGTCAGCATTATCACATATCAATGTCTTGCAAAATAACATAAAGTGACAAGTGGAATGAGTTTTACATGTTCAGGTTACCCGAGGATAAATTGAATCTGCGCAACTTCACCAGGTTAATGTCAGGACCGTTTCCGGTCATCCTTTCTCTCTGCCCATATGTACACAACTAGCGATATTTGAATCATTGTTCTTTTGCAAAGTTACATGTTCTTTAGTTTTGAAAAAAATATGAAATAATGTACTTGATCACTTAGGGTGAGTGACCTCCCCTTTTTAGTAGTACTCAAAACAACCCCAAAGCAAAACTGGTTCAATGGTCACTTGGTCAGCAATCCATTAGCAAACAAAAGTGGTGAATGCACCCACATGATATTAGTATTTTTTTTGAACCATCATCATATCTTACTATATATCATCATCATGATGGATACATGACATCGTGGATTATTTGGTTGGGTTCTTTATGACCCGAAAACCCATATTTATTGGGTCCATTATAAACATGCTTTGTTCTCGTGCTTAAACAAAGCGTGGCATGTGCCGGTAATTATTTAAAAAGATAGAAAAACCCGACCAAATTATATAAAGTTGAAAAGAATAAAATGAAAAAATAGAGATAGTGCCGCGAAAAAAGAAAAGCATTACAAGGACTAGACGTACATGTATATTTGAAATATCTATATGTAATTGAGCCTTGCATAAACATTTCATAGTCTAATATTGCTTAGAAATATTGAGTTACAATAACTATATCGGAAAGTAGAACAAAGTACATTTGTTAGTTCACTAGTTCACGAATTTGTTTGAGAAACTGTCGAACCATGACCGCAACCGAACAAATCTAAAGATTAGTCATATCATGGCCAAAACACATTTCACACATTGCAAATAAATCTTAAGTACTCATGTGAAATTGAAAAGAGAAAAAAACTATATTCAACTTATAGAAGACATGAGTGGCGATCATGTGGCATATAACATGGGTCTCTTACCAGAAATCATGTTTTTGCACAAAGTCAGTAGAAGCGACTCCAATATGATATCCTAAATTATTAATGCCACCACATCAATCAAAAGCTCCACTCCAATAATATACGTATTTATCACATGTATATATGTTTTGCTGTTCAAAAAAGGAAAAAAATCACATGTATATATGTTTTGAATTATATTACTATAAGTTTACATAGATGTAATATTTTATAACTAAACGATTACATGCGCATAGCGGCGACACTTTATAATAGTTGTCAATTTGTTTGGGTGTATTTATTTTACTTTTTTTTTTATATATAAACGTGATTGTATAAGTAAGAGTGAAGAAAATTTTTAGATTAAATTGTAATTAATAATTTATGTAATTAATAGATTGTATTGTTTTTTATAAGTAATGATATTTAGTTAAAGAATAATTCTCATTAAAACAATACTTATACGTGGTAATGATAAAGATTCGCATTTAAAGTAATTGCAACCTTTTGAGCGACATTATGATCCAAGGTTAATGTTTTATCTGTTTAATCATTATAAACTTTTGCAACATTGATTATGGTTTCCATCATAAGCCACTGGACCTACAAGTTATTATGGATTGTATTAACAGTGCTTTTACCAATTTCATGTTTACGAACAAGTGGTGTATTTTAAGGCCAGAAGTTGAAAGTTTCAGTGAATAATAATCTAGCTAGGTTTAAAATACGTTTGACTACCTTTTTAATCTATAGCGATAATATGGTTGACGAACATATATATTATAATATATTATAAAGATGGAAAATGCCTTTCACAATTAAACCATTTTTAGAGTGTTTGGAATTTGTTAATATTCAATTTGATTGGTTCTTTCATGTGATTTGCTTATTAAAAAATTGTGAACAGTACAAAACTGCAACAATGGCACCATGCCATTGGATAAATGTAGTTGCAAACATTACTGTTCACAGTAATTACAGCCTAATGACCGGTTAATACATTTTCATATGTAATTATTGACAAAATTGACACCTAAAATGTGTACTATCGATCATCCACCATACATTTGTAGATCAAGAATGTACCTAGCCATCCATGTGTCTACCAAAACCATAATACAAACAGTTTCTTGATCTATTTCACTTCGAGGTAAAGCCTGAATAAGAAGCTTCATGAACGTCCTTTCATTCTCTTCTATATAGCCCACTTTTAATACAAAACACACATTCATTTACACACGCTGACATCATCAAAACCCTATAAACGTACCCGCAGCAACAAAGATCCAAAGACCCGTGAATCAAGTGAACTCTTGAAGGCCGGAATAAGTGGCGGGATCATCAACAGCTTCGCAACAAATGAAAAAAAATCAGAATCACAAGCAGGTACAAGTATTCATATCTCTTAATTTTTATTGTTGATTTTGTTTCTAATTTGGTCAGGATTTTCACCTTGATTGCAAATGAAGATTAGGGGTTGTGTTTGTGTTTTTATGATTTGGTTATTTTAAAATTGGTTCTTTTAGTTGTTTGTCTGTTTTTTTGAACAAAGTTGTTTGCCTGTGGAGGAGGGTAATCTATCCGGTTCTTATTGAGTGCAGGAATAATAAGAAGCTACTGGGTCGTGTTAGGCCATTCGAGCGACATTACAACATGGTGCTAAAAAACACATATGTGGATAGGTTTGTTATTTATAAAAAAATAAATGATGTGTGAAACAATTAACTTTCTTAGTGGCAAGGTCGATTTTGGGTTTAAAACTGAACATTTTTTGTCCAAACATGTTGAATTTAAACAGAAAAAGAATACTTCAAGCAACTTATAACATGTTCATTCGACCCGTTTGACCCCTTCCTATTTTCATTATACGCGTTTGACATGTTTTCACTCAAGCCTACAAAATTACTATTACGTACCACAAATATGTCATCTGCTACCAACCCCATTTCGACACATTACCAACCACTTGGCGTGTCCAATTTTTCACCTATAATCTGGTCAGACATACCTTTAAGTACTTCTGTTGTAATAGTGGCTTATGGAGAGCTACGCATGAAATATTTTCGGGTATATGAGGAAGCCTAGAAGTTTCATGCTCCAAAATCCATCTCAACAAGTAAGTCGTATTTTTTTCGTCTTTTTTATTTTCTTACTATGTTGATATTAGTTGAACTGAACTTAGATAATATATGCCGAAATGTTGATTATATAATTGAGTTGAATTAAGGGCATAAGGAGAGTTTAAAAATATCAACTAGATAAGTAGTAGAGTTTGTTGATAATAGACTTTTGGGCTCACATTAAAAAAAATTGGGTTCTACGTGGGTGTATATAGTTGTCTATTCGTAAGAAGAGTTACTAATACTGGTATTTTTACTTTGAATATATATATGTATAATGAAGGTACTGAAAGCTTTATTTGTCATGATATTGGGTTCATAGAAAAGGTTCATAGAAAGTGGAAAATAGATTATGACAATAAAGTCTTATTTGTAACAGGTTTTGTATGCAAAATGTAATCTTGATGTGTTATAGCGCACACGTAAATGTTAGACGACACATGTAAGGAAGTAATAGTATAGCAGCACACTAGCTTCAGTAATCTTAGAAATATGTATTAAGTTCCAATTTTGTCGTCTAAGTGCACATGCAACCGTAATGGTTTTATTGTATGTATTTGTTTAATTGACCTAAACATAAATAATCATTTTTTTTAATGAATTGTTCATCATAGGTTTCAAGACTTTATGAACAACTACAACTTGAAAAGGACCCGCAAGTGCATTCAAGTGGGCGAGTATGTCTTTAGGTCATTGTTCTGGATTCAATCGACAATGGAAAGGGTTGCACCCTTTTCAATTGTTTCAGTTTGATCAGTTGTTGGACCATGAGTTATCGACTGAGCTTTTGGATCATAAGATTAAGTTTTATTGGAAGTTAGAATGAGGTACCATTTTCCTTAAATACCAAGTAATTTTTTTTAATATGATCACGTTCTTGATGTCGAATCTATAGGTGTTTCGGGTGTAATTTGAATGTTTAAGAAAGATTTTACTAAGTTCTGAAGCGCTTATGACTGCTTGCTTTTTCAACGATGTACGAAAAACTGAAATATTGGATATTTAAGACAATTAACTTTCAACGATGGTGGGTCAGGGGCACTATCTATTGTCATTACCAGCTACATCAGTATAAAAACCAAAGCTACTGAAGTTATTCATCCACATTCCTATTGATTTGCATGCAACTATAATGTTATTTCACTGTTTGCATATACTTATCTTTAGTTTGACTTTTTGATATTTATTTCATGATGTTTGGCATATAAGAAAATGGTATAGGTGGACAATAGTGCTTCTATACAAAAAAATGGTATAGCTGCAACAAAAACATGGATAATGGATAAAAAGGCACTCAACATTCATGCATGTTTTACCTGGACCAACACGTTGTAGTTATGGTTCATGTGTTCACGTATACATGCTTTTATCCATTATAGTTCACTACAAAAGCGCTTTGAGTGCCTTTTTATCCATTATAAATGTTTTTTTTCTACTCTCTTTTAACCGTTTTAAATAGAACAGCCCCACTCGCTCCATTTATAAGTAAGCAACTTAAACGAATAACTTTTTACTTTAATATTTTGTACTTATTCATCATTTGTGCTAACTCAAGTATGTGCAACTGATATGGTAGGTTCTTGGCTGAAAGGAACAAAAACACAGCACGCTCAAGAATCTAGGGACCTTTTATTCAGATGAGACTGTTAGCGTTAGATCTGGCTATACGGATTACTTATAACATGCTCATGTGTCAAATTATTTTTTGGGTAAACCTGTGTCATATTAATAGAGAAACCCATATTTGTACTAAAAATTGTTGCCTTTAGACACATGATATTTCTGCTGTAAGGTTTTACCAACAACAATTGCACCTAAATATACATGATTACAAATGTTTGACGCATCGATAAAGAATCCCTGCAGCAACGCGCGGGCAAACCTGCTCGTTATATATATTAACTAAAAGGCAAGACACAAGGTCTTCACTTGACATGTGTCTCAGCATTAATTGCCAACTTTCGCAAGTTGGCAAAAATAGTCCCTGAAGTTTAAGTGTTGTTGCAAAGTAAGTCCAAGTTGGCAAAAATAGTCCATAAGGTTTAAGTGTCGCTGCAAAGTAAGTCCTTTATAGCAATTTGGCAAAAATAATCCCTATCCAAATTCACGTCTACAAAAGCAATCCCGCTGCATCGCGCGGGTTTCATCACTCGTTCATTATTGTTTATATTGAAGAGGAAAAAAAAAATATTGAGTTACAATAAGAAATGTCAAAGAATCCTTGCAGCTTGCGAATCTCAGATGTGTTAAAACAAGTAAGTTACGTATATTATATTTGGTTTCCTTTTCTAAGCACATGTCCTCAATTATACACATAAACTTTATCGTCGACATCATTAACGAAATTGAGTTTTGATATTCATGACTACTAAACAAATGTTTTGCGTATATGTTAAAATGAATCAATTAAAGAAAGAATAGGATGTATAACTATCATAAATATGAAAATAATAAGTTAATAAATAATTTTTAAACACTTTCTAATAAACATTATATAGCAAAACCCATGTTAAAATGAATCAATTAAAGAAAGAGTAGAATAAATAACTATTATAAATAAGAAAATAATAAATTAATAAAATAATTTTTAAACATTACCCGGTGAGAATTGTATAGTAAAACAATGTTGCAAAGAAAGACCTACAAGGCCGATTAATCATCGCATACTGGGCCATCAACCTTGCCGATTTGTGTAAATTGGTCAACCATGGTCAACGAAGGTCAACGATTGTCAACAATGGTCAAAGTTGTCGGAAACTTGCAAATCTCGTCGGAATACCAAAACTCATCGTAAACTAGTTTTAATCACTTATAATGGCTTTTATATATATTAAAAGATGTTTTTAAGGAAAATCCTGCCGGAAATACCAAAAATCCCCAAAAATACCCAAAACTGCCAAAAATGCCGATCCGATTAATCACCGATTTGCGATTTTGGCAACCTTGAACAAATGTAATCACTTATAGTTGTTGTTTATATCTATATCAAGATGTTTTTTTTTTAAATCTTAAAGAGAATATCCAAAATTCGTCGAAAATACCAAAAACTTGCCAAAAATACTAATCCAATTAACCACCAATTAATCTCGCCTACACCGATTATAAACTAAAAAAATCGATCGCCCAACTACAGATTAGTAATTTTTGCAAACTTACTAAAACCCTTACATTAGTATGACAGTTGTGCTTATTTTATTAGTGGGACAAAATTTTGATTTTTTTCCTAATTTACCCTAACAAATACTCCGTAACTGCTTCTCTGTTTTCTAATTTCCTTTTGGGGGTGAGTACAGTGTGCATCATCGTCCCTCTCCGCTGATTGCCCCATTCGCACATAATTAAACATCTTTCATCAGTCCACCAAATTAAACAATTAAAATATTTTAAAAAGCGGCCCATTCCTTTAGTAAGTGAAACATGTATTTGAATTGAATTATTAAGACCTTCCACCACACACCATCAGCACCAGTAGAATAAAGACATCAATCTATAGCTTTGCCTCAAATGATTTAAATGAGGTTATATGTGACCAGGAAACTTAAACCAAAAGTGATGATGAGGATGGTTCTAACTTCCAATGACGAGATGAAAGGAGATGCGGATAAAAAGGAAAACAAAATTAATCAATTTAATTAAGGAGGGGTATATTAGGAATAATATAAAAGGTTAATTCGATTTTTAAATTTATATACAAATGTGACAATCAAATTTTTAGATCTAATTTTAAACATAGTAATTAAGTCTAACAATCATCTTTCAATTGGAAAACAAAGAAATAAAAGATATTTGTTGGTTTTTTTTTTAATGCAATGTGCCCATGCACTATATTCCCTACATATAGATGGAAAATGTTTTTGTTTAAGGGATTGTCTAATCAATGCTTTAAGAGCACTGGTTAAGGTACATTTATTGAGCACGAACATTCTTTTTATATTGCAAATTATAATTGGCTTTGTGGGTTTTTACCCCATTAACTTAGGAGATCCACTCCACCTAGACCAATCATTACAAATAATCATTATCATTTATTTCATTTATAATATAACTCAATCATTAAATAATCATTGCTATCATATTTAATTAATTTTTTGTTTTTTACAATTAATCATAATATAATACTTGTAGCTTTGCATTTTTTTTCTTTTTCTTTAAAAAAAACAAAACAAAAAAAACAACGCGCAACATTTTGGCTCAAGTTACTATGGCAATATTTTGGATGGAAAAGATGTAATAGAGTAAAAAAAACGTTGGTGTTCATACAACTACATAAAGCTTTTTGTACAAGCAGAACATTAATAAAACTAGCTCTATGACTCGCCCGATGGGCGGGTATGCTTCATAAAATTGTTTTCCAAAAATATTAAATCAAAAGATAAAAAATGAACTACGGAAAATATGTTTAAAAAAATAATTGGATAAACATTAGAAAAGATGTGGCATAAGGCGGTGTGGCCGCAAGACCAAGAGTGGATTTTATATTAGTTGGTTAAAAAAAATTTCGAGCCTAGCATACGGAATTTTATTGAGCATGTTTGGCAAAACATCAACAAGAAAATTAGTTTATTAATAACTTGATGTATCTTTTTAAGTTTCATATGCTTTTTAAAATTTTGTATGGTTTCTTTATTTTCATATTGTACTTTGTGACAATAATTTTAATATGAAACTTTTAACATCTCTAAACTTTTAACAATCATCTTGATGCTAACAACTGAACTTATGACATTCAATCAGTTTGTAAAAGTGATTGCCAGCCATATTGTAACAACATGCTAATTATAAGGTTGATATTCAATTAAGTTTAAAAATGATCATTTAAAGCTGATCAAATTATAGACTTTTTCTTCCAATATGGTAACTTCCAAAATATAGACTTTTTTCAGGTGGTATCTTGTTCAGCCATTCATGCGCTTTAGGATTAAACCTTTTCAAATGTTGCATACACCTTTCAAAGTCATTAACAGTTGTAACATATGCACATCTTTACAAAGCTCCAAGACTGCTTCATATTTTCATGTATGTGTCTAAAGCAAAATATGTGTTATGCTATTGGGAACACATATTTAATGACTGGAATGAGGCCTTGCATAAACCAATTCACTAATCAAATAATAATTTATATAATGTTGTATTGAAGAATTCAACAAGTAAAGCATATCACTAACCTTTTGTCCACTGATGAATGTGATATTTGAATTAGGTTGTAGATCTATGTCATCACCCAAGCACATTAAGAACCAGGACCATTTCAGCTTCAACACAGGCATAAGCCAATGTGTAAATTACATTGTTTGGATCAAGTCCAACTGCTACCAATACTTGATCTGGAAATGGCCCTTTCATAAAAGCACCATCTAAGCCTAACACTTGTCTTCTACAAGCCTTATACCATTCTTTCAATGCTCCCAAACAAACATATATTCTCTTAAAAACCCTATTAAGAAAAGAAGGATCGGTATCCCTATCAATTTCAAGCTTGACAATGGTATTAGGGTTTGTATACTGCAATTCACCAATCTAGTCTCTAAGCATAGCATACTGCAGTGTATGATCACCTGCAATCTCTCTTTCAACTTTAGCTTTAGCTCCGAATGCTTTGCTCATTGAAACCTGAAGCTCTACGTCACGCTAGATCTGGTCTTGAACTGCCTTTGATAGGATATGTGGATTAACCTTAACTTGGTCAAAGATCTGCCTTGCCAAGAATTTATGAGTGTAGTGTTTGATTTACCTTGATTAAAGGCACATGTTTGTATTTCTCTGTGTCCTCACCACCCAATTATTTGTTTTTTGGTCTTTGACATACAAGACCCAAAGGGCAGAGATTGCTTTATCATGTGCATCAACATCTTCACTTTCATCTCTCGTACCTACACTCTTCTTCTTTTTACTACTAGCAACTGGGCCACTCGATCCACTAGGCTCGACACCTACTGCTTGACTTGGGCTAGTTGGTCCACTACATTGTGACTCTGTAAAGACTGGTAATTGGTTAGCACATATTGCTCTTACCTTCTTGCCATTATTTTTTATGAGCTTTAAGTTTCTTCTGCTTTTAATGGCATGCAAATACACTCTATCTTTCACCTCTGTTGCGGTACCAAATTTTTGCCCACTGTAAAATGAGTACTTATTCCCAACTTGCTCGACAAGAAGTTTTCCATACCTCTTCTCATTTGCTTTAACATCTTCCTCCTATCAAAACCTGGTTCATCCCCAGAACTTGTTGCACTATCAAAACCATCTAGATTTACCACTTCTAATCCATCTCCTTGAAAAAAAAAACTCGTCAGGTAGTTGATTGACTACGTCAATATTGTTAAAAGCATCATTCCCGGTTAGACCTAACAAAATTCACTTCAACCTCAGGCTCTGTTATTTGGTTTTCTTCATCAACCATAATAGCCTCTTTACCATCTGCATCTGCATTATCACTACAGTCTCCATCATATTCAAAATCATGAGCACTACCAATCATTTAACCCTCAACATCATAGTGTACTTGTTGACCAATACCATGTTCAACATGTTCCTTAGTTCTAGGTTCTACAAATGTTGCTTCTACATCAACATGTGTCATTGATTCATTGAACACATGGTCATTGGGAATCTAAGACACAACAAACTCTTCTTGCATTTCAATTTGAGGAACATTTAGGTCAAGATTTAAATCTAAGTTTAAGTCCAAGTCATCAACTCCAAAATATTCATCATGACTTAAACCAGAACTGCCTACATTCATAGCTTCAAGATAACAAAACTCCGGACACCTATCTAATTCATTATCATCAAAGTCTGTTAATACAAATAAGCCGTAAAAACGTTTATTTATATTTTACGATCTTCTAATGTTTTGTCGATAACAAACGTAAAATCATTTTAATGAAACAAAAAGAATACGTAAATAGTTTGAGTCAATAGTTTTCTAACACATTTACGCTTTCACATAAAACACTAAAACAAGTATAAGTGATTTTATGATTTAGATACATATATACAACAACTAGTGTTTACATATTGGGTTAGCATATACTTAAAACTAAGTATACTAAAATGGGTAAAAACAAGTATATACTAAAATGAGTAAAAACAAGTATATACTAAAATGGGTAAAAACTAGCAAATGGTATTAACCCATAACCCATGGTTTTATATATACCACTTAAACAAGTTCATTGTATCTAGAAAGAAAACCATGGATCAACCCATAACCAATGACCCATAACCAAAATTACCCATGGGCAAAGAGGAGCGTTCCACGGATCCCTAGCTTTGTGCTAGCCGGATCCCAAGTGGAAGGGATCCGTGGGATCCGGGGAACAGTAGAGAATTTTCTCTATAAATAGAGAGCCATTTCTTCCTTTCTACTCATCACTTTACACACATACTTCCCTCAAGTATTCTAACCCTATAACCTCAGATCCAAGTGATCTATGTAGTTTGTCTTTTTTTTTGTGTGATCTTCTAGGTTCCTCTTAAAGGCGAGATCACCACTTCTTGAAGACGTGCAAGCTCAAGTCCATGAGTTGTCATGCTTTGTCACCATCAAGACAACTAAGGTTCTCTTGTTGATAGTTCTTCCTTCCTCCATAGATGTTGGGTTGAAGGCATTAGTGAAGAATGCCGCAAGTGTCAAGATGAAAGCATTAGTGAAAGGTGCTCATCATCCGTGTCAAAGCATTAGTGAAGAATGCTAAAGGTGTCAAGACGAAGGCATTAGTGAAGGGTGCCAAGCGTTGTGTCAAAGGCATTAGTGAAGGATGCCGAAGAATCAAATCAAGTTGCATTTGGGAAGAATGCCTAGGTCGTATAATCGATGAGGTGCATCGTTATACATATAAGTATTTGTTTATTTCCAAGGATGGTGATATCCTTGATGATGTTGTAACAAGGAGTGGATCTCCTTGATATTAGGTGTTGTGTTGTGAAGGGTAGTAGTTCCTCCATAGTAATGGAACTAGGTGCTTAGCCTAGTACCTAATAAAGGATAGGCGACGTTGTGATAGGATTAGTTCTCCTTGGTGTGAAAGAACTCGGTGGTTAGCCTAGCACCGTATAAAGGGTAGGCGACGTTGTGTTAGGTGTGGTTCGCCTTGGTGTGAAAGAACTCGGTATTTAGCTTTGTACCGGAAAAAGGTTAAGCGACATTGTGAAGGCTTCTCCGCCATAAGGAGATTGGTGTAGTACTTACGAACTCTCGAGTAGGTGACTCGGGGAGTGGAGTAGGGTAAGGAAGGTGTCCTTGTAGCCGAACCACTATAAATACTTGTGTCGTGGTGATGTGCTTCTTACTCTTTATCTTTCATTACACGTTTGTATATCTATCTATCAACGTCCAACATAAACAACCAAATAGATTGACATAAGTCGATCTAAATACTTAAAAGAAAGTTTTAAATTGGTAAAACTATTCAACCCCCCCCCTTCTAGTTTTCCACAATTGGCATCAGAGCTTCGTTACCAAGTTTCTTAAAGTTTGTTGTACTTAAAAAACTTGATACGATCCATGTATGTTTGAAAACTACTATCACACCCCCAAATTACCTGTTTTGCAGCGGAATGGAATTCCTGGGGATTGACTGTCATAGCATCATAGTTATAGATATATTGAACCTAAAGTGTCGTTTGAAAAATACATCGTTTGATTTAATAAAATAATTAGAGTTTAAAAAGTATAGGTCCCAAATGAAATTAACTTGTGCGGAAATAAATTTGTTACAAGCCAAATGATGTTTTAAAATGCATAAATCCCATGTGTGACGCGTCGTCACCACGACCCTATGATATGTCCACATGCATACCATGAAGTGAATGCCTTAGATACCTGAGATAAAACATGCTAAAAAGTGTCAACACAAAGGTTGAGTGAGTTCATAGAGTTTGAGTTGAAATATAAAGCCTTTCAAAATCGTTTATGCAGCAAAGGCATTGCAAATCCACTCAGTTCCAAGTTCCGCCCATACAAAACTTGCAACCTGTGTGTTTACAACCCATTGCCAAAATATGTATAGTTTATGTTCAAATTCATGATGTCAAATGAATTCACATAACGGTACATTACTTAATCTATCAATATTCAATTGATATAACACATATGAGTGTTGTTTCAAATAATTCCAAGACCTTTAGTTCATGATTATACCAAGACATTTAGTTCAATGATAATCCCAAGACATTTAGCTCAATAATAATCCCAAGACATTTAGCTCAATGATAATCCCAAGACCTTTAGCTCAATAATAATCTCAAAACCTTTAGCTCAATGATAATCCCAAGTCCTTTAGCTCAATGATAATCCCAAGACATTTAGCTCAATTATAATCCCAAGACATTTAGCTCAATGATAATGATATAGAATATGACTAAACATTCAGTTCAGATAAACATATAGTTTGCAAATAGACATGAATGTCATAAAAATAGTTGAGCATGTATCTCCCCCAAAGAGTTTAATAAAAGCATTAAAACAATTGAAAATGGGGCTATGGAAACTCACCTGTTGCAATGATTATGATGACAAAAGTGGATACACCAAAATTTAGCGTGAATCTCTAAACTTGACCTACTATGAATGATATGATACATAATAAGTTATGATGTAATGTTATGCATGCAATTCGGATGATATCTATACCACTTATGAATTTTTGAAATTAATATTTCTCGTCGAGAAATAATCTCTTAACGTCTTGACCATTTTTAAATTACTCCAAATGTATTTACGTTGAAATGATATCCGACGATAATCATTTAGTGATTTATTAAGAAATTATAACTTTTCGTCGTAAAATAATGTCGTTGAAATATTTCATGAAAGTGACTAAACGGCCTCGAAAATCTAGGCGTAAAATGGTGTACGTCGAGTGTTAAGAAACGAACTCAACGGTTTTGGGAAGCTTGTATCATTATCTCAAAGTTTTAGCATTTAAGTTTTCGTCATAGAGGTTCCGATCATGGAGAAAAACATAGGTTAAGTATGGTACTTGTGTCCAAAATATTGTTTAAGGATGGTTTTCGGCAAAATTTAAGTGACCGTATCTTATTCGTTACAACTCCGCTTGACAAGTGGTTTGACATTTTGTAAAATATGCTTGACGAACTTACTTTTACTAGAAGACATCACTTTATAAAAAGTACTTCGTCATTGTTAAAAACGACCCTCAACATGGTCTTTGGTGGCCGTTATATTTGTCTATTAGAAAATATATATGTTATACTTGTACTAAATATTACTGCAACTTGTTTAAAATGTGAATAACTTTGTCGTTATAAGTCCGTTTTCTACGTTTTATATATCCACGGAATCGTGATAACATATACTAATATATTTTTGATAAGTCGACACATTTAGCAACGCTTAAGACTCATTTTTGACTCGTAAAAAGTCGAGACAGCTTGCTGAATTTTCTGGAATTAATAGTTTTCGTCGCCAAACTTCAAAATAGCATAACTTTTTCGTTATAGCTCCGTTTTAACCCATTCAAGCGGCCACGTTTTCGTTTTAAAGTATATTTTCCAAATATCTAGCCCAAAATATTTTGCTTACTGTCAAAAATTCCAGAATTCAAAAATATGGACAGACCCTTAATTAGACTTGTCGAAATGAGTTTTTCACGCGCAAAACCTATTCCAACCAATTCAAAACAACTCCGAAGCTATTCTAATCCTACCATACACCTTCTTAGGGTGTCATGGGTTCCTAGACATCACCAAGAGTGATATATACCAAGGAGTAATTATAAGATGACATAAATATATATAACTCTTAAAAACATGTAAAAGTGGTATAAACATCATATGACTTGCATGTTTTCTCAAATATGATGAAATGAATAAAACAATGAATATGAAATATGATGATGAATATGGATGCTTACTAGTTACTTGATGAGGTTTATGAGCAAAGGTTTTTCCTAATCACCCAAGGTTTTTATTGCAAAACCTTAATCAAGAGTGAATCTAGAGTGTGAATACTTGGTTAGAAAATTTTTATGATGATCCTTCTCTTGGTCCTTGTGGTTGCCGGTTTTGGAGAGGAAGAGAGGAAGGAGAGTTATGATCTTTTGCTTTGTGAAAAATAATGAAGTGAAAGTGTTTGTAAAAGAGTATAATACATTATACTTGACTAGATATTTAGGCAATAAACATGACTCACCCCCCCTAAGTCGGCCAAGGGGGTGTTAGTCATCATTTAATACATTTTTTTTTAACATAAGTTTAAGTGTAGCTTAGTGTAAGTTACTTGAAGATATGTGGTAAGTTGAATATACATTTGAGTATTTAGGATAGCGTTAGATAAAAATAACTTTTAACGGGTCAAGATAAAATATATTGAGGTCATAAAATTATAAAAATACATTTCTTACATGAGTTGAGTGAAATAAATATTTATCGAGTAGTTTTTAAGAAAACCGTCGTAATTATATAAATATAACAATTTATATACTGAAATAAATTGAAAACATCGGGTAAATTAATAATATAATTTTTATAGTCTTAAAATGAGTATAAAAATATATTAGGAATATTTTTGGAAGTAACGGAACAAATGTTCAAAATAAATGTTTAAGCGATAGCGTTTATTTAATAGGAAAATAAACGTTTAATGAAAAATGCAAACCCATGCATAATATGATATGATGATAATGATGCCAATGAAATGTAGACTAAACTTAGTCTATATGGAATGTCCTTGATGATTGTTCATGAATTCACAGCTAAACCATTACGGTTACGTGAATTTAATACTCGTAAATCTAGTTTACGATAAATGATAAATGATGAAGCATGAGTAATGTTTTGAAATATGACCTGAAAATACGAGTTGTCACATTCGCCCAACCAAAAAGGAATTCAGTCCCTGAATTCAGTTCGTGTTAGTCTATCGAATTTTTGAGTTTGTGATGAATAACGAGGAAAGAAGACATGAAGAGATGTCGTTATGGTTATCGATGATTTAGAGCGTACAAAACATCATAGTAAAGAAAATATTGGATGAATCTCCCATGAATAACACTTTGACTTTTATGAATATGTGAAAACCCTGCTTGCACTAAGACTTATAAATAACTGCTCCCAACATAACATGATCCCTCCAGAATTAGACATAGTTAGCTAGGCTATGTATAATTAAGGAACGATATCCCTCCAGAATTAGACATAGTTAGCTAGGCTATGTATAATTAAGGAACGATAATGTGACGTTCGGTTTAGTTGTTATAACTCTCGATGTTTACAGAGATCTAAACCTTGTAAGTGATAACGAATCAGAAGGAAAAGAAAGTACGCTTAATGAGAATATTTTACAACGAGTGGTTTATCAAAAGTAGTACATCTTAAGTCATAAGATCCGAATACGATGGAAGACATAAACTTAGTACGACATAGTACATAAGGAAAATTAAGACTGTTAGTTTTCGAACTTCTTCAGTCTTCCGCATTGTTGAGATCATGACGAGCTTCTCCTCCTTCTAACATGTATGCATTCCCATGAGCACCTTCAACTTGTTGACCTTAGTTTTGAGGACATTGATTCTGATAGTGTCCTTGCTCCCCGCATTCGTAACATGTAACTATGGTCTTGCCTCTACAATTCCTGGCATGGTGTCCTAGTTTTTGACACTTGTAGCACTTAACAGGGCAAAGACCCGAGTGATGATACTTACATCGATTACATAGTGGGTAGGTTCCAGCATAACCTCTGCCTTCTATTGATGCAGCAACATAAACCATTGCGGTTTCTTGCCCACTATTCTGTTGTTGATGATGATTAGTGTTACAGTTTTGGTTGTCGTTATCATAACCTTCCTGGTCATTTTCCCATTTCCTTTTGTTGTTGCTAGATTGGTTGTTGTGGTTGTTGTTACGGTTATTGTTGATAATGTTTTCCCCTTTCACGACTTGAGCCATGAGTTTTTGAGTTATCCTGATAGTCTCTTCAATTGTTTGTGGATCGGAAGAAGTTACATCTCCTTGAATACATTGTGGAAGTCCTCCAATGGAATTTTCCAGTAGTTTCTCATTTTCCGAAACCATTGATGGACATAGTGCAGCCAATTCTTGAAACCTCCTAATGTAGGTCTCGATGTCATAACCAACAGTCACTAACTCATAAAATTCCGTTTCTAATTTCTTCACCTCCGTGCGTGGACAATACTTCTTTGTCAACAACCTCTTGAATTGATCCCACGTGAGCTTGTAAGCATTTTCGATACCGATAGGTTGCGCATACGAATTCCACCATGACATTGCGCCA
Organism: Chrysanthemum makinoi; assembly: GCA_910596185.1. Taxonomy (NCBI): domain Eukaryota; kingdom Viridiplantae; phylum Streptophyta; class Magnoliopsida; order Asterales; family Asteraceae; genus Chrysanthemum; species Chrysanthemum makinoi. The sequence continues at coordinate 93,150,582 of OU343224.1, forward strand.
TCTAAGAGTGTACCAGTGGCAAACTTCACCTTGTAGTCATCTGGGCAATTGCATAGAAGAAACACAAACTCCATCTTCTCAAACCATCGAACCATAGCAGTGGCTCCTTCTGTGCCTTTGAACTTTGTAGGATCACAGTTCTTAAAGTCCTTGTATGTACAATTTCGAACTCCAGATCCTCCTGCAGCTCCTGTAGCAGCAGCAAGTCTAGCAGCTTCAGCAACAGCCGTGGCCTCAGCAGCAGCAGCTACCGTTGCTCGTTCTTTCCTTAGTGCCTCGGCTATACTATCCTCTATATACCTTTGGATAGCAGCTGGTGTCATTTCTGGTGCAGCTTTCTTCGGTGCCATAATTCTTCAAGATAAGAGGAAAAATGAGACGTAGAAAAGTCCTATGTTAAGAATAAGCGCTCTAAAGAGATGTGATTTGAGGTGATAAGTTTGAGGTTACTTTTCAAAATAATCGACGGGTTCCCAAAAGATGGGTTATGAGGTGTCGTAAGTGCTTCAAATGTATGATGGTCTAGTGACTTAGTGCGTGAATAACGTGTAACTCGACATGTTAGTGGTGAAACAAATGAGTGAGAGTGACTTCGCCCAACTTAAAGGTTTATCTCGGCATTCGACGTTATCGGTGATGAATCAGCTGATATAAAAATTGTGATAGGGAATGACAAGGCATCCTCCACGTTGGAGTAGGAGGAAATGATAATAGGATGGGTATTTAAAGGCATCTATGTGACAATCAATTTGAAATGAAAGTAAATAACTCGAAAAATGTATGTATAAACCGCATGTAAAGTGAACATGCACTTATGATGAAATGATAAGATGCTATAATGATGTAGTTATAGTCTAGGGACAATGATGCAACCTAGTTCTCTATAACTGAAGCTCTGATGCCAATCTGTCACACCCCCAAATTACCTGTTTTGCAGCGGAATGGAATTCCTGGGGATTGACTGTCATAGCATCATAGTTACAGATATATTGAGCGACCTAAAGTGTCGTTTGAAAAATACATCGTTTTATTTAATAAAATAATCAGAGTTTAAAAAGTATAGGTCCCAAATGAAATTAACTTGTGCGGAAATAAATTTGTTACAAGCCAAACGATGTTTTAAAATGCATAAATCCCATGTGTGACGCGTCGTCACCACGACCCTATGATATGTCCACATGCATGCCATGAAGTGAATGCCTTAGATACCTGAGATAAAATATGCTAAAAAGTGTCAACACAAAGGTTGAGTGAGTTCATAGAGTTTGAGTTGAAATATAAAGCCTTTCAAAATCGTTTATGCAGCAAAGGCATTGCAAATCCACTCAGTTCCAAGTTCCGCCCATACAAAACTTGCAACCTGTGTGTTTACAACCCATTGCCAAAATATGTATAGTTTATGTTCAAATGCATGATGTCAAATGAATTCACATAACGGTACATTACTTAATCTATCAATATTCAATTGATATAACACATATGAGTGTTGTTTCAAATAATTCCAAGACCTTTAGTTCATGATTATACCAAGACATTTAGTTCAATGATAATCCCAAGACATTTAGATCAATAATAATCCCAAGACCTTTAGCTCAATAATAATCCCAAGACCTTTAGCTCAATGATAATCCCAAGACCTTTAGCTCAATGATAATCCCAAGACATTTAGCTCAATTATAATCCCAAGACATTTAGCTCAATAATAATGATATAGAATATGACTAAACATTCAGTTCAGATAAACATATAGTTTGCAAATAGACATGAATTTCATAAAAATAGTTGAGCATGTATCTCCCCCAAAGAGTTTAATAAAAGCATTAAAACAATTGAAAATGGGGCTATGGAAACTCACCTGTTGCAATGATTATGATGACAAAAGTGGATACACCGAAATTTAGCGTGAATCTCTAAACTTGACCTACTATGAATGATATGATACATAATAAGTTATGATGTAATGTTATGCATGCAATTCGGATGATATCTATACCACTTATGAATTTTTGAAAATAATATTTCTCGTCGAGAAATAATCTCTTAACGTCTTGACCATTTTTAAATTACTCCAAATGTATTTACGTTGAAATGATATCCGACGATAATCATTTAGTGATTTATTAAGAAATTATAACTTTTCGTCGTAAAATAATGTCGTTGAAATATTTCATGAAAGTGACTAAACGGCCTCGAAAAGTTAGTCGTAAAATGGTGTACGTCGAGTGTTAAGAAACGAACTCAACGGTTTTGGGAAGCTTGTATCATTATCTCAAAGTTTTAGCATTTAAGTTTTCGTCATAGAGGTTCCGATCATGGAGAAAAACATAGGTTAAGTATGGTACTTGTGTCCAAAATATTGTTTAAGGATGGTTTTCGGCAAAATTTAAGTGACCGTATCTTATTCGTTACAACTCCGCTTGACAAGTGGTTTGACAGTTTGTAAATTATGCTTGGCGAACTTACTTTTACTAGAAGACATCACTTTATAAAAAGTACTTCGTCATTGTTAAAAACGACCCTCAACATGGTCCTTGGTGGCCGTTATATTTGTCTATTAGAAAATATATATGTTATACTTGTACTAAAAATTACGGCAACTTGTTTAAAATGTGAATAACTTTGTCGTTATAAGTCCGTTTTCTACGTTTTATATATCCACGGAATCGTGATAACATATACTAATATATTTTTGATAAGTCGACACATTTAGCAACGCTTAAGACTCATTTTTGACTCGTAAAAAGTCGAGACAGCTTGCTGAATTTTCTGGAATTAATAGTTTTCGTCGCCAAACTTCAAAATAGCATAAATTTTTCGTTATAGCTCTGTTTTAACCCATTCAAGCGGCCACATTTTCGTTTTAAAGTATATTTTCCAAATATCTAGCCCAAAATATTTTGCTTACTGTCGAAAATTTCAGAATTCAAAAATATGGACAGACCCTTAATCAGACTTGTCGAAATGAGTTTTTCACGCGCAAAACCTATTCCAACCAATTCAAAACAACTCCGAAGCTATTCTAATCCTACCATACACCTTCTTAGGGTGTCATGGGTTCCTAGACATCACCAAGAGTGATATATACCAAGGAGTAATTATAGGATGACATAAATATATATAACTCTTAAAAACATGTAAAAGTGGTATAAACATCATATGACTTGCATGTTTTCTCAAATATGATGAAATGAATATAAAAATGAATATGAAATATGATGATGAATATGGATGCTTACTAGTTACTTGATGAGGTTTATGAGCAAAGGTTTTTCCTAATCACCCAAGGTTTTTATTGCAAAACCTTAATCAAGAGTGAATCTAGAGTGTGAATACTTGGTTAGAAAAATTTTATGATGATCCTTCTCTTGGTCCTTGTGGTTGCCGGTTTTGGAGAGGAAGAGAGGAAGGAGAGTTATGATCTTTTGCTTTGTGAAAAATAATGAAGTGAAAGTGTTTGTAAAAGAGTATAATACATTATACTTGACTAGATATTTAGGCAATAAACATGACTCACCCCCCCTAAGTCGGCCAAGGGGGTGTTAGTCATCATTTAATACTTTTTTTTAACATTAGTTTAAGTGTAGCTTAGTGTAAGTTACTTGAAGATATGTGGTAAGTTGAATATACATTTGAGTATTTAGGATAGCGTTAGATAAAAATAACTTTTAACGGGTCAAGATAAAATATATTGAGGTCATAAAAATTATAAAAATACATTTCTTACATGAGTTGAGTGAAATAAATATTTATCGAGTAGTTTTTAAGAAAACCGTCGTAATTATATAAATATAACAATTTATATACGAAATAAATTGAAAACATCGGGTAAATTAATAATATAATTTTTATAGTCTTAAAATGAGTATAAAAATATATTAGGAATATTTTTGGAAGTAACGGATCAATTGTTCAAAATAAATGTTTACGCGATAGCGTTTATTTAATAGGAAAATAAACGTTTAATGAAAAATGCAAACCCATGCATAATATGATATGATGATAATGATGCCAATGAAATGTAGACCAAACTTAGTCTATATGGAATGTCCTTGATGATTGTTCATGAATTCACAGCTAAACCATTACGGTTACGTGAATTTAATACTCGTAAATCTAGTTTACGATAAATGATAAATGATGAAGCATGAGTAATGTTTTGAAATATGACCTGAAAATACGAGTTTTTCATTTCTTTCTATTTTTAATGATTTTAGTAAATTCTTCTTAGGACATCATCTGGCTTCTAGGACTTGCTATCACCATTTCTCCACATCAAATTAAATGGAATCCTTGTCAAACATATAGTTAGACTACCCAAGGTCAAATTTTATTGGCCAAAACCATCATTAAGCACCATTACTTGTTATGGTTGAGGATTTGAGATATCCAACAGCTAAAGACTTCAAAATTAAGTCAAAACCTCGAAATCCATTAATAATAATTCTTACAAAAGCATAATGATTTCACCTAAACCCTGTCTGATAGCCGGATCCCTGGTCTTTAACTAGGCGGATCACTACTGAGAGGGATCCGCGGGATCCGTAGATGCAGAAAGCATAAATCAGCTCCTATATTCAAATTCATGTCACCTTTTGGTTCTCTAACCACTTTTAGCATATATTAATTGTCCTCCTAGAGCTGATCAAAACCTCAAGAGCATGCTCAGTCTTCTAAGTGGCCAAGAATTTAATTTCCAAATTCAAATTATCCTTTATAAACCAAACAACCTTAGGTTTATGGCATCATCCTCAACTACCTTTCAAAAATCAGCAATTAGAAGCTCACATTAGCATCTTCATCACCATGACTAAGGCTCTTAGCAACAACTTTTCAAACATAGGATCATCCAAAAGAAAGGGTCAAATGATCCATGAAATTTCATCCACCGAAACATCTCCCATTAGAGATAATGACACTAGAATCCCACCTCATCAAACCCATCCAACAAAAGATAAGAGAACCGCAAGGATTAGCATCAAACCCTTCGAACTAGAAAAAGGATCATCTAGTTCTAAACCAAACATGGCTAGTTATAGCAAGCTATCAAAACCATCATTCATTGAGCATGGACTACACTCTTTGAATGAGCCTCTCCCTCACCCAAACATCTATTCATTGTTCCATTCACCACCAAGAACCTCCCATTCACCAACCTTTTCATTGAATCGGGAACCACCTACAACACCAACTAGTCCATCATGGGAGACAAGGAACAACCTTGATCATATGGAAGAAGTTCCATTACCACCCTCATTTTTAGAACCTCTTCCTACTTCTCAAAATGAAGACCCGCAAACACACATTGAGCCCCCTCAAAATATCCATTTCCCTCCGGGTCCAAACCAAGACAATAATTGCCCAAATTGTCTAAAAACTCCAGGTCTTGTTCAAGAAGTACAAAATGAGATACATTTCATGTTTAATCATCTTCTTGCAAAGTTGGATCAATTTAACAAGTCCACTCATCCCTAGACTCAAGCACATTGTCTCATTTTAAGTCTAGTAATTAGTTAGAATTAGTAGTATTTGTATGGCTAAGTTCATTCTCTTAGTTTTAGAGATTTGGTTGTTTATCTCTTGTTTTATTGAATGAATACTTATATGCTATGATTATTTTGTGTGTTGTGCTTGTTACATTGTACATATATCTCATTTCCTCATTAGCATTGCTTGACATTTCTTCACTGCTGAAGAAACTGTCAACAGACAGCTGGATCCCTCCAAAATACCTAGACGGATCCCTCCAAGAAGGGAACCGTGGGATCCGTGGATCAGAAGCACAAATTTCTACTAACTTGAGTTTTATTTGCAGGAAATTATGCACTATACTCTTGTTTTTCTAACCTTTACTTTGTAGATTTTCAAAATAACACATGAAGATTTTGACACCATAAAGCTAGGGGGAGCTTTGTGTCAAACGAAAGTGCAAAAACATTTGCAACTTAATCCGATTTTGGACTATACTTCATGACACCCCATTGCAACTTTGCAATCTTCAAGGGGGAGCACGTTTTCGTCACTTAGACGAACCATTTGCAAACTTAATTGCAAACACAAATTAGTTTATTTTAAGTCATGACCTTGACGCCCTTTCAAAGGGATGGACTTGTCAAGGGGGAGTTAAGACGAGTACCATTCCCGTCACTTGCTCTCTTTACATTTTTACATACCTTTTTTTATAAAAATTGTGTTAGTTTCTTTTAACACTTTTTGTTTCGACAAAAGGGGGGGGGAGAAGAAAGTAAAAACTACTAATTCAAACTCGCTACGAATTTTAGTTTTTCTTAAAATAATTTTATGTTTTGTCATCAACAAAAAGGGGGAGATTTTTAATACAAATAAGCCGTAAAAACGTTTATTTATATTTTAAGATCTTCTAATGTTTTGTCGATAACAAACGTAAAATCATTTTAATGAAACAAAAAGAATACGTAAATAGTTTGAGTCAATAGTTTCCTAACACATTTACGCTTTCACATAAACACTAAAACAAGTATAAGTGATTTTATGATTTAGATACATATGTACAACAACTAGTGTTTACATATTGGGTTAGCATATACTTAAAACTAAGTATACTAAAATGGGTAAAAACAAGTATATACTAAGAAGAGTAAAAACAAGTATATACTAAGAAGACTAAAATGGGTAAAAACTAGCAAATGGTATTAACCCATAACCCATGGTTTTATATATACCACTTAACCAAGTTCATTGTATCTAGAAAGAAAACCATGGATCAACCCATAACCCATGACCCATGACCCATAACCAAAATTACCCATGGGCAAAGAGGAGCGTTCAACGGATCCCTAGCTTTGTGCTAGCCGGATCCCAAGTGGAAGGGATCCGTGGGATCCGGGGAATAGTAGAGAATTTTCTCTATAAATAGAGAGCTATTTCTTCCTTTCTACTCATCACTTTACACACATACTTCCCCCAAGTATTCTAACCCTCTAACCTCAGATCCAAGTGATCTATGTAGTTTGTCTTTTGTTTTTGTGTGATCTTCTAGGTTCCTCTTAAAGGCGAGATCACCACTTCTTGAAGACGTGCAAGCTCAAGTCCATGAGTTGTCATGCTTCGTCATTATCAAGACAACTAAGGTTCTCTTGTTGATAGTTCTTCCTTCCTCCATAGATGTTGGGTTGAAGGCATTAGTGAAGAATGCCGAAAGTGTCAAGATGAAAGCATTAGTGAAAGGTGCTCATCATCCGTGTCAAAGCATTAGTGAAGAATGCTAAAGGTGTCAAGACGAAGGCATTAGTGAAGGGTGCCAAGCGTTGTGTCAAAGGCATTAGTGAAGGATGCCGAAGAATCAAATCAAGTCGCATTTGGGAAGAATGCCTAGGTCGTATAATCGATGAGGTGCATCGTTATATATATAAGTATTTGTTTATTTCCAAGGATGGTGATATCCTTGATGATGTTGTAACAAGGAGTGGATCTCCTTGATATTAGGTGTTGTGTTGTGAAGGGTAGTAGTTCCTCCATAGTAATGGAACTAGGTGCTTAGCCTAGTACCTAATAAAGGATAGGCGACGTTGTGATAGGATTAGTTCTCCTTGGTGTGAAAGAACTCGGTGGTTAGCCTAGCACCGTATAAAGGGTAGGCGACGTTGTGTTAGGTGTGGTTCGCCTTGGTGTGAAAGAACTCGGTATTTAGCTTTGTACCGGAAAAAGGTTAAGCGATGTTGTGAAGGCTTCTCCGCTATAAGGAGATTGATGTAGTGCTTACAAACTCTCGAGTAGGTGACTCGGGGAGTGGAGTAGGGCAAGGAAGGTGTCCTTGTAGCCGAACCACTATAAATACTTGTGTCGTGGTGATGTGCTTCTTACTCTTTATCTTTCATTACACATTTATATATCTATCTATCAACGTCCAACATAAACAACCAAATAGATTGACATAAGTCGATCTAAATACTTAAAAGAAAGTTTTAAATTGGTAAAACTATTCAACCCCCCCTTCTAGTTTTCCACAAAGTCTATATACCTATTCAAATCATTTAGCACATCATTTACCTCATCATTAACCCTTGCTTTCGTTGGGGTGAAAGTGAGGTTTATACTATCAAACTAGAACTTATATGTGGAAGGCCATCGACTTGGTTGTCACCAGATACATTCCGAGTCAATTGTGTAAGTGTGAGTTCACATGTTCTATGGATACCAAACAGACCTTGAGGTATAGACTTAGATGAAACAAATTCACTATCAGAGCCTTCATTAGTAGGTGTACTACTATCTCTATTATCATGCCATGTCAACAACAACATTTACCAGAATATTTTTCCTTAGAAGCACTAGTACTAGGTTAACTTGACACATCTTCCTCATACTCTTCTATTGTTGCCCTGATTTGTCCTGGTGACATTTGGTAACAATTAAGGTTAGTAAAACCATATCTATATAGACCTCTATTAACTTGAAACTCAATAGTAGGGTATTCATACAATGCACATCCTTATCACATCCTAGTGCATACAACCCAACATCTAAATCAATCATGGGTTTTAAATAGTGATAAAACAAAGGCTCATTCTACATGTGTAGCCTAACTGTCTAACCATATTATCTAGCTCAAACACCGAGAAAACTTTAGCATCAACCATATAAAAGATATCTTCTTGACAACCAACGTATTGTCTATCAGAAAATCTCCTAAATGACCTACCATGATGTATGCGTATGGTGAACAAATCTGGTGCATACTCTTGCATAAAAAAAATTCAATTACTTAGTAAATCAACAAAAATAAACACAAGTTCATAGAAAAATATAGCTCAATTAAACAAAATTTCAAATCATTACCATATGCCTTCTCGCATTCGATTTCCAAGTCTTCAGTTGTTATAGTTACTCTTTTTTCCCTCATCTTCCTTGTTATTAACACCATTTTTGACAAATAATTGTGAGCAAGATGATCATTGTTTAACTTTTAGTCAGAGAAACTTGAGGGATGAGAGATGTGAGATTAGATGGGTAGATGCGAGCGGGAAAGAGGGAAACGAGTTTTCAGGGACTTTGGGAGAAGATACTCATAGTATCAGAGTATGTAATTATGTAGGAAAGAGGGAAAAAAATACAAACCTAGTAAATGACCAAAAAAACCAGGCATTCCAACTCAGCTAATAATCGATTCTAACAAGGGTTATCTATAACGGGGCTCGAGGGACCAAACAGGTAACCGAAAGTCAAAACAGGGACCACGTTCGCAACAAAGTCAAAACAGGGGACCAAACGCGAAAACGGGGTATAGTTCAGGGACGATCCGTGTGATTTACCCAAATTTCAAAATATATGCATGACAACTTTTATTAAATGATAAAAGGTGTTTTACCTGTGTTAAGTCTGTGGCGGTGGGTTTAAATCTTCACATTAACAGAAGGTCAGAAACCATAGTTACTCAAAAAAAACTTTATTGAATGATTTTCGAAATAAAAATAAGATTTTTTTATCTAATCTTCACATTAACAATTTATAAATATTCATCATTTCATTCACAAACTATATTATATAAGACATCATATTACAACTTCTTTTATATTATTGTTCTGGTTCATATAATTTTATGAAAATTAATAACTACTGTATCGCAATTATAATTGTTTGTCAGTATAAAATCGCGTTGCTATATACGCACGTGTGATCGTTTAGTTAGTATTTGTATATTTGTTAACAAATAGAGAAGTCTACATGAAAAAAAGTTTGCATTTATAATTATCTTTAATACAACCAATATATCGAAATATGGGGGTTACTAAAGCAAGTATTGGTCCAACAACTAAATATATTTGTCGATGTGTCCTTGTGTAGCCTGGATTTAAACCGCTGAGCTATAAATATAACGTACTAATATACGATTAATTAGACAATGCACTGCATGTGATGCAGAAATTAATTGTCCACGTACATGCATGTCTGGTTTCACCTCAATTTTTTTTCATATATGTGCCGTCTAATCGATATTAAAGATGTTTGGTTTAGCGGTGAATTGAATGATGCTACGGACACTGTCATTTGATCATTAATGCCGGTTATGAGTTTAGGAGTCTCGTAAAACAAAGGTTTTCTATTGATTTTCCGTTTATGATCGAACATAAATGTTCTTAACTCGCAATATATAATCAAACTAATGTTAACAGTGGACGCGACAAATCAAAGATGTATCATGTTCCATATAAGAATTTTGGAACATAATTAAGAATATGCATGAACCTATATGTTGCTTACTTGCATGTATGAAACGCTAAAATATATATTTTTGACACCCAATGCTAACTTTCTACTAGTGAATGTTATTTTGAGATAGGCAAGGGAATGTGGGATGTGGCCATGTGGGATGTGATTGGAGCGAAAAAGTCGATCGCTCAATAACTTTCTTTGTAAATGTGAGTGGTTTACTTGTCTAGCTCTATTTAGCTTACGAACTTACACCATGAAATGAATTGTCCATGTTTAATTTAATGTATATGATCCAGCACCATCAATTGAATTCAATTCGTCAACCTAAATCCTTAGAAATGTCGGATGATTTCTTAGTTTTGTTATTGTCGTCTTTTATGACCAATGAACGTACGTTCGTTAAGTACTCGATATCATGTACAATTAAAAGAGGTACCACAAAGCTATTAACATGTCTCGAATTAAACTTGACCAGCGGATTCATAACCACTTGGTTGAAAAGCATTCTCACGTAACAATAGTACTGCTAGGCTACAGAACCTTCGGTTTTTATAGTTTTTTATTCTTCAACAAAATGAAGCATTATATAAAGTAACTATTTCATATATATGCAGCTGGCTTACAAATGAAAGGGATAGGCAAATAAAGACACGGGTTTTAGAGTTTTTGACACAAACACAAACATCTTTATCGCAAAAGGTCCCCCTCATTACTAACTGACAAAGTCACAAAACTACCACTCGAAATAACGCGGGAATGAACCTTATTCATATGTTTTTAATTTAAACATCAATACTTGTATGCAATAAAATGAAGTGTTAAACACTTAAACCTTCTTATTGTTTTACGTAGTAAGATTGGTAACAACTCACAAATGGAACCTTATTATGTTACTTGTTAGAATAAGTAAATGTAAAACTTAAAATATTAAACAGAAATACAATAACGAAAGAAAGTGATAACGATGTTTAACTGTGACACAATTGAAATGTAGTCGTAATATATCACTTATCAAAGAACATTCGAACTGTCATGGACTAAATCAATCATGGATTGTCGCATTCGCATTTATAACCGGGATAATGACCACATAAAATCCCTTAATGAACTAATTTCCTTTCTTTAAGTAAAAGTTAGATAGAAATTAAATATTCAATAAGTTCTCAGTGATTTTGTATGCAGGGATGGAACGAGAGTGAGTTCTGAGAATCATGAGACATCTTTGGATTTTTGAGACGTTATGGTAATTTTTGTAAAATACTGTTAACTTTTCCTAAGTGCATCCAAGTCTAAAGAATTTATGTTTCTAGTCTGGCTCTTTTTTTCTTTTCAAATACAGTCAATTTCCTCCTGGTTTTGTCATAATTTGTAGTGACTAGTGACAGCTTTAGCCAAAGATAAAAAATAGAAGAAAAAAAGTTTACGGTAAAGGTGAGATGTCGACAACAATTAATTTGGATTTGTAGGTTCAAAGATGTTGGATATTTTAGTGTAATTGGATTAACTTGTTTGACCAATTTCATCATAATAAGACATCATTTAGGTTTGGAGGTGCGGAGTGCACACCTACTTGAATCTATTATGATCTTAGGGGCGAAGCCCCTAAAGGACGGGGTCCAGAGGCAGCGCCCCTGGTAGCAGGGTCCAAGGGGCGGCAGCCCCTGGCAGGGTCCAAGGGGCAGCGCCCCTGGCTGGAATTTTTTTTTATTTTCACTATGTTGCTATGTAAAAAATTCCTGCTGAAGGATTCTGCTGAAGTAGTGTGGAATCTGCTGATGTTATGAATCTGCTGAAGTTATGATTCTGCTGAAGTTATGTTCCTCAGAAATTAATTTTTCGGAAATTGAGAGACAAAATTTGACAACTTGAAAACCCTAAAACTGCCTTTGGCAGTTATCCCGTATCATAGTTATATACGGTTTATTTGGTCAGATTAAATACGGTTAAAAAAAAATCTCAGATAAAACAAATACAGAAAATTCTCATTCTCTAAATAGTATCCGATTGAATAATTTGGTAGAACCACCGAATTGATTCGATCTGAAAGTGTTCACACGCCTTTCAGAGATTTAAGTATATCCGATTGTGTTCGTTATTACTACATATCCCCTATAAAAGATTTGCTCCATTGAACTGTTTGGTAGATACTAGAAAGTATGTATTGTCGTTTATGACCTTTAGCAACTCTATATGTACATTTACTTCACTCCCATGCCCTTTTATTTTCTACCATACCCTTTTAATAATGTATACGGAGTATTATGTTTGATCAGTTAAGTCGATCTACTGATTTTTTATACCTATTTATTTGTTTTGTTGACCGAATAAAGTTGCTTCCACAAAAATTAAAATTCATCTAATTACAAACGATGATAACACCAAAAAAAAACTTTAGTACGCGTATTTTTAGCTAAAAATGAGGTAATCACTTTAGGAGTTACAAGGTGGTAAAAGTCTTGTTAGTATCACACTAAGATGTGTGAGGTGGTTTTATGAAAAGGAAAAACTTTATCTGATTTAAGTCTGTGTATTGATTAGTTCAAATTTCGGGTATTAATTAGTTAAAAGATCAAAAAATATGATTACTTGAAATAAATACATAAAAACGTGATAGCTATTTAAATCTCTCTTAAACTTTCTTCAAAGAAATAAGACTACTCCGATAATCCGATTAAGTCAAGTTAACGGAGCTTTTCGTTTTTGGATACTGGTTGCTTTGACAAATAAGTAATAATTTGGAGTGGGGTGTTAACGATACGAGCCGAGTCAAGTTTTAGCCTAAACGAGCTAAGCTCGTTTATTAGCTACTCGGCCCGAGCTCGGCTCAAGCTCGAATAAATTTTGGTAACGTGGCTCGAGCTCGAATATTTTGTTGTTGTTCGAGCTCGAGCTTGAAGCACGTTTATAAATTTTAACTTTTTTTGTAATTCTATGATAAACTAACTTTTAAACTTAGGAAGATCGTATAAAAGATTGAACATAATAGACTCGTTTATTAGCTCAAGCTCGAAAGCTCGTTTACAATTATAAAAATTGTTCAAATGCTCAAACTAAAGTTTATGTAACTTGTAATAAACACTAGTTTGCATTTGAAGCACACGAGTGTATAATACTTATACTTATATTTTTTATAATTTCAAGTGGATTGGGTTCCTTATGAAAAATGAATTGGGTCTTTATTTTATAGTGCCCATCTCTCTTCACTTTTTTTTTTGATTTTCAATGTGAGATACTTTTCATCTTTTTTCTATATAGGCAATATACAACTACGACACAAAATTTTCAAAACTTAAACTTTATATCATTGCTGATCGTACAAATAACTGCACCTCCTGGATCAGAGCTTGCGGCGGACGCAAGCTAACTACTTCTATACGCTATTCGGTATCTGCAATAAGATAAGGAACACGCTTGGGTTAGACGGAGCGTAGGGGTAGACCCTGCGAACGGGATCCGGCGTGAGAGTAAGTCATTCGTAGGTTATGAGTATGATTTTAGAGAGATAAAGTAGAAAGGTAGTAAGTTACATACCTCAGATAGATGAAATGAGTCGGCTATTTATAGGCCAGCCTTAGGAATGGTCTATGCCTGCCACATGTCTCTGTTAGATTGGTCGAGAGGGAGCATATTCTATGTGGCGAATAGGAAGGCTCCGCGATCGTGCCCAGTTGCAGTTGTCAGCCATCATGCAGATAATGGACAACCGTTATGTGGGTAGGGACCATGAAATATTTTGTATGTCTTTTAATGACGGAGCGTCTGTGTCCTCAGAGGTTAAGGTTCCTCGGAGAGTAGGCTCCGTGACTTGGGCTCTTGTGTATTGGCGGGTACCCTTGCGGTAACCCAATGGCCTTTACGCCAATGAACACGTTTCGAGTGCCAAGTGTGCGTCATCGGAGGCTAAACTCCAAGACGTGAGATGGGGTATACCATCAAGCCCCCCAGTTTAATGTGTCATTCTTAATATCGGGGAGTGAGGCATCGGACTCTTGCAGCGTGCTAAGCATTTTTTTGCGGGCTTTTTGAAACGTCTTATCAGCTTATAAATGTCGAAGTCTGCGTGACGTCGTTTCAGTAGCTGACATGTCTGTTTTCGAGGAATGTACTTGATTGTTTTTACCCTTTTATGAGGCTTACGTTACACGCGTTTTGTTTTGAGTCTATGACACGATTCCTAATGAGTGTGTAAATACTCATCATTTTTAGTCAAATCTGAACTGCAAAACGTCTAAAAATGCTCAGAAATGCATCAAAATACTGAAAATATTCCAAAAATGCATTTTATATGTTTCAGATGCAAAATGTTCAAAAACAAATGAAAAATGAGCAAAGTTTGCATAATTGGCAGTTTCAGTCCCCCAAGTTTCAAAAGTTGTCAAAAATAGTCCCTGAGCCATAATTTCAAAAGTAAAATCACCAAAGGTCCTTTTAAAATCACAAGTTGTCAAATTTAGTCCTTTGGTGAAAAATATACAAAGTTTGAGAAAATTACAAAAATGGTCCTTCAAGTTTCAAAATTGGCAGAAATGGCCCCTGGAAAATTGCAAAGTGGCAATTTTGGTCCTTATACTTTTTGAGAATGTCACTTTTGGTCCCTTGGAACAAGTTTGATGAAATGGCAGCATTGGTCCTTTGAATTTCAGCAATTACACTTTAGTACCTTGTCATTTTAAACCCTTTATCCTTTTTGGCCTAGTCATGTGCATTTTGGACCCCCTGTCAATTTGCATTATGAACCCCCTATTATTAAACACTCCACTTGGATCAAAATCTGGTCAAAATCCTCATACCCGCCAAAAAAGTCTCATCTCCTACCTGCTTGCCTGCAACTCACACCATCCACCATCCCCCCTCCTCAACATTTTCCTCTCCTTGTTCCCCCACCTCCATACAACTACAAAAATCATTAATTACATCTCACCTCATCACACTCATTCCTCCACCTGTCAAATGCAACTTGGCGCCAAAATGAAATCAAACGGCCAATATTGCTTGAACTCATCCAATGGCTAAGGAAAAAAGTGGGATATGCTGAGAAGGCTAGTGGGAAGCACATTTGGGTATAAAAGGAAGAAAGAGAAGAGATGAGAAGGAGAGTAGTGTAGTTTAGTTTTAGTTAATGTCGTTTTTATATTTTCATGTTTTCCTGTGTATGTTTTAACTTTCAAGTTATTGTTTAAGTGTTTTTGAGTGTAAGTGATCCTTTATCAATAATAAAATTCAAGTTTCCTTTCCATTCTTAGTTTATGTAAAATTTCAATTTCAAAAGATTTTCATGTTAAATTGAATGTTATTCTCAGTTGTTATTGAGTTCTCATAAGCTCTGATAAGCCCTCATATAGCTTATTGAATGCTTATATAAGCTTCTATTTAGATTATACTCTCAATCAACCCTTGGTCAACAAAAGTAAATTGGTGATTATTCTTGGTTCAGAAATGGAAATGGGTGTTGCAGATCTGTGAATTGGGTTAGAATAGCTTCATTTAGATTAGGTTTGGGTTTGGTGTTGGCCTGCAATAGCTGGATACAGTGGTTAGTACTTGTTTCATTTTTCAAGTTTTAAGTCAGTTTTTGCATTTTTAGCTTATCTGTATATCTGTGGTCAAAATTGTTTTCTATGTGTTTATATAGTTGTAATATGATCATATAAACTCATTTTGATTAAAGGTACTATATGGTTCAGTGTTTGTTCTAATTTCAGTTTGCAAATCAAGTTTTAAGGTGTGTTTGGTTCAGTAGTTTACACTGCATTATAGGTCAGTTCTTTGGTTGGTATTTGTTGTATCATGCTTGGTTAGGTTATTCTAGTTCATTTCTGTCTTAACTTTGGTCTGCAACTTCACCAAAGTCAAAAATCCCATCTCCACTGTCTTAGCAGCCCACTGTGGGATTTTTAGCAAGTCCAAATCTTGTTTTGTGCATCAAATTTATAGAACTAGCTTGATTCAGTCCTAATTCATCATAATATACCATTATCAGTCATTAAATCAAGATTAAAATCCATAAAAGTCAACTTTCCATGTTTTCATCAGAAGTCAAAGTTTGCAAAGTGAGTTTTTGGGCCAACTAGAGTGATTTTTGTTGAACTCATTTCTGAGTTATTTTCTATGAAACTTGTTGTTTTAGAAAGTGCTTCTGGTCTATTTTAACATGGTCATTTTTTCCAAATTTTGTAAATTTTCTTTAAAGCTCAAAAAAGCTTGTGATTATGGAGCTTAATCCCCTGCGGGATCTGTTGCCTGCAGGTTTGTGCAGGTTTTGCAGACCTTGCACAGGGCTCACTTGAGCTCCTCCTGGTCTGTAATTTGGTTTAGATACTCTCACCTAGGTCTAGTGTTAGTTCCAATAATTGGTTTTCTGTTTACAGCTTATTTAGGTGCTTGTTTTTAAGCTCAAACTAGGCACCCTCTTAACTGTTTTAGCTTATTATCTCAATACACCAAATCATTGCATCTTGAAATCCTGTGGTTAGAACCTGTTGATTCTTGTTGCATTTGATCATTTTTAGCTCTTTGTAGCTTCCATATCAGTTTGGTAGCTTTTGGTGAGCTTTTGGCTTATCAAGTGCTTATTTCTAAAGCACTTTGCACATCAGATCCTATTTTCTCCACATAGCACCCTATTTTTCCATTTTTCTTATATTCCTAATATTATTTTAGACTTTTCCTGAAATTTTCAGATTTTTCCAAGTTGTTTTGCTATTTTTCTCAATTTAAATTAGTTTTTAATCCTTTTTAATTAGCTTTAAATACAAACAATTAAGAAAAGTCTCAAAAAATAATTTTTCATTTTTCTTAAGTTAAGATAAATATAAATAGCCTAAAAAGTATTTTTCCATAATTTTCTTAGTTTAAAAAGTATTTTTTAGCATTTTTATTAGTTTTAAATAGTTTTAAATTAGTAATAAATATATAAAAAGTTTAAAAAATATATTTTATGTTTTAAAATTAGTTTTATGATATTTTAGATTTTTCTAAATCTTAATTTTATTTTTCTAGTCTTATTTCATATTTTCTTTTATTTTAGAGTATTATTAAATAGTTTAAAATAGCTTTTAATTAATAATAATTAGAATAATAGTTGTAAAAATAATTTTCCTTTTCTAATAATTTTATTTTATAATTAGGATTGTAAAAATGTATTTTTCATATCCGTAGGTATTTTCTTTCTTTATTTTCACGTTTTTATTTATACGGTTACGTAGTTTTTAATTTAAACGTAAGTTTTAAGTTTTAAGTTTTAAACGTTCATCACTTTAAATATAGTGATAGCGTTTATTTAATATATTTTATCTTTTTAATTTTCTTAATTTGCATTTAAGTCGCTTTTATTTATTACCTTTTTCAGTAGTGTAATATTCAATCCTAATCCTTTCTGATCACTATCATTAGTGATCATTCTACCGTCTGAATCAGTGTTTTACACACCATTGAGTCTCCGTGGGACATAACGACCCGGGAATTCATTGTATTCTCTGATCTTCATTTGCATTTGTGTCTGAGCTGTTTTAAGTCTGTTAGACTTGACGGTTTGGCACGGATCAAATTTTGGCGCCGCTGCCGGGGAGGCTTTAGCGTGTGTTTAGCCTTTTTCAGATCCATTCTTGCACATATCCCATCCTTTGTAAAAAGTTTTTTGTAAAGTTTTCAAAAATCCAAAAAGTTCATTAACACTTTTCCTGAAGTGTTATCAACCCCAAAAATATTTTCATTCTTTGTTTTTATGGCATGTTTTTCAAAAATCCAAAAATATTCATCTTTACCCTCTAATCTGTTTAATTCTCCATTCCTTATCCTCTAAACCGATAATTCTATCTTCTCAACCCTCTCGTTTTTAATTCTTATGGCGTCTTGCGATAAAACTATGGCAGAATTACTATTCGAAGAGCTAAAAGCTAGCCTTCGCAAAATGCACTTGATTGGTGACGATGACGAGGAGAGTGCTATTCCATTGAACAATGTTATCTCTCAACTCCCTCAATCTACTGAAATCACACCCGTAGCTCCCATTGACTCTCTCATAATGGGGGATAAGCATCTCAGCACTATTCCGGAAACGGAATCGTCTAGTGTTGAGAGCCTTATCCCGATCCCAAGTGAGTCTGAGGGAATTCTTGACCATGAGTGTGATGTGTTTTCTCCTCTTACAAATGATCTTGTTGAGACTTTCTCAGATTTTGACAGTGATTATAGTGATGCCGATTCTTTATATTCTAATGACATAGAATTTATTGATGCATCACTTCCACTTTCCGAGATCGTCAACTTAGAAGAGGATGTTGACCATGTTGTTTCCACAACAATTCATACGACTATCACTAATCCCTTATTCGAATTCGATTCTGAATTTACTCTAAATTCAGTTAATCCAATCTTTGATAGTGATGAGTTCGACACGGAGACTATAATGGACGAGGTGCATATTTATAGCCCACGAAGTACCGCACATGTCCCACCTCCGTATACTCTTCATGAGGAGTTCGCCGGTGAACTCACTCATATCATATCTCCGCTGGAGTATGATTGCTTGGATGGCAAAGATCATGATCGGGGGGAGAGAATCTCAATTTGCATAGTTATGACAAATCTTCCCACCCTCCCCACCGAGATGCCTTCCAACCTAAAGAGCTCAACCAATAAAATCCAAACGGGTGCAACTGCACTCAATTCCGAGGAAGAAGATCTAATCATGATTGTTATCATGATTTTCCTTCTTTTCTTCACCTACCCGGTGACTTCCTCTCTTCTTCACTCCTTCGGGAGTGAGGATACTATCTTTGACCCCGGCATTTTCATTTATCATTTGTGAGCCGGGTCTTTCTCTCTATATCTCGTCGGTGTGGAACTTTCACGTGCTTCAAATGTTGTCCAAACATCTTGAATGAAAGTCCGATGGAGATTGTTTCTTCCACTTTACTTCCCCATGAACAAATTAATTCGGGGTCGAGTCAAGCTAGCGACTCGGTAATAAAAAACAGTAGCATGCCATATGGGTTTTCACCCATATTTCTGACTTCTTTCTATTTTCTACAACCCTAGTGTGGGGGTTGCCACATGTTTAAAAAAAAAAAAAAAAAAAAAATCTTTCTAAATAATTGCCGTAGTATTTCCCTTTTACGTTCTTTGTTTCGGCATAACCGCCGGTACTTTGAATATTGAGGGCAATATTCATTTCTAAGTGTGGGGGGAATTCTCACGAATTTTATCATATTTATCCACCCAATTCCCCAGTTTTTGGCCAAAATTTTTTTGGAGTAAGTGTTTTACACTCACTCAGCTTGGTTATCAGTCCGCCATGTCTGTAAGACAAAAGGATTGGCTAATCCAGGAGCAAACGGCTCTTGGTAAAGATATCTCAAATCCGTTTATATGGCTTGCAATTTGCCCAAAATTGTATGGTATTCAGCTCACCATATCCTAAAAAGTGAAGAGTTGGCTAGCCCGCAAGATTATGGCTTGTGGTAAAGGCAGTGGAAAAACCATAATTGGTAATCAGCTCACCAAAGATAATTCTGATAATTTATCTAAGAGTTGGCTAGTCCCGAAGGGTACGGCTTCTGGTAAAGACAAAATCAAATCCGTTGAAAGCTGGTGGTTTGCTCAAAATCACATGGGTATCGGTGTACCATGGTTCTTACTTGAACTGAAACATTTGGCTACTCCAGAAGTGATGGCTTTTGGTAAAGAGTTTTTCAAATCCATCAAGTTTTCTCAAATCATTGCTAGGGACTAGCAATATCTCAGTGTGGGGGATTGATGAGTGTGTAAATACTCATCATTTTTAGTCAAATCTGAACTGCAAAACGTCTAAAAATGCTCAGAAATGCATCAAAATACTGAAAATATTCCAAAAATGCATTTTATATGTTTCAGATGCAAAATGTTCAAAAACAAATGAAAAATGAGCAAAGTTTGCATAATTGGCAGTTTCAGTCCCCCAAGTTTCAAAAGTTGTCAAAAATAGTCCCTGAGCCATAATTTCAAAAGTAAAATCACCAAAGGTCCTTTTAAAATCACAAGTTGTCAAATTTAGTCCTTTGGTGAAAAATATACAAAGTTTGAGAAAATTACAAAAATGGTCCTTCAAGTTTCAAAATTGGCAGAAATGGCCCCTGGAAAATTGCAAAGTGGCAATTTTGGTCCTTATACTTTTTGAGAATGTCACTTTTGGTCCCTTGGAACAAGTTTGATGAAATGGCAGCATTGGTCCTTTGAATTTCAGCAATTACACTTTAGTACCTTGTCATTTTAAACCCTTTATCCTTTTTGGCCTAGTCATGTGCATTTTGGACCCCCTGTCAATTTGCATTATGAACCCCCTATTATTAAACACTCCACTTGGATCAAAATCTGGTCAAAATCCTCATACCCGCCAAAAAAGTCTCATCTCCTACCTGCTTGCCTGCAACTCACACCATCCACCATCCCCCCTCCTCAACATTTTCCTCTCCTTGTTCCCCCACCTCCATACAACTACAAAAATCATTAATTACATCTCACCTCATCACACTCATTCCTCCACCTGTCAAATGCAACTTGGCGCCAAAATGAAATCAAACGGCCAATATTGCTTGAACTCATCCAATGGCTAAGGAAAAAAGTGGGATATGCTGAGAAGGCTAGTGGGAAGCACATTTGGGTATAAAAGGAAGAAAGAGAAGAGATGAGAAGGAGAGTAGTGTAGTTTAGTTTTAGTTAATGTCGTTTTTATATTTTCATGTTTTCCTGTGTATGTTTTAACTTTCAAGTTATTGTTTAAGTGTTTTTGAGTGTAAGTGATCCTTTATCAATAATAAAATTCAAGTTTCCTTTCCATTCTTAGTTTATGTAAAATTTCAATTTCAAAAGATTTTCATGTTAAATTGAATGTTATTCTCAGTTGTTATTGAGTTCTCATAAGCTCTGATAAGCCCTCATATAGCTTATTGAATGCTTATATAAGCTTCTATTTAGATTATACTCTCAATCAACCCTTGGTCAACAAAAGTAAATTGGTGATTATTCTTGGTTCAGAAATGGAAATGGGTGTTGCAGATCTGTGAATTGGGTTAGAATAGCTTCATTTAGATTAGGTTTGGGTTTGGTGTTGGCCTGCAATAGCTGGATACAGTGGTTAGTACTTGTTTCATTTTTCAAGTTTTAAGTCAGTTTTAGCATTTTTAGCTTATCTGTATATCTGTGGTCAAAATTGTTTTCTATGTGTTTATATAGTTGTAATATGATCATATAAACTCATTTTGATTAAAGGTACTATATGGTTCAGTGTTTGTTCTAATTTCAGTTTGCAAATCAAGTTTTAAGGTGTGTTTGGTTCAGTAGTTTACAATGCATTATAGGTCAGTTCTTTGGTTGGTATTTGTTGTATCATGCTTGGTTAGGTTATTCTAGTTCATTTCTGTCTTAACTTTGGTCTGCAACTTCACCAAAGTCAAAAATCCCATCTCCACTGTCTTAGCAGCCCACTGTGGGATTTTTAGCAAGTCCAAATCTTGTTTTGTGCATCAAATTTATAGAACTAGCTTGATTCAGTCCTAATTCATCATAATATACCATTATCAGTCATTAAATCAAGATTAAAATCCATAAAAGTCAACTTTCCATGTTTTCATCAGAAGTCAAAGTTTGCAAAGTGAGTTTTTGGGCCAACTAGAGTGATTTTTGTTGAACTCATTTCTGAGTTATTTTCTATGAAACTTGTTGTTTTAGAAAGTGCTTCTGGTCTATTTTAACATGGTCATTTTTTCCAAATTTTGTAAATTTTCTTTAAAGCTAAAAAAAGCTTGTGATTATGGAGCTTAATCCCCAATGTAGTCTGTTGCCTGCACAGGGTTTTTGCAGCTTTTGCAAACCTTGCACAGGGCTCACTTGAGCTCCTCTGGGTCTGTAATTTGGTTTAGATACTCTCACCTAGGTCTAGTGTTAGTTCCAATAATTGGTTTTCTGTTTACAGCTTATTTAGGTGCTTGTTTTTAAGCTCAAACTAGGCACCCTCTTAACTGTTTTAGCTTATTATCTCAATACACCAAATCATTGCATCTTGCAATCCTGTGGTTAGAACCTGTTGATTCTTGTTGCATTTGATCATTTTTAGCTCTTTGTAGCTTCCATATCAGTTTGGTAGCTTTTGGTGAGCTTTTGGCTTATCAAGTGCTTATTTCTAAAGCACTTTGCACATCAGATCCTATTTTCTCCACATAGCACCCTATTTTTCCATTTTTCTTATATTCCTAATATTATTTTAGACTTTTCCTGAAATTTTCAGATTTTTCCAAGTTGTTTTGCTATTTTTCTCAATTTAAATTAGTTTTTAATCCTTTTTAATTAGCTTTAAATACAAACAATTAAGAAAAGTCTCAAAAAAATAATTTTTCATTTTTCTTAAGTTAAGATAAATATAAATAGCCTAAAAAGTATTTTTCCATAATTTTCTTAGTTTAAAAAGTATTTTTTAGCATTTTTATTAGTTTTAAATAGTTTTAAATTAGTAATAAATATATAAAAAGTTTAAAAAATATATTTTATGTTTTAAAATTATTTTTATGATATTTTAGATTTTTCTAAATCTTAATTTTATTTTTCTAGTCTTATTTCATATTTTCTTTTATTTTAGAGTATTATTAAATAGTTTAAAATAGCTTTTAATTAATAATAATTAGAATAATAGTTGTAAAAATAATTTTCCTTTTCTAATAATTTTATTTTATAATTAGGATTGTAAAAATGTATTTTTCATATCCGTAGGTATTTTCTTTCTTTATTTTCACGTTTTTATTTATACGGTTACGTAGTTTTTAATTTAAACGTAAGTTTTAAGTTTTAAGTTTTAAACGTTCATCACTTTAAATATAGTGATAGCGTTTATTTAATATATTTTATCTTTTTAATTTTCTTAATTTGCATTTAAGTCGCTTTTATTTATTACCTTTTTCAGTAGTGTAATATTCAATCCTAATCCTTTCTGATCACTATCATTAGTGATCATTCTACCGTCTGAATCAGTGTTTTACACACCATTGAGTCTCCGTGGGACATAACGACCCGGGAATTCATTGTATTCTCTGATCTTCATTTGCATTTGTGTCTGAGCTGTTTTAAGTCTGTTAGACTTGACGGTTTGGCACGGATCAATTCCCTATCCACGTGTAGGGATGGGATTATCTTCCATCTTGATATAAATATTTCCTTTTTCTCACTTTCTCATTTTTTATCGTCCCACAAAGAAATTGTTTCTCTCTTTGGTGAAACCCTAGTTTTGGCATCTCTTTGAGTGCAGGTTCGAAACTCTTGATTTTTCTTTTTGTTTTTCTTTCCTCGTCATGTCAAAAAAAAATCTTCGAGTCATAAACTATTCCGTTACGCGAGAAGAGTTTGTTAACTTTGTTGACGATTATAGTATTTCCATGTGCTATGACCTCAACTCCTTGGTGAAACCAAACTGTCGTTTATGCTCCGCCTGGTTACATTACTCTTTAGTTGTCTCTTTTTACCATCGGGAACCTTCGTCTTCCTTCTAACCGGTTCTGTCTCAATGTCCTCGACTTCTTCCAATGTCATTTCTCGCTTCTCAATCCTTTTGGAGTTGCAAGGGTCACCACTTTTGTGGTTGCATGCAAAGCATATAGTGGGGAGCCTTCTGTACCTCTCTTTAAGACATTTTTTACCCTTAGTTGTTGGTTCAGTGAACTCCAAACTTCCTTAAACTAGGATTTGAAGATAAAATAACCTAAGTGTTTAATAGCCTTAAACATACGCAAGTCACTGAATGAACAATTGTTCAGTGAGTCATCTTTAAGAAGCTCAGGACGAGCCAAAGAAGAAAGGTTCTCCATTTAGTAAGGCGGGACTCATTGAATGATACCTGAGCCAAAGAAGAAGATGATGGGTTCAATGAGTGATGATAATAACTCACTGAACCCCAAGTCTCCTCAACAACTATGAAGACTGGAGACTTAAATACGGAAGAGACTGAAGGCTAAAATACTGAAGTAAAGGCGGGACAATGCAGGATAAATTTGAAGCGAATAAAGGGGAGTCCTTATCAAGCAAAGGTCAAACTTTCCCTGAAAGGCTAAAGACCAATAGCAACGTCATAACTGCTACTAAGAAAGCACCATTGTCCCATTCCTAAAGTAGGCATTGTAACAGAGACAAAATACGCAGGTATTTTGTCCAAACTAGCTTAGGCCATCTTTGTCTTTTTCAATAACGGTTATAAACCATTTTGTATAAATAGGATCATAAGTAGAAGTAGAAAGGTTAACAAGTTTGTGCACTAAATGCGTTGACATTCACAAACACCTTTCTCTCTTCTAAATACAACTAAGTCCCTGAGACTATCTCAGTTGGTTAGCATAGTAGTATTTAAGCTTAGCTTAAGTTTAGAGAGGATAATTACTATACTTGTCATTCAATCCCAAGTGTTGTTCCGAAAACACTTGGGGTATAATTCTTTGTTAATTTCAAATAGAATTAAACATTGAAAAGTTGTCTCTTTTACTTTAGGTTTATAATTTTAACAAAGAATTTCTCATAATATTGCTAAGTAATGGAGCTTGGATAGATTAACTTTGTAGTTAATTCTAACCAAGTTAACAGGAACAACAAGTGGTATCAGAGCCTCTGTGTAACACCCCCAACTTCGTGATACGCAGCGGAATTCAAACTAGGTGTTACTTCATGGCACAACAGTCATAACAATAGAAAACGAACTCTAACGGAGTCGTTTTAAAAGATTTATCATTTGATTTATATAAATATCAGAGTTTACAAAAATGAGGTCCCAAATGGTTCTAAGTTTACAAAATACATTAAATTGGTTTTCAAATGATAATAAAATTTATAGCCTTCTTGAGTATCCGTGCTCCTCCGTGCCAGCCTCGTACAATATGGACCTGAAATACATGCTTAAAACTGTCAACACAAAGGTTGAGTGAATTCATAGAGTTTATTGTTAAATGTTGAACACATAATGTTTCTGTGGGTTACGTTATTATACACCCATAATGTTGAAAACAAAACAGTTATTATTTCACTAAGCATCATGCAATCAAGGCGTTAACGTGTTCCAAATTGAATTGGAGAAACTGTTGATACGTGCCCTTAACTGGTAAAATTGCCATTTTTACCTAATGTACTCAAATAGAGTGCGTTTTTTTACCGGACCTGGTCAAACAAACGGGATTCGTCAATCCCGATAGATCTATCCACAATATTCGCGCTCACTTCACTCATGATTAATGATTCATGATTTAGGGACTTAAGATTGGCAAATGCGGTAACTTAGTGCAAGTAGAATAATCAGATAAGTATAGAATTTGAAAGCAATGTGTTCGGTTTAAAATAAAGCATGTATCTCCCCCAAGGGTTTGTAAAACAATTAAGTAATAGAAAGTGGGGCTATGAACTCACCTCAGAGTAAATGATATCAAATGTATAATGAGAATGATGGATATGCCGTGAGAACTTATACGGGCAACCTAGAATAGGATGTTGCGACTTAGATTTGAAATAATGATGCGACAGAAATAACAAACCTATATACGTCTCTATGTTGATTATGATGTAGTACATGGTATTTGTGTATGTCGTTTATAGAAATGGTCTAGTTGTGAAAACATGTATAGTTTATATATATCGTACTACCGTTCGGGCCATCATAATTCAGAGGTCATGTAGTAAACGTTCGAGGAGCTAGGACACTTTAAATCGTAAATCCAGCAACTCGTCTATACGTTTTACCCAAATGAAACCCCTCACATGAAGCTCCCTAGTTTTGTAGCACTTAGTAGATAAAACATAGATTTTGAATGACGATTGTTATATCATAAAGTTTATCATGTTTTTAGTAAATATCTCGTCGTTTCATAAATATGATCACCTTAGTTAACGGTCTTGGGTAAATAAGGCTTAAGGCTTTAGCCATGGCCTTGCCGTGACTTTGGTCTTGACTACCATGGTCTTGAGACTCAGACTTGACCTTAGCCGTAGCCGTGGTCTTGGATTATGGCTATTAGGCCTCTTGGTGATTCGGACAACTTTCGTGTTTTAACTTTTTGATGATTCGGACCAGAAGTAACACTTTTAAAATGACAGAACCAAAACAGTTTCAATATGGCAGTTTTGGCGTTTAGGTTTCGCTAACTTCTTTTGCCTATAACTTTTGACTCGTTTGTCCGTTTTGGGTGATTCAAGTTGCTATGTTTACCTTTTTTATCTTGTCTACCATAGTATGTAAGTTAGAAAGTCCATAGTTTACTGATTTTAATGGTCTCAAATGTGTAAAATATGACTAGTTTACTAGTTTGTTACTTTTATGACAATATGTAAATTAAAACATGTGATTGAGTATATGTACATCATGAATCAACATAGTAACTATATATATAGCATGAAATAGTTAAGATTGTGAATAATAAAGATGAGATGATGGTGGTGATAAGTTGCTTACAACTTTTGGCTTTCAATCAAGAAAGGAGTAACTAGTAAGGATCGGACTTTGATTGAACCCTTAAGACTTCGGATTGAGCTAGCTTTCCACACCTTGGCACCCTTGCAATCTTGAAGAGTTGGTGATGAAGTACTAAGTGACTTGAGTGGATCTAAACTCAAGAAGATCACTTAAACTTGCTAGAGATTTGATGTAGTAACTTACTACTTGAAACTTCTTTGCATAAATTTGGAGTTTATAGATCAAATGATGGAAGATATGTATGATTTGTGATATGAACGACCCAAAACAGAATATGAGGGTTCTTAGGATGCATTTCACTTGCTATTTATGGGAGGGTAAGTTTGGTTAACCATATATTGGGTTAAATATTAACCATGGTTAAGTTAGGACACATGTAATGATCTAAAGTAACCATGGTTAGGATGATGCCACCAAAATGATGACTCCCCCCTAAGTCGGCCAAATAGAGATAAGATGACTTAGGTGGATAGTTTTGGTATTATCTTGAGTTTAGAGCATGATTTGGTTTCGTTAAATGCCAACCGTAAGTTGTTAAGCCATAAAACGTAAAACCGGGTATCGTAAAAATACGAAACTTGTAGGAATGATGAGACTCATCATTATACTCCATCTAAAAATATAAAATGGGTGATAAGTCTCATTGGGTGCAAAAACGCTGCTTAAAGCTGGAAATACGGGTCAAAAACGCGTAATTCGCAGTTTACCAGAAAAGAACGAAATTTCAGGGAAACGACCGTGAATTTATTAAGAGTAGACTAAAATTAGTCTAAAAGTGATATGAGATGTCAAAATGTGGTTTTCGTCATACGCGGGATAACTTTACAGTTATACGTGAAGTCTAAAAGTTACGCGATTTAAGCAAAAATGTAGAACGTACAAAGTTAATTCCTTTATGGTCAAAGGAGGAGGGAAATATGTTTGACTTTTCCAAAAATGTAAAAGTGTCAAAAAATATTAGAAACACAGTGCAGGAATCGTTAAGTCTGGATGTAAGTAGAATTGTTTAAAACGTAAGTTTAGTTTCGTATAGCGCATGGTTTATTTGGTAACATAAAAATAAATCTTAAAAATTCTCTAATTAATTATGAGTGATCTAAAAATTAATCTGATGTGAGAAAAATTGTCCGAGTTGATTTTCGTTATGCGTGGGATGTTGAAATGGTGTTCCGACCAAAACGAAACTTTAAAACGATGTTTTCTTAATAACTTTTGCGAAAATGATCTAACGATTGTCAAACTCTCAGGATATTACTAAAATAATTTATCTTACGAGAATGTGAAATAAAATTTTTATAGGATGAATAGTGAAAGTGAATAGTAATTTCTCGAGATGAATAGTAAAAATTTGAGAATGGATAGAAATCCTGAAAATGCGAATTGTTACAGTCTCACCACCTTAATGGGAATTCCGTCCCGGAATTCAGTGTGTGTTATCCGATGTTGAAGTGTCTAGGAAAATGTGGGTATATGCGCCGAATTCTAATATTTGCGTTCTTAAGTTTCTGGTCATAGAATGTGTTATGTACCATGTGGCTTAAGTTGATAACCTAAAGGGTTTTGTTAAAATCTTATAGAGTCCAATATAGCTCAAGTTTGGCTTTTCCCAATTCTCAAAACGAATCATATCTTATTGTATCGAGGCTTTCAACAAAACCTTAATTTCTAACATGGAATTTTTGTTAAATTTTAACGCCTTACATCTATGTAACTTTTGTTTCTGGTAATAGTGTGCGGCATGGAGCCTCACTTGTATTTGTATGGTTTGCTTAATTGTTTCGTGGGTGATCTCTAAACACATTAGTTCAGCAAATGGTTAACTAACACTTTCATCGATATAGTGCCTCAAATGGAATAGTTTTTGTTGTTGTTAGGGTAACTGTTGTTAATCAAAGGTGTAAGATATTGTTGATGTGAAATAGTTTATAATGATGTGATAATTGTTGTAGGAAAGTCTTGCTAGTGGCAAGTGGTTATCCAAACAATTTCCAAAGTTGATCATGTCTTAGGTGGTTTCGGGATGAAGGCTATATCGTAAAGAAACGTGGTACTGTGAAGTTTTACGTACTGACTTTCAATGGGGTTCAGATAATGATGTGATATGTTGATGATTAGAAGAGTGTAGCGTACGCTTACCATTATTCTTAGGTAGAGATGTCAAGTTTGTTTTGAAATCAAAAGTGAATTTTAAAGGAATATGGCGGAATGATATCCTTGAAATCTAATCAGGCTAGTACTTCTAAGAAATGACGAGAAGATTTGATGACTATCCCAAGATAGTAGTTAGGATTATTTCATAAATGAAAACTTTCAAGAATGAAATTAGGTAGTATAAATAAGATGTTAAGATTTTGCTGAGTGGTAAGACATTATCGTGTCTCTAGATCTTTTTAATGAATTCTGGTGGTTTATCGAGTTTAAGTAGGAAATTAACTTGAATATAACCCTTGTATAACTGTTCTCAGTGTTTGAAAAATTTAAGTCGAACATAGTTAATCAGACTATGTTCCATTATCCCTAGGTTAAATATAGGCGATTAGGCTATATTTAGCCGAGGTTCGATAAATTTTTCAAATACCTAAATTAGGTATACTTGTGATATGTCCATAGCTTTTGAGAAATTGTCCACTAAGCAAAGGCGATATCAAACCATTCAGTTGCAAGTCCTGGCTATAAAAGACTTGTAATCTATGTTTTCACATTCCATTGTATAGAAGATAGTATGTGTAACACCCCAACCCGACAAGGGTAAAGATATCACAATACGGTTTCATATCAGAACTCTAAATAATATACAATAGCGAAAGCCTTACAAAAATACTCAAAAGAAAACATAAATAACTAAACTTCAAAATAAATCTAAGATCTCTATAATCGAATCTTGCTCTCGTCTTTACTCTCAACCCAGATCAGCTATCCCATAAGCTCATCTTGAAGGCTTAAAATACCGCCGAGGAAAAGAAAATGCGGCTGAGCTTACAAAGCTCAGTGAACAGATATAACGAAACAAAAGCTAAACAAAAAAAAATATACAAATGACGAAATCAAAATAAAATGATAATGAGGAATCTTTTAGGATTCTGCGGAAGCCCAATTATACAGAAATCCAAACAACCACGTAACAATTTAAAACATCTCATAGCACATTAATGACACAAACACAAACACATCGGAACAACCAATCATTTAGCATATAAAAAATAAATAGATTACATATAAACCAAACGAAAAGTCTAAGGCTAACAGAAAACACTTTCTAGGAAATAAACATGGCATTCAACAAATTAATTAACCTTCACTTAACACACTCAAACAATATCGCAAAGAACGGAAAACATTCAAATCATGGCAGTCTCACAAGCAAATAGAAAACATATTAAACAAACCATAATTAGATAGACCAGACAAAACATAGCATAACCATTAGCAATTATCAAAACAGATATCATAAGCTAAAACAGTTCTCAGATCAAATCCTAACATTAGCAGAGTTAAAACATGGCAGGTCACATAGGCAAATAAAACATTAACGTATAATCAAAGTTCACAAAATTAACTGAACAAATTATACATGCTAAATTTATAGAATACTCACTTTCACATTAGCACATTCATTCCACGATCAACAATTCACATAACGATAAACCAACATGACATCAGATAACAGCATGCGAATCATATTAAAATATATTAATCATAACCTAGCATAGTAGACGGTAGTTACATAAACATACAAAAGCATACACATAGATAATAACATATAATAAACCCAGCACATAATTATTAACACTTGAACATACCGAATCATAATCAGAATACTTAACATAGAAATAACAGATAAAGATTTAGTTAACTACCACGAGCCCAGAACATATCATATCAAAATTATCATAACTATATAGAAACAATCTCAAAATAATTCGGAGTAGCTAGCTCCCAGAGTTTTATGAAGACGCGCATTGCACACGACATCATTCACCTAGACAAATCATATCGGACAACAGATCAGATCTAGGATGCATCCATATGCCCCACAAACATATATTGATAATATAATATAACATAAATTGAGCTCATAACAAATAATAAATAAGGGACGTGGCGAACTTCACTCTATCGCCCTAGAGTCATGTCAATGGTGCATCACCGACACGGACATGGAACCCCCATGACTAGTTAATAATTGGCTCGGGTGTCAAACTAACTTAGATCAAACCGAATTTCAATTATGACACAAGTCTTAATCAAACACAAGGTTCAACAAATACATATCAATAACTCATATCATAAGGTTCATACTCAAATATACTAAGATTCAACAATTATGCATATCAAAGTCTTCCTATCATAAAGTTCAAATCAGGTATCGCATGATTTAATAAATAATAAGTTCAGATAAGCAACAGGTCACACAATCAGGAAAGGGTTCATAGCAATGGCATCGGAAATCCTAATACAAAAGCTAACGAAAAGAAACCGTTATAAGAAACCTTTACTTAAAAGGTCAGAATATCTGTACCTTAAAGCAAATGAGAGGAAAGCAAACGAATGTAGGAATACGAAGATGTAACGTCGCGTCTCCTTCAACGAATCTACACGGATTATGATTGATTTAATACTTATTAGCATCATTAATGTTATAACAGATTAATCTCATTAATATTCTTAGAGTTGTCAGAATATTCTCATTTTTAGTGACAGACAGAATTCCAACATTTTAGAGTATTAATCATTAATTATCCAAACTTAGGATTTGAAAAATGACAATTAGTAAACTGAAGGACTTAATATAATAATTATCTTATTTGAGGACTTATATGATCATCATTCAAAGTATAAGGTTTATAAATGTCAAGGACGGATTTTAGGACTCTCTTTCAAAATATTTTACAAAATCTTTTATAACTTACATGATTAACCAAGACTTACCATTCTCACATGAAATAACGAATTTGCACACTTAGCTTTTAACCCTAATCGACTTCCTATTTAGGTTCTAAGGTTTCCCATACTCTTTAATATTACTAAATACGCATTAAATTCACATGTTACTTCTTTTAATGATTTCCTCTTTGACCTAGGACGTATATGAAAAACAAACCGAAGATATCTCAAAACTCATGCATGCCTCTACAAAATCAACTCACACTTGTCGAACCCATAATTACTCAGAATTACATATTACACCCTTAACATATTTAATTATACGATCTAACCTTATATTATCAGATTTTACATTTTTAGCCCAAAGGTTTTAGAATTTACAAAACATACCCTTTCCAATTTAATAACAATTCAAATGGCCCTCTAAGTGTCCAAAATTACACGTTTAACCCCCACACTTATTTTATACGTTTAGTACATGTATTTTACTGTTTACAGAAATAACCCTTAAGTTTCATAATTTACAAAACCAACCCAAAACTTTTATTTAGAACCGAAATATGCATAATTCATGTACAAACCCTAAACCTAGGTTTAACCCATCATTAGTTCATCATTACTATTGCATTAATTACCCTTAATTATAACAAGCAAGCCCTAATTTTTATAAACCCTAATCGTCCTTCTTTATTTTCTTTCCTTTTTCATACGCTATTGAACAATAAAACCCAAGACAAATCACACAAGCTTCGAATTCATGAACATGTATTTTATTCAGGTCATATAACATATAAGAGCTTCCAGAAAAATCAGGTCATGGCTCTAAAAATTATTATACGCTCGTTCGTTATTTATACGTTTTTAGGGTTTTTAATCCAAAACAATTCCATGCGACTTGTTAAATATGCATGACTAATTTTTACAGGTTCTATATGACTTGTAGGACTGAAAATAATATTGGAAACATACCCTTGATGAGATTTGGACGTTAGAACAAAAGAACACAAAAACTCTATTCGGCGAAACCCTAATCGACCAAGAAACTAACCACGATCAAACCAGCACCTTAGGACCTCGAACCAGATTTTTAACACCTTCTTTACCTTCAAACTCGTCCAAGAAAAATAGCTTTTAGCCTTGGAAACTGAATGTCGAATTATGTAGGGTTTTCTTAGGTCGGTTTAGTATAATCGGATATTAGGGTTAGAATGAACCGTATAATATGTATTTATATGTTTTACTAATTTTCTTGTGGGCTTAATATCATAATGGACTTAAAATAAATGGGATCTTAATTTTATAAACTTGTATTGGGCTTTTATAAATTTTATTCTTTTATAAAACTTAATAATTACATATTCGGATATTTATAAAACACAAAACTGATTTTATAAAATTATAAACTATAAAAATAATCTTTACAAAGTCTTTAAAATTTATTTGGATCATATGTGATATTTCTTAAAAATTTTCTGAATTTACATAGCTTGTTTGGTATTCTTTAAATTAATTATTCATACTTTTTGATCATAGGGTATTTTGGTCTTTTTGTGAATTTTAGAAATTCAGGTTTTACAGTATGGGTAGATACGTGTGGAAAGGAAATTTTAAGTAATTCTAAAATAGTCCATTCTTGGCTAGAATCACGGACCTTTAACAATGAAGGTTTTAGAAGAGAATTTTGATGAATGTAGGGAACGTTGCTGAACTTCAGCTTTTGTAGATGATGAGTTACTTTGTCCTTTAGAAATCCCATTTCTTGTATTTCCATTAGGGAAATTTATAGACTGTGACGGGTTTCATGTAAAAATATATCATATAATGTTTATAAGATAATTTTTGGAGACTATTGTATAACTTACAATATCTGAGGAGTAGTTGAGACCATTGTGCAACTCACAATGTTTAGAAAATAATAGAGACCATTGTGCAACTCACAATGTCTAAGAAATGATGGAGAGATCATTGTGTAACCCACAATGTCTTGAGAAATGATAGAGAGATCATTGTGTAACCCACAATGTCTTGAGAAATGATGAAGAGACCATTGTGTAACTCACAATGTCTTGAGAAATGATGGAGACATCATTGTGTAACTCACAATGTCTTGAGAAAAGATGGAGAGATCATTGTGTAACTCACAATGTCTTGAGAAATAAATGAGACCACTGTAGGATTTACAGTGTCTGAGAATGTAATAGAGACCACTGTATCTCACAGTGTCTTGAAAAATAAATGAGACCATTGTATCTCACAATGTCTGGGAAGTAGGAAAGACCATTGTAGTCAGTTACAATGTCTTGGAGGAAGTTTCGTAATCCTAAAATACATGAGTAGATGTATGATTGGGAGATTGGGAAAATATGATTGTGCCGTAATGCCTTAGAATAGGCATAAGCAGATATGTTGAGTACTTTGTTTATGATTGAAATTATGTCAAGTGTATATATCAATATACTAGTATGTTTGTATAGCTTAAAATGCCTAAAAGTCACATAATCGTATGGAGGATGGAAGGCAGGGAGAACGGAAGGCTATAAAATGTTTTTGTTTGTAAAAGTGGTTATAGTTTAGGTCTCGATTAGACCCGTTTCTCTACTGTGGCTCCGATACCAATCTGTAACACCCCCAATTTCATGATACGCAGCGGAATTCAAACTGGGTGTTACTTCATGGCACAACAGTCATAACAATAGAAAACGAACTCTAATGGAGTCCGTTTAAAAGATTTATCATTCGATTTATATAAATATCAGAGTTTACAAAAATGAGGTCCCAAATGATTCCAAGTTTACAAAATACATTAAATTGGTTTTCGAATGATAATAAAATTTATAGCCTTCTTGAGTATCCGTGCTCCTCCGTGCCAGCCTCATACAATATGGACCTGAAATACATGCTTAAAACTGTCAACACAAAGGTTGAGTGAAATTCATAGAGTTTAGAAAATCAGTTGAACACATAAGGTTTGTGTGGGTTACGTTGTTATACACCCATAATGTTGAAAACAAAAGAGATATTATTCACTAAGCATCATGCAATCAAGGCGTTAACTTGATCCAAAATTAATTGGTGAAACTGTTGATACGTGCCCCAAGTAGGTAAAATTTGCCGTTTTACCTAATGTACTCAAATATAGTGCGTTTGTTTGACCAGGTCCGGTAAAATTTGCCGTTTTACCCACACAAACCTTATGTGTTCAACTGATTTTCTAAACTCTATGAATTTCACTCAACCTTTGTGTTGACAGTTTTGTATTTCAGGTCCGTATTGTACGAGGCTGGCACGGATACTCAAGAAGGCTATAAATTTTATTATCATTCGAAAACCAATTTAATGTATTTTGTAAACTTGGAATCATTTGGGACCTCATTTTTGTAAACTCTGATATTTATATAAATCGAATGATAAATCTTTTAAAACAACTCTATTAGAGTTCGTTTTCAATTGTTATGACTGTTGTGCCATGAAGTAACACCCAGTTTGAATTTCGCTGCGTATCACGAAATTTGGGGTGTTACACTCTGGTTTATAAAACCTTTTAATTACAGAGTCTTTAACTTTTTAAAATCAAGATCCTACCATGGCTGATAGGGATGTGCCCCAACTAGTCGACAAAAAGGGAGGAAGCTATTCAGCTATTGCTCCCCGACTGGAAGTTGGAAAATTCAATAAGTGAAAAAAGCGCATGCTTTGCTACTTAACTTAAATGGAACCATACTACATTAAGTGTATTTATGATGATCCATATGTCCCTATGACTGCTGAAGGTTTACCTAAGCCAGAAGCCCAATGGAATCCTGATGAGAGAAGGGTGGTCAATCAGGACCAACGTCTCAAAAGCATCATTATATCTTCTCTCCCTGACGATATAATTGAACCAGTCATTAACTGTAAAACAACCAAACAAACTTATACTGACTTAGTTCATAGCTTTGAGGGTCCATCAGATACCAAAGAAAACAGGATAATGGACCTGAAACTTGAGTATAACACTTTCAGAGCCTAAGATTTTGAAAGTCTCTCAAAGACCTATACTCGTTATAAGCCATTGCTCAATGAGCTATCCAATGATGGTGTCACCCTGTCTAAGCATGAGATTAATGTTGGCTTTGTCAACAGTCTCCCGGAGAAGTGGTTAAGTTTCTCTCAGGGCATCAGAAATGCAAATCATATTCAAAATCTTGAGCTACTTGAAATCTATAGGAAGTTTGTCTATGAAGACAACTTATTCTCTAAGAGATACCCGGACTCTAAAAAGGCTCAAGAGACAAAAAAAAGCCCCTGACCATTGCACCCATATCAACTGCATTCTTTTCTAATGATGTTGTGCAATATTTTCAAGAAAACTCTGATGACGAGGCTAATGAAAGAACCGACGAGGAATACCTGAATGATTTGCAAATTAAATTTCAAGAGAGGTAACTCCTTGCAAACTCTAAACATTTTATCAAAAGAAACAAGTCAAATTTTTCTGGTTCCAAAGCAAGTGACAACACTAAATGTTTTAAATGTGGTAAAAAGGGTCATTTTGCAAAATATTGTTTTTCAAAAACCACTTCAGAACCTTCATACAAATTTTCATGAAAACAGTTCTTCCTCAGGAACTAGAAAGTCTCAAACAAAAATGCTTCAGTCATCCCAACATTTTCAAAACAAAAACTGATCAAAAATATTTTGAAGCCAAGTATAGAAAAGCTAAAGCTAAACTTGCACTCCTTGAGGCTGCATCATCAACTCTTCAGTCTACAAAAACCTCTAAACTTTCTCAAGGAAAGAATAAAGGGCTTGTAGCTGAAACCTTTAATTGGGATGAAGCAGATGTCTCCTCTGAGGATGAAGTAATAGTCAGTGCAGTGATGGCACTTGCAGAGGGTAAAAAGCTGACTGTTGGAAAAAGTTATGCAATGAATAGAGAATGGGTCAACATCACCATGAGAAAGGTAAATATCTTACTATCTATGGATGATGATTCTGATTGGCAATCTTATTTAAGTTACATTAATGGGGATCTTAGGTTTGTTGAAGAGCAAAGATTAAATTTGTTTCAAATACAATAAACACTCTTTTGAGTAAACAAGTATAGAGATGAACTTCTTGCTTTAAAAAAAGCAAAACTTGTAGATGTCACACTTCAAATTCAAAACACTGAACCTGTGAAACAAAATCATGTTCTTCAAGAAGAACTTAAGAAAGATAAACTCATTATTGAAAGTTGGACAACTAAAAATCCTAGAGTTTATGAGTCTGTCTACAATCTTATTCCTAGCACTAAAAAGAGAGTCTTAGGAGAAGATCAACTCACTGAGTCCACAAGTAACAATCAAAGAGAAAAAGATTTCACTCCTGCTGGCACTTCCTTTGAAAAAGAATTAAAACCAAATTCCGGTGACTGGGTTGAGAGAGTCAACCCAGACAGTAAGTTACCTAACTTTGACAATGAGAAAATCTTGGAACCTGAAAGTCAGGCTATCAAAGAAATGATTGGAGTCACTAATGAACCAAGTCAAACTGAGTCCATCAATGAGTCTGAATCAGAAACCCATACACCGTTACCTCCACTGAAAGTCCTTCAGGGAGCCTCACCCAGTTCAGACCTCACACCCTTGGTCTATTCCCAACACTCTCCAAAAGAGAGATTAGGATTTGGAAGAACCATCCTGAAAAGACCTTCTACTAACTAAAACAAAGACATTTCTTACTGAATCTTCCAAACCTTCGATCCCCACTGATGAAATGACCAATGACGCTGATCCTAAAGTTGATCAGTTGGTTGAACTCGTTAGGCCAACTTTCTCAAGCAATACCAAACCTAAAACAACACCAAAACCCTCAATGAAATGTGAACTGCGCAATTATACAAATCACAAAACTGATGATTTCTATAGGATTCTGTTTCGTATGATTTGCAAAAAGTAAGATCACAGAACCTCATATCACAAATCTCACATTGCAACCCTGAATGCACAAGAAAACTACAAGACTCAACCCTTTCATTATGCTTCGTCTTCCAAGCAAGCATTTAAACAGAAGGCTAAGCCTTTTTCACCCTGCACACACTATAAATTCAATGACCATCACATTGATGACTGTCTATTTTATCCCTGTTGTGATATTTGTGGTGACCCAACACATGACACCTCAGGACATGACATGATTATTCATGCCAAAAGAGGATCTATAACTGAACCCTCTCAGTCAAATGAGTCTAACACCAAATGCAAAACATGTGGAAGCACTGTCCACTCAACCAATGACCATGAATCTATTGAATGATTTAAAAAGACCTATAAGGCCAAACCCACCAGAAAGTGGGTTCACAAGAAACACTAACTTAGTTTACTATTTGTGCAGAGATATGCCACAGAGCCTGTTTGACATCTAGACAGTGGATGCTCAAGGAGTATGACTGGTTTGAAAGAATATCTGCACAAATATGTAGAAGAGCCAGGACCTAAGGTAGTATTTGCTGATAATTCATCATGTACCACTAAAGGTTATGGTTCAGGAACTGTAGTGGAATAGTTTTTACTAGAGTCAACTATGTGATGCTAAGTACATAGTTCGGTTTGATGATAGGCATGGCACAATCTTCAATGCTAATAAATAAATTGTTCTTATAGCCCCTAGAACAGAGGACGTTTATGTTTTGAACATGCCAACTCTGACTCAAAATGGAACTTGTCTTTTTGCTAAAACCACTGAAACTATGAATTGGCTTTGGCACAAAAGACTCTCTCATTTAAACTTCAAAAACATAAACAACCTTGCCAAACAAAACAAAGGTCTTAGCCTACCATCTCTTGTATTTTCAAAGGATAAACCCTACTCTGTTTGTGAAAAAGGAAAACATCACAGAGCATCCTTCAAAACAGAACAAAATTTCTTTATAAGAAGTTGCCTTCATCTACTTCATATGGATCTCTTTAAACTTTTCAATCCAATTTCCATCCATCATGATAAGTATACCATTGTCATAGTAGATGAATACTCAAGATACACTTGGATTTACTTTCTCACAAAGAAGAGTTAGGCAGCTGAAACCATCATGTCCTTTGTCAAAAACATTGAAAATCAAAATGACATCAAAGTCAAACAAATCAGAATTGACAATGGAACTGAATTCAAAAATAGGACCTTAAGTGTTTTTGTAATGAGAAAGGAAGATCTCAAAACTTCTATTCTACCTACACTCCTGAACAAAATGGAGTTGCAGAAAGGAAGAATAGGACACTTATTGAAGCTGCA
Organism: Chrysanthemum makinoi; assembly: GCA_910596185.1. NCBI lineage: Eukaryota > Viridiplantae > Streptophyta > Magnoliopsida > Asterales > Asteraceae > Chrysanthemum > Chrysanthemum makinoi. The sequence goes on from OU343224.1 coordinate 93,189,370, forward strand.
AGAACAATGCTGAATGGCTTAATACACTCTCAGCACTTCTGGACAGAAGCAGTAAAAACTGTTTGTTACACACAAAATAGGTCCTTCATTGTCAAAACACATAACAAAATACCCTATGAGATATTCAAAGGAAGAATCCCTGACATCAGCTATTTTCATGTGTTTGGGTGCCATGTGTTTATTCATAATCAAAAGGATTACCTAGGCAAATTTGATGCTAAGGCAGATGATGGATACTTCCTTAGATATTCTCTTGTCTCTAAAGCCTTTAGAGTCTTTAATACAATGAGATAACAAACTGAGAAAACCTTCCATGTCAGCTTTGATGAAAGCACTTAGGAAGTTATTCAAAGACCTCAGTTGAGGAAATTAGGATTGATGACTCATCAAGGTATCCACCTGATGAATATCATCGTGATACTAACCCCTCCACATAGTATCAAGCTGATGCATACCTCTCATACTACATCATTCCTCACCACCTTCCTCAACCATCCATCAGTGAATACATTGATGCAAATCAAGTCCCTGATAGGGATACTCACCTTGAACAACATGTTCAGGAAACTGAGAATAGTGTTCAAACATAACACCCTGATGAACCTCTAGCTATAGTCACTGAGACTAATTCTCCTGAAGTTCAACTCTCCTCTCAGACCACCACTGGTCTTGGTCCATATCCTAGACCTCAGGACAGATGGACAATATCTCAAAACATTGAGCTAGTAAACATCATTAGAGAACCTACTGAAGGCATGCTTACCAGAAGCATGGCTGCGAAACTAACAAAGAACATCAACTAATGAATGCATGTTTGTTGATTTTCTCTCTGATTTTGAACCAAAATCTGTCAAAGAAGCCCTGAAATACCCAAGCTTGGTACAAGCCATGCAAGCTGAACTAGAATAATTTAACAGAAACAAAGTTATGACTTTAGTCAATTGTCCAAAAGATGTTCTAGTCATTGAAATGAAATGGGTCTTCAAGAACAAAACTGATGAGATTGGAATAGTGATAACATCAAATAATCCTGAATATTAAGTGTCAATTTCCCCCGATAATGATCATATTTTATATCATTTATATGGATTTACGCTTGTTTTCCTTTATATTTCACTTTCAGGTAAATTACGAACATTGGAGCTAAAGAGACGCGGATTTGGAGATTTATTGAAGATATATCATAGTATGCTCATTTTGAAGCAGTTACGGCGTAACTCCTCTCTCACATTACGCCGTTACTAAGGCGTGGCTCAGAAAACCAACTCAACAGAAGATTACGGCATAACTCTCCCAAAGATTACGACGTAACCAACTAGGTCAAATGAGGTTCCACGCCGCTGCAAGCTACGCCGTAACTCTTGCATCAATTACGGCGTAACCAAGATTTATTGAAGATACGACGTAACCACTTTCATAGTTACGCCGTAACCAGCATTATTAGTGCAAATTACGAAGAATTGTATGTTATGGCACACCTCTTATAATTAGTTACGCCATAACCAGATATTGTCTATAAATACCCCACGATTTCCAGCATTTCAAAGCATCCCATTTCACACACAACACAAAGTGAACGTGAGTAGAAGTCAAAGGCAGATCTAGAGGAGCATACGGAGCTATCACCAAGGGGGAAATCACTCACCTACGATAAGCATTAGCATTTTATCTTTTCTTTACTTTCAATTCATGTATTTCGTAATATTAAACATTGAATCAATTTTTATAGTTAATATGAGCGGCTAAGCACCTCTGGTGCTGGCCTAGTTATGATTCCTTAATTGTTCTGTTTGCGTTTTACATTGCTTCTGTATAATTATTTCTAAGTGTATGCATGCATAGTTTGTTGGTAGCTACCCTTGTTTCGGTAGTTTTGAATGGCGGTACTGGCTAGTTACTTAGGAGATATGACCAACTGAACCTAAGTAAGTAGACTGAGAAGGGAAGGGTAAGATATGACCAACTGACGACCCTTTCTACTTGTGCGATTTGACCAACTGATCACCTACCGTTTGGATGAACTTAAGAAGTAGGGGGTGAGTGTTTAAGATGCTAGCGCCCGGGCACTCACTGTTATGAATCTAGCATGTAGTGGTACTTAACGACTTGGCTTAGGGGACTAAGAACAACTGGACTTATGACGGGGAACCTGATTTCTGCAGTGGGACCCTTTGCTGATAGGTTAGGACGAACTGACCAAATGATGTCCTAGCGACTTTGACCCCACCTGAAGTAATTGGAAGTAATTAGACGTAAACACTACTAATTAGGATGATTAACTAGGTTAGCACCCCTCTCCTCTATTGATCACATCTTTCGCTTTTATTTACTTTAGTAGTTAATTATATCAAAATCATATTAAAATCTGTGACACCTAGACTTAGTTTAAATCCGCACACATAGCTCTTGGGACGACCTCGGTTCTACCGATTACTACACTACACACGACCGGGTACACTGTTCGTTAGTGCATTAGGGTAGACCTTAGGTATAACGAGTAATTATAAATATTAAAACCTGGTCAGTAAAACCTGCATCAAATTTTTGGCGCCGCTGCCGGGGAGTTATTTTAGGATTTTTTAAGTCTATTTTTAACTTTCTTTCTTCTCTTAACGTCTGGATTCAAGACTAGAAGCTCAAGGCCATTTTTGGCCACCCCGTTCGACGATCCGAAAAAACAATTTCGAACAAAAAAAGTGTACTCTCTGGTACCTATTCATAGCATATTTTCGTTTTACTAATCTGACCAATCTGATGCAGAACCAGAAGTCATTGATGAAAACAATATCGAAGAAATATCCATGGAGCAGTATTTGGAACGACCGAATGTGAACTGTCAACGAATCTTCACGCAAGACTCTAGTGTGGAAAAATTCTCTATTCCGGACCAATTTATTCCGGAATTGCATGAGCTTAAGTTTTCAGGAGATGAAAATGCGGATGTTCAGAATCATGTGGAAGAAGTACTCTACCTATCATCTCTTTTCAGCGTCCAGAGTATCCCTAGATATTCGGTTACAAAGAAGAATTTTTCCTATGACTCTTACAGGGACTGTGAAAATATGGTACAATAAACTCCCTAACGAATGCAAAGAAGCATGGGATAAACTAAGAAGAGCATTCGTTCAACAATTTTGCCCTCCTTCGAAGATGGCTAAACTTCTCAGTAAGATCCATCGATTCATTCAAGAAAGTGAAGAAACGCTTTATCAAGCGTGGGAAAGATTCAATGAGCTACTTTACCGATGTCCGACTCATGACTTGAACAAACATCAAATCGTCTATGTCTTAAACAGGGGAATTAATGCACTGACAAGTGAATTAGTCGATTCTCCTAGACCTATTCCTAGCATGACCCCTGACCGAGCTTTGGAGTGTATTTAACGGATTTCTGAAAATTGCTATAAATGGGATATGGAGACAGGGTATGGACCAAGGGATAATTTTGATCATAAGGTAATGAAAACATTGACAAAGCAAGAATATAATTATGGTGAAATTTTCGAAAAGCGAAGGCTAGAAAGGGCCAATGAAATTGAAGCTTGTAGGGTAGAGAAGGTTAAGAGTTTATTTGGGACCAAGACCGTATACAGCTTAGAAAAAAGGATCCTTGACCATATCAAGGAATCTAAGGAACGTGATGATAGAATCGAAAAAATGATGAAAACATTCGTGGAAAATACAGTTTCTTCTCTCAAGACTCATGAAGACCGCATAAAGGGTTTGGAGAAGAGTGTGAGCTCAAGTTCGAAAGCCATAACGGAGTACTTCGCTGCACGGGAAGAAGAAGTTGTCAACACAGTTGAAACAATCTTTGAAGAGCCCACTACCTTTTTGGAGAAGGTTAAACGAAGAATCAGCAAGGAGACACTCTTGCTTCTTGATGTTGGAACTCTCCCGGTAAACGTTCCTCTTGTTAATTCCATTAAGACTGATCCTAACAATATTTTTCAGGAATTAAGTGACGGTTCCGATGAGACGGTTCAACTGAACGAGAGATGTTCAGCTGTCTTAAGGAATGAGTTGCCGCAAATGGAAAAAGACCCCGGTTGTTTCACTCTCCCTTGCTTGATCGGGAGTCTCAATATGTGTAATTCCCTAGCTGATCTTGGAGCGAGCATAAGCATAATTCTTCGTTCAATGTTCCTACGTATGGGTATCAGAGACCTTAAGCCAGCCAAAATGAAGATTGAAATGGCCGATCGATCCATGCAGTCACCCTTGGGAATCGTGGAGAATGTTTTGGTAAAGATAAAAAAATTTCTCTTCCCGGTTGATTTCGTGATTCTGGATATTCCCGAAACAACCGAATACCTATCATTTTAGGAAGACCAATGCTTGCTACTGCCCATGCAAAAGTGGATGTCTTCGCCCGAAAATTAACTCTTGAAGCTAACGGGGAAGTTGACGCATTTAGACCTAATGAACTTCTATCCACCAATCAAAAAGTTTGTGCAATTGAACCCATTGGTGATTTTGGTGATGCATTGGAAGATTTTCTTAGTGACTCCCCGAAAAATCCTATAAATCTTGGCGAGATAGCTTCAGGGAAGGATTTCGATGTGTTCGTAAATTTTGAAGAGGAAGACTTAGGAGTCAGTGCCGATGATTTCTCTAGCGACATCGAAATGGTCCATTGGAACAACAACTCTGAAAAGACTTTTTCACAATCTGACCAACCCAATTTTTATGAGATGGGGGCTCGAATCCATCATAGGAACCCCTATTATCTGAAAATTTCATGAAAAATTGGGTTCATTGATTTCCATCCATTCATCGACACAGATTCCCCAGTTAACAGCATTTCTAAGGAATGCTACAACCAGGTTATGGAAAAAGAACTTTAATATAGAGGAAACAATTTCCTAGGTATTGAGACAAACATTTGTGTCTTTGTTGGGACTCACTCATTTTTGGTCGATTTTGTGGTTTTGGATGACGTTAGCGAGTTTATAGAAGATGGGCTAACGGGGGTAATTTTCGGGAAACCCTTTCAAGAACTATCTGGGCTGGACAAAGATGAGAAAGAAGGGCTGGTATGGTTAAAGATCGTCGAAGATAAAACGGTTTTTAAAATGCCGCGAACTGTTACGAATTTTAAAAAGTGGACAAAGACGCAGTTGAGCCATGCTCAACCACTACTCGACATTAGTGATGAAGATAAGGCCAAAGGTATTGCCACCCTTACCAAAAGATCAAGAATTTTTACTTGGGATGTTTAGAGCTAGGGACGGACTACAAACGGGATGAGAATCTGATTAGTTGGATCCAACGTGGAGATTGCCATATCCACGAGATGACCAACAAGCACTTCTAGCCCTAAGGCTCTTTTGGGAGACAACCCGAATTATCCCTTTCATTTGTTTTATTTCCTTTCTGTTGGGTTTTGTGTTTTTAACCATTCTTGCAGGGAAACGAAGAGAAGATTGTTGCTGCAGCATGCTGATCCGACCAAAGTTACGGCGTAACTCACTATCTTGGTTACGCCGTAACCGGCCTTAGTGCAGCAGAACTACTCAGAAGCATGACCAATTACGGCGTAACCCCAGGCAATGGTTACGCCGTAACCACACCCCTGTCAGGTTTTGCTTAATTACGGCGTAACTCCTTATAGGAGTTAAGACGTAACTACCCTCTGTAACACTCCTTTCATTTTAAATACAATAACCTTGTATTAGTTTTCAAATGAACTTTGTGGGTATGTTCCCTGTAAGCCCTCACGAGACTACACTCGTCCACTTGGGACACCAAGTGGTTTAAAAGGCTTGTTGCATATGCTAAATGCAATCGTGATTCCTACGAAAGTGAGTTAGATTTCTTTTTCAAATTTTCTTTTTATTTTTAGAATTATGCTTGTCGGTAGTGTGATTTGAGGGATTGAAGTTTGCTCGTGGATGCTTATGTGAAGGCACGACTCTTTTTCGTGGGCCTTCTTTCTTTTTGGTGCAAATTTCAGGGAATTTCTCGCTCTAATTCTACTTTTCTCTTCACCTTTATTTAACGCTTAGTACAAAATGGACTTTGTACAATTCAAGTGGGGGGATGGGAGTAGAATTATCTCTTGAACTTTATTGCCCTCGTTTTTCTAGTTTATTTTGAAAAATTATGCCATTTTTAAATATTTGACATGTTTTTCTTAACCTAACTAGATTAGACCTTAGCCGAGCACATTATAACCCTTTATATTACATGGTGAGATTAGCCTTATCCGTTTCCATATATTTACCCCAAATACACCAAATTATGAGTGTGCCCGTAGCTTGTAAACTTTAGAACTTGGCCTTTACATCATTTCGTGACCATAGACGAGGTATGTTGAGTTAGCTCGAGGTATTTGGACTATCAGTTTAAGAAGGCAGTATTATAGGATTATCACCCAAATAGCCTATCATTGTGTGTCTATCGATTAGTCACCTCGACTTCTCGACCCCCATGTTAAACCCTTTTTTTGCACTCACCTTTAGTGCAAGATACCCCTAGATGCACCCTTCTGAGCCATTCCTTTCATTTTGTTCACCCAACTTATTGTTTCGATACACCATTACACCTTAGCCTACCTTGTAGTCTTTATTTGTAATTAGGATGTCATTATTTGCCTAAGTTCAAGGTTCAAGTGAAAAGGTCCATGAATCACGCTCTCGTCGACGACATATCCTTAAAGATCATTGAAGACCTCCCAAATTCCCGTATTGTTCATCTCAAGTGGGGGGATGTTATGTAGTCATTATGTTGTAAAAAAAATGTGATTCGAAAAAAAAAATAGCTATTGTTATTCATTTGATTGTAAAGTGCGATATTATAAGCACTATTGAGCTTAATATAGATTTAGTATCTAGAAGGCCACCTCGATCACATATGAAGAATGAAGTTGGAAGTGTGCCCATCATGACGTCCTCTAATGGTACATCTACCTGATTATATCATGATCTGGATTCTTGACTTCGAAACTTGAACTTTGAGCGAACGGTAAGTGGTGATGACCTAGTTGTAGATTTAGACTATTTGCTTGATTTTATTTTACACCAATTTTATCCCATGTCTTATCCTACCTGTGGAAAACTAGAAGGGGGGGGGGTTGAATAGTTTTACCAATTTAAAACTTCCTTTTAAATATTTAGATCGACTTATGTCAATCTATTTGATTGTTTATGTTGGACGTTGATAGATAGATATATAAAGGTGAAATGAAATATAAAGAGTAAGAAGCACATCACCACAACACAAGTTATTTATAGTGGTTCGGCTACAAGGACACCTTCCTTGACCTACTCCACTCCCCGAGTCACCTACTCGAGAGTTCGTAAGCACTACACCAACTCCTTGTGGCGGAGAAGCCTTCACAACGTCGCTTAACCTTTTTCCGGTACAAAGCTAAATACCGAGTTCTTTCACACCAAGGCTAACCACACCTAACACAACGTCGCCTACCCTTTATACGGTGCTAGGCTAACCACCGAGTTCTTTCGCACCTTAGGAGAAATAATCCTATCACAACGTCGCCTACCCTTTATTAGGTACTAGGCTAAACACCTTAGTTCTTTCACACCTTAGGTGAACTACACCTTCACGACACAACACCTAATCTCAAGGAGATCTACTCCTTGTTACAACACCATCAAGGATATCACCATCCTTGTAGATAAACAAATACACATATGTATAACGATGCACCTCATCGATTATACGACCTAAGCGTTCTCCCAAAATGCTACTTGATTTGATCCTTTGGCATCCTTCACTAATGCCTTTGACACAACGCTTGGCACCCTTCACTAATTCCTTCGTCTTGACACCTTTAGTATCCTTCACTAATGCTTTTGACACAACGTTTGGCACCCTTCACTAATGCCTTCGTCTTGACACCTTTAGCATTCTTCAATAATGCTTTGACACGGATGATGCGCACCTTTCACTAATGCTTTCATCTTGACACTTTCGGCATTCTTCACTAATGCCTTCAACCCAACATCTATGGATAAAGGAAGAACTATCAACAAGAGAACCTTAGTAGTCTTGATGATGACGAAGCATGGCAACTCATGGACTTGAACTTGCACGTCTTCAAGAGGTGGTGATCTCTCCTTTAAGAGGAACCTAGTAGATCACACAAAAACAAAAGACAAACTACATAGATCACTTAGATCTGAGGTTAGAGGGTTAGAATACTTTGGGGAAGTATGTGTGAAAAACCATGTGTAGAGAGAAAGAAATGGCTCTCTATTTATAGAGAAAATTCTCTTCTGTTCCCCGGATCCCACGGATCCCTACCACAAGGGATCCGGCTAGCATATAAGTATTCATTCAATAAAACAAGAGATACACAACCAAATCTCTAAAAACTAAGAGAATGAACTTAGCCATACACGTACTACTAATGCTAATCTCATTACGAGACTTAGAATGTGATAATGTTCTTAAGTCTAGGGATGAGTGGACTTGTTGAATTGATCCAACTTTGCAAGAAGATGATTGAACATGAAATGTATCTCATTTCGCACTTCTTGAACAAGTCCTTGAGTTTTTAGACAATTTGGGCAAATATTGTCTTGGTTTGGCCCCGAAGGGAAATGGATGTTTTGAGGGGGCTCAATGTGTGTTTGAGGGTCTTCATTTTGAGAAGTAGGGAGAGGTTCTAAAAATGAGGGTGGTAATGGAACTTCTTCCATATGATCAAGGTTGTTCCTTGTTTCCCATGATGGGCTAGTTGATGTTGTAGGTGGTTCCTGATTTAATGAGAAGGTTGGTGAATGGGAGGTTCTTGGTGATGAATGGAACAATGAATATATGTTTGGATGAGGGAGAGGCTCATTCAAGGAGTGTAGTCGATTCTCAATGAGTGAAGGTTTTGATGGCTTGCTAGAACTAGCCATGTTTGGTTTGGAACTAGATGATCCTTTTTCTAGTTGGAAAGGTTTGATGCTAATCCTTGCGGTTCTCTTAGCTTTTGTTGGATGGGTTTGATGAGGTGGGATTCTAGAGTCATTATCTCTAATGGGAGATGTTTCGGTGGATGAAATTTCATGGATCATTTGACCCTTTCTTTTGGATGATCCTATGTTTGAGGAGTTGTTGCTAAGAGCCTTAGTCATGGTGATGAAGGTGCTAATGTGAGCTTCTAATTTCTGATTTTTGAAAGGTAATTGAGGATGGTGCCATAAACCTAAGAATGTTTGGTTTATAAAGAGTAATTTGAATTTGGGAATTAAATTCTTGACCACTTAGAAGACTAAGCATGCTCTTGAGGTTTTGATCAGCTCTAGGAAGATAATTAATGTATGCTAAGAGTGGTTAGAGAACCAAAAGGTGACATGAGTTTGAATATAGGAGCTGATTTATGTTCTCTGCATCTACGGATCCCGCGGATCCCTCTCAGTAGGGATCCACCTGGTTAAAGACCAGTGGATCCGGCTATCGACAGGTCTAGGTGAAATCATTATGCTTTTGTAAGGTTAGTTATTAATGGATTTCGAGAGTTTAATTTAATTTTGAAGTCTTTAGTTGTTGGATATCTCAAACCCTTAACCATAACAAGTAATGGTGTTTAATGATGATTTTGGCCAAGAAAATTTGACTTTGGGTAGTCTAACTATATGTTTGACAATGATTCCATTTAATTTGATGTGGAGAAGTGGTGATAACAAGTCCTAGAAGTCAGATGATGTCCTAATAGGAATTTACTAAAATCCTTAAAAATAAGAAGAAATGAAAAACAATTTTTGGCCTTAGTTTTGATTAAAAGGTGATTGAGATTAATTTGCTAAAATTGAAAGATATACCTAACTAAGTGCTATCAAGAGTGATAGATAATGTGTGAGTGTTAGAGCTGAATTATGGTGAGTTTTGACTAGTAAAAAAATCAAAAATATTTCAAAGATGTATCCTAGATAGGTCATGGATGAGAGTGAGATCTTCAACTATTTTGAGAAAAACTTAGTTGGCTCTAGTATCTTATGTTTGACTTGTTGGAGATGATTTAATAGAATGTTTTGATGTACCTAAATCTGTATTGCATATCAGATACCACGGATCCCACGGTTCCCTTCTGGGAGGTATCCGTCTAGTACAAATCTGGGATCCGCCTCTGCAGATCAGAAGGCTTTCAGAAAATGTGCAATTTTGCACTTCTTAGTAAATGCTCTTCCTAGTGATTTCTATGGGAACTAAATGTACGAGCACAACTACTATGGTGTATGGCAAAGTAGAGATAGCTAGAATTCCTAGAATGAGTGACGACGACCGTAAAATCTCATTTTCCAACTACCTACGTTAGAATTGTTTAGTGCCATGATATGGCCATACCTACAAACTACAAGCATAATTTAAAATTTTTAAAAACCATTGTTTGAAATTGTTCATCAAAGTTTGATTCTTCAAACCTTACTTTTCTCCTCCTTCTTCACTTCTTCACCCGCCCTCCACTCTTTATCAAACTATCTTCACTTCTTCTTCTTTAAGTAATTGGCGAAGCATTTGAAGATTCCCTTGGTTTGTTGCCATTCGGGTGATTCATTTGGGATGTTTGGCAATTGATTGATGTAGTCCAAGGGGTCAAGATCGATATTTGCGAGTGGGTTGCTACTACTCCCTTCATCTCCACCTTCTCCTTGCCTTTCCCTTTCGTCCGAGGAGTCCGTGGGTGGGTGTGGTCTCTTGCCTTCCACCATAAACCTTGTTGTTCTACCTTCGGTCAATGGTACCATAACCTTATTGTAAAAGCTGTGATCAAGAGATTGTGGAGAAGGGTCTAAAGCAAAGATGAATTTGGCGAGACGGGTTAAAAGCATTGCGTACGGAAGCACCATCTTGTCCATGCTTCTAACACTTGCCATTCTTTTGACCATGTAGTAGGGAAGGTTGAATTGAGTATTGGTCACTAGGCAATAGATCATGAAGCTTAGACAAGCGTTGGGGTGGTCCTTGTTCCCTACTAGGCACAACACATTTTCTCTTATCACATCCTCCCACTTCCTATATAATGCATACATTTCCGAAAGCTCCATTTGAAAAGGATCCCTATGGATCACTTTTGACTTCCTTGTGACTCTTGATGGTGAGGCTCTTGGCATGAACATGGTGTCCCTCACCGTGGTTGCTTCCGGGATCAAATTGTAGTAAATATCATGATGATCAACCATTGTGTGTAGTTGTTCCAAAGACCATTCATTCGAGTACATACAAATGCCTTGAAATGGAACTCCTATAATTCTTCCAAACTCTATAAGAGAAAGACTAAACTCTCGCTCATTTATGGTGAATTCAATTGAGATGGACCCGTCATCATTTCTAATTATCCCCATTGTCTTGTAAAACTCAAGCACAAAGACCGGGCAAATTTGTTCGTTTATATCCAATAAACAATCAAACCCAATAGTTGCAAAAACTTCCCTTATGTCAGTATTTGCAAGAAATGATGGATCAACAACTCTACCTTCATGAAAGAGTCTCCTTTCGAGCAACTTAAAGGCTTTTCTATCGTCCGGACTTAAGCCATTTTTCCTATGATACATGGGTATGTAGTGGGCGGTGTCTTGGTAATCTTGTTGCTTGTTGCTAGGCATGATATTCCTAAACAATACAACCCAATGTGGCGTTAATGATGAATAGTAGCCTAGAGGGTTTGATCACAATTTTGCTCTCATCATCTTTGTTGAGTTCAAGAAATGTGTTTAATTTGTATTAACAATGTTAATTCTTTGATTTAGATTATCTTAGAAAACAATGTGGTGACAAATTATAATAAACCCATTTGAACCCAACTCTTAAAGATGAAGAAATTGTAATTCTAAGAATCAAGGAATCAAACTAACAATGTAGTGAAGATTATACTTACACAAGTGATTGTTAGACTTGAGGAGAATGATGAATTTGCTCCTATGAACAGCACTGGTTTTGTTCGTGAGTCTTTGAGGTGAGTATTCTTGTGGAACATCCACAGTGATCATTCTTGATGATATATCGTCTTCTGTTGCACGGATCCCGCGGATCCCTCTCATTTGGGATCCGGCTAGTGTAAACCGAGGGATCCGGCATAACAGAAAAAATCAACTCAAACATTCCTTGATAACTAAGGTTTGGGAGTTCTAAAAAGTCTAATGTTTTGGTGTTTAAGGTTCTAAAACTTGTGATTTGAGGTTTTTGAAGATTCAGTACTATTCCTATTAGACGAAGTTCCCTTTTTAAGAATTAGTCATAATTCTTGGGAAGCTTTTCACACATTATAATAAAATCCCATTTTATTATAACATAAGAAGTTTCACATGGAAATTTATTGACATAGATGAAGTGTCAATAAATTCTTTGTGATGAATAATGATAATGGTTATCAAATAACCAAAATGTCATTATTACGAAGTCGAAGTGGAGTATCTACAAATAAGTCGAGGAATACTATTTTAGATGATAACTTTAATATAGATAACTAATAAAACAATTATTAATAAATCATGCAACTAAGATTTCAATAATAAAATTAAAAGCAAGTGATTAGTAATCATACTTTGGCTAAATATTCTTTTTGCGAAAGGAAATATTTAGATAAGTTCTTTACGCTCTTCTTGGTGACTCCAAATCCAAGTATGGATAATGCTTGGCTAAATATTCTTTTTGCGAAAAGAAATATTTAGATAAATTCTTTATGCTCTTCTTGGTAACTCCAAATCCAAGTATGGATAATGCGTAAGAAAAAAAATGTTAGAGCATTCTATCATTGTCCAACAATAAACAATATAGTGATTTTAAAATATGACGAAGATAATCCTTCTTTGTAGTTTTCAAACATACATGGATCGTATCAAGTTTTTAAAGTACAACATACTTTAATAGTTTTACCAATTTAAAACTAGAAGGGGGGGTTGAATAGTTTTACCAATTTAAAACTTCCTTTTAAATATTTAGATCGACTTATGTCAATCTATTTGATTGTTTATGTTGGACGTTGATAGATGGATATATAAACGTGGAATGAAATATAAAGAGTAAGAAGCACATCACCACAACACAAGTTATTTATAATGGTTCGGCTACAAGGACACCTTCCTTGCCCTACTCCACTCCCCGAGTCACCTACTCGAGAGTTCGTAAGCACTACACCAACTCCTTGTGGATGAGAAGCCTTCACAACGTCGCTTAACCTTTTTCCGGTACAAAGCTAAATACGAAGTTCTTTCACACCAAGGCGAACCACACCTAACACAACGTCGCCTACCCTTTATACGGTGCTAGGCTAACCACCGAGTTCTTTCACACCTTAGGAGAACTAATCCTATCACAACGTTGCCTACCCTTTATTAGGTACTAGGCTAAGCACATTAGTTCTTTCACACCTTAGGTGAACTACACCTTCACGACACAACACCTAATCTCAAGGAGATCTACTCCTTGTTACAACACCATCAAGGATATCACCATCCTTGTAGATAAACCAATACACATATGTATAACGATGCACCTCATCGATTATACGACCTAAGCATTCTCCCCAAATGCTACTTGATTTGATCCTTTGGCATCCTTCACTAATGCCTTTGACACAACGCTTGGCACCCTTCACTAATGCCTTCGTCTTGACACCTTTAGCATCCTTCACTAATGCTTTTGACACAACGTTTGGCACCCTTCACTAATGCCTTCGTCTTGACACCTTTAGCATTCTTCAATAATGCTTTGACACGGATGATGAGCACCTTTCACTAATGCTTTCATCTTGACACTTTCGGCATTCTTCACTAATGCCTTCAACCCAACATCTATGGAGAAAGGAAGAACTATCAACAAGAGAACCTTAGTAGTCTTGATGATGACGAAGCATGGCAACTCATGGACTTGAGCTTGCACGTCTTCAAGAGGTTGTGATCTCTCCTTTAAGAGGAACCTAGTAGATCACACAAAAACAAAAGACAAACTACATAGATCACTTAGATCTGAGGTTAGAGGGTTAGAATACTTTGGGGAAGTATGTGTGAAAAACCATGTGTAGAGAGAAAGAAATGGCTCTCTATTTATAGAGAAAATTCTCTTTTGTTCCTCGGATCCCACGGATACCTACCACAAGGGATCCGGCTAGCACAAAGCTAGGGATCCGTGGTCCGCTCCTCTTTGCCCATGGGTATTTTTGGTTATGGGTCATGGGTTGATCCATGGTTTTCTTTCTAGATACAATGAACTTGGTTAAGTGGTATATATAAAACCATGGGTTATGGGTCAAAACCATTTGCTAGTATTTTACCCATTTAGTATATACTTGTATTTACCCATTTTAGTATACTTAGTTTAAGTATATGTTTAACCCAATATGTAAACACTAGTTGTTGTACATATGTATCTAAATCATAAAATCACTTATACTTGTTTTAGTGTTTTATGTGACAACTTAATTGTGTTAGAAAACTATTAACTCAAACTATTTACGTACTCTATTTGTTTCGTTAAAATGATTTTACTTTTGTTATCGACAAAACATTAGAAGATCGTAAAATATAAATAAACGTTTTTACGGCTTATTTGTATTAACACTACCCTTAGTCATGAAGCGTATCTAGGTGATGCAGCGAGCAATCTTTGGTGTCTTGGCCATGGATTTGGTCATGTATCATTGATTTTGTCCACTTCGCCGTGACATGTTAGTAATGACAAATCACCCTTAACCTTTGTCGTGTCTACCCATATTGCCTTCGAGAATTTTTTTGTCCTTAACTCTAGTGGTGGAGATTTGTGTAACTGCCAAGCTTATGATAGAATACTTGCTATGACTGTGCAATGAGTGATCACCCTGAAATTGACACTTAGAATAGTTGAGAGATTTGAGTGTTTTGTTCCCATTTCGTGAGGTGTTCGGCTTTGTTTTATTCTATCATAAGGGATTTGTAAACTTATATTTTCCAGGTAATGGGAGATATCTTTTTAGGAATCTATCTAATAAGGTCTACTTGAAGGCAAGTAGAGTTCAAGTGGGGGGATATTTGATAACATCAAATAGTCCTGAATATTAAGTGTCAATTTCCCCCGATAATGCTCGTATTTTATATCATTTATATGGATTTACGCTTGTTTTCCTTTATATTTCACTTTCAGGTAAATTACGAGCATTGGAGCTAAAGAGACGCGGATTTGGAGATTTATTGAAGATATATCACAGTATGCTCATTTTGAAGCAGTTACGGCGTAACTCCTCTCTCACATTACGCCGTAAATAAGGCGTGGCTCAGAAAACCAACTCAACAGAAGATTACGGCGTAACTCTCCCAAAGATTACGACATAACCAACTAGGTCAAATGAGGTTCCGCGTCGCTGCAAGCTAAGCCGTAACTCTTGCATCAATTATGGCGAAACCAAGATTTATTGAAGATACGCCGTAACTAGCATTATTAGTGCAAATTACGAAGAATTGTATGTTACGGCTTAACTCTTATAATTAGTTACGCCATAACCAGATCTGGCCTATAAATACCCCACGATTTCCAGCATTTCAAAGCATCCCATTTCACACACAGCACAAAGTGAACGTGAGTAGAAGTCGAAGGCAGATCTAGAGGAGCATACAGAGCTATCTCCAAGGGAGAAATCACTCCCCTACGATAGCCATTAGCATTTTATCTTTTCTTTACTTTAAATTCATGTATTTTGTAATGTTAAACATTGAATCGATTGTTATAGTTAATATGAACGGCTAAGCACCTCTGGTGCTGGCCTAGTTATGATTCCTTAATTGTTTTTTTTGGACATTGCTTCCGTATAATTATTTCTAAGTGTATGCATGCATAGTTTGTTGGTAGCTACCCTTGTTTCGGTAGTTTTGAATGGCGGTAGTGGCTAGTTACTTAGGAGATATGACCAACTGACCCTAAGTAAGTAGACTGAGACGAGAAGGTTAAGATATGACCAACTGACGACCCTTTTTACTTGTGCGATTTGACCAACTGATCACCTACCGTTTGGATGAACTTAAGAAGTAGGGGGTAAGTGTTTAAGATGCTAGAGCCCGGGCACTCACTGTTATGAATCTAGCATGTTGCGGTACTTAATGACTTGGCTTAGGGGACTAAGAACAACTTGACTTATGATGGGGCACCTGATTTCTCCAATGGGACCCTTTGCTGATAGGTTAGGATGAATTGACCAAATGTTGTCCTAGCGACTTTGACCCCACTTGAAGTAATTGGAAGTAATTAGACGTAAACACTACTAATTAGGATGATTAACTAGGTTAGCACCCCTCTCCTCTATTGATCACATCCTTCGCTTTTATTTGCTTTAGTAGTTAATTATATCAAAATCATATTAAAATCTATGACACCTAGACTTAGTTTAAATCCGCACACATAGCTGTTGGGACGACCTCGGTTCTACCGATTACTACACTACACACGACCGAGTATACTGCCCGTTAGTGCATTAGGGTAGACCTTAGGTATAACGAGTAATTATAAATATTAAAACCTGGTGAGTAAAACCTGCATCAAATTGTCATTAAAAAAAGAGCTAGACTTGTTGCAAAACGATACAATCAACAAGAAGGAATTAACTATGAAGAAACATTTGATCCTGTTACTAGAATGGAAGCCATCAGGATCTTTCTTGCATATGAAACCTACGTTAACTTCAAAGTATACCAAATGGATGTCAAGAGTGCATTTCCCAGTGGTAAACTCAATGAAGAAGTTTATGTTTAACAACCCCCTGCATTTGAAAGTAGTGAGTTTCTTGACCATGTATGGAAGCTTGACAAAGCCCTCTTTGTACTGAAGCAAGCTCCAAGAGCATGGTATGAAACTCCCTCAGCTTTTCTTATTCAAAACAAATTTATTAGAGGAAAGATAGACAACACTTTGTTTATCTATAGGACTAAAGGAGATATGATACTGGTCTGAGTGTATGATGACATTATGTTTGGCTCAACAAATTACAAACTTTGTGAACAGTTTAAGAACTTGATGACAAAGGGAATTGAAATGAGTATGATGATAGAACTCACATACTTTCTTGGACTTTAAATCAAACAAACTGATAAAGGAATCCCCATCAGTCAAGAGAAGTATACTAGAAATCTCTTAAAGAAATATGAGATCTCTGATTGCTTTTTAGTGAAAACACCCATGGTTCCTCCAAACAACTTAGGGTCTGACCTTGCATGGAAATCAATGAATGAAACTTTATTCCGAGGAGTAATAGGCTAACTGATGTATCTCACTGCCTCAAGGGATGACATTCAGTTTGCAGTCTTCCTATGTGCAAGATATCAGTCTGATCCAAGAGAGTCTCATCTCACTGCAGCCAAAAAAATCCTCAGGTACGTGAAAGGTACTCCAATCCTTGGGCTCTACTATCCCAAGTGTTCAGGCTTTGACCTCAAAGGATACACAGACTCATATTATGCAGGCTACAACATGGACAGAAAAAAGACATCAGGCTCCTGTCAATTTCTTGGAGGCAAACTTGTTTGTTGGAGCACCAAAAAGCAACAATCAATGGCTATGTCCTCTGCTGAGGCTGAATATGTAGCTGCTGCTAGTGGTTGTGCAAATGTACTATGGATGAAAAGTCAACTCATTGACTATGACATCCATTACAAGATGGTTCCTATCTTCTGTGACAACACAAGTGAAATTGCTATCTTTAACAATCCAGTACTCCATCAAAGAACCAAACACATTGATATCATATATCATTTCATTAGGGACCACATCATGAAAGGGGACATAGAATTACATTTCATCCCCACTGAGTATCAACTTGTTGATATATTCACAAAACACTTGGATGAACCCACTTTCATAAGACTAAAAGCAGAGTTGGGCAGGTTGGATATTGACAGTCAGGCCTCTGATTGAATAAATTCAACATGGTGTACATAGTTCCCCATTGAATAAATAGATGTCCCTAAAAAATATCATCTCTCAGTGAGTTAAATGCATCAATTGACCTCACTAAATAACCTACCTAAACATCCCACACTGAATGAAATATCATTTAGGGGCTCATGTCACTGACAAGTGACATTTAATGAGAAACTAAATGCTCTAAGTATTAAGTCACTAAGTGTCCTTGGTTTGTAACTGAGTGTATTCAATAAGAAGAATAAATGTTCCTTTTTGTCTAACTTGCATCTATGTCATGGGCCCCCACATCCTCTACCAACTTCCCACTTGGCATTAATTGTCAACACTCACAAATAATATCTGTTAATACAAATAAGCCGTAAAAACGTTTATTTATATTTTACGATCTTCTAATGTTTTGTCGATAACAAACGTAAAATCATTTTAACGAAAAAAATAAAATACGTAAATAGTTTGAGTCAATGGTTTACTAACACACTTACATTTTTCATATAAAACCAAGCAAACAAGTAATAGTGTTTTTATGATTTAGTAATGCATATACTAGTGTTTACATATTGGGTAGATATATACATAATTAGTATGTATTCTAACGGGTAATGCAATGGGTAGAAGTTTAAGTATTTGACCCATTGACTAAATACATTGAATGTGGTTGGGTAAAACCCAAAGTCCATGACCCATACCCATGGAGCATAACCCATAACCCATTGCATGGCATCATGCATAAGTCATAATGGGTATTATCCATGACCCATGAAGCTAACCCATGACCCATGGAATAGATGCATTGCATCTACTAGATACATTGTATCTACTTGGATTCCCATGGTCCAAAGTCTAGGACCCATGACCCATAACCCATAACCAATGGCCAAAAACCCATGGGCAAAGAGGAGCGTCCACGGTTCCCCCAGTTTACACTGGACGGATCCCTCAAGTAAGGGATCCGTAGGACAGTAGCACATGTTTCTCTATAAATAGTGAGTCATTTCTTCATTGTTGTTGGGTTCAGTGAATACCCAAACCCCTTAAGTCTAGGATTTGAAGAGAAAATACCCTAAGTGTTTAGTCCCTTAAACACTAAATGTCACTGAGCGCATAGTCACTCAGTGAGCTATCTTCGGGATACTCACTAAGAGACAAAGAAGAAGTCTCTCCACTCAGTAAGGCGGAACTTAAGGGGTGAAGACTGAGTCAAAAAGAAGATGGTGGATTCAGTGAGTGATGACAATAACTCACTGAATCCCAAAACTCCTCACCAACTACTACCACTGAAGACAAACTAAAGATGAAGACTGAAGACTATAAAGACTGAAGTATAAGCGGGACAAGGCGGGATAAGTTTGAACAGATAAGACGAAATCCTTATCAACCAAAGTCAAACTCTCCCTGAATCGTTAACTATCAGGCTCAGTGTCATCATTGACAAGAAGAAAGCAACCTTGTCACTTACCCTAAATAACCAATCAGTTTGTCCTCTATGATAGAGTTAAAACCATACTTGTATAAATAGCATAAGAGATGAAGTGAAAGATTTAAGCTTGTGCATTAATTGTAAAACACACATACAAGCCATCTTTCACTCCTCCAAATATAACTATGTCCCTGAGATAGCTCAGTGGTTCATGTGTAGTTGTGCTTAAACGTAGCCTAAGCTCAGTGAGGAGTCACACCATACTTGTCGTTTCAATACCAAGTACTATTCCGCAAGTACTTGGGTAAAGTATTCTTTCTGATTCATTTCTAATAAAGAATATAAACGTTGAAAATTAATCAGTGTGTTTTTACTTGCATTACTTCAGTCATTGTTCACAATTAGTTGTCTTAAATTGTTTCATACGAACTGTGAAACGGGATCAACAAATGGTATCAGAGCAGGCTGATTATAAAACCCTTTTTAAAGCCGCTCAAAAACTTTTTTAAATCAGGATCCTAATGGCTGAAAGTGATGTACCCCAACTTGTCGATAAAAAGGGTGGAGCCTATGCTGTTGTTGCCCTCGACTAGAAGTTGACAAATTTAACAAATGGAAAAAGCGAATGCTTTGCTATTTGACTGGGATGGAACCTTACTACATTAAGTATATCAATGAAGGTCTATTTATCCTAATGACTGCTGAAGGTTTGCCTAAACCTGAAGCTCAGTGGACTCAGGACGAGAGAAGAGTGGTCAACCAAGACCAAAGGCTCAAAAACATCATCATATCTTGTCTTCATGATGATGTCACGGAGTCTGTTATTGGTTGTAGTACGGCTAAACAAACCTGGAATGACCTTGTTCACAGCTATGAAGGTCCTTCATATACCAAGGAAAACAGGATTACAGACCTGAAACTTGAGTATAACACCTTCAGGGCTAAAGACTCAGAAACTCTGTCTCAAACTTACACCAGGTATAAAAATTTGTTAAATGAACTCTCAAATGATGGTGTAAAGTTTTCCAAACATGAAATCAATGTTGGTTTTGTAACCAGTCTCCCTGAGAAGTGGCTGAATTTCTCTCAGGGACTAAGGAATGCTAATCACATTCAGAATCTTGAACTTCCTGAAATCTACGGGAAATTTGTCTATGAGGATAACATCATAAATAGACGATACCCTGACTTAAAAAAGTCTCAGGAAGTCAAGAAGTCCCTGACAACCACTTCATCACCAATGTCAAATGCCTTTTATTCTAACAGTGTGGTTCAAGATTTTCAGGAAAATTCAGACGATGAGGCTGATGAGAGAACAAGCGAGGAGTACCTGAACGACTTAAATATTGAGTTTCAGGAAAGGGCACTCCTTGCTAACTCTAAAAGGTTTATACGAACAAACAAAAGTTTTTCAAATGTTAAAGCCAATGAGGACACTGAATGTTTTAAGTGTCACAAAAGAGGTCATTTTGCCAAAGACTGTTTTTCAAAAATAATTTCTGAACCCTCTTACAAACCCTCAGGGCCAAACCAGTCCTTAGGCTTTAGCAAATTTCAACCAAAAGTCTATCAGTCTCATCAAAATTTTCAAAAAAAATCTGATCAAAATAAAACTGTTGATTTTGAAGCCAAGTATAGGAAAGCCAAAGCTAAGCTAGCACTGCTTGAGGCCACACCCTCAAAAACAACAAACAATGTTAAATCTGTGCAGGGTAAGAACAAGGGCCTAGTTGCTAAAGTCTTTTACTGGGATGAAGAGCCAGTCTCCTCAGACGATGAAATGGTACAAGTCAGTGTACTGATGGCTCTCTCAGAAGAGGAAAAGCTAGTTGTTAGGAAGAATCATGCCAGGAATGGAGAATAGGTCAATATTACAATGAAGAAGGTAAATATTTTACTTTCTATGGATGATGATTCAGATTGGCAGTCCTTTATGAACTATATCAATGTTGACCTTAAGTTTGTAGAGGAGCAACGATTAAATCTTTTTTCTAAATACAACAAGTTAAGTTTTGAATTAAACAAGTGTAGGGATGAACTGCTTCTTTTAAAATAAGCCAAGATTGAGGCTGTCACACTGCAAATTCAAAACACTAAACTAGTTAAAAGAAATCAAGCTCTTCAGGAAGAACTTAATGAGGAAAAAGATATCATTGATAGTTGGACTGCTAAGAATCCTAGAGTCTTTGATACTGTTGGAGCCCCCAGTAGCAAAAAGAGAATCATAGGTGAAGATCATCTCCCTGATTCTCACAATAAAGCCCAAGGTCCAAAACCATTTGTGTCTGCTCGCATGCTCTCCAATATGGAGTCAATTCCTAAGTCCAGTGATTGGGTTGAAAGGGTAAACCCTGAGAGTAAGCTTCCAAATTTCGATTCTGGAAGAATACTTGAGCCTGAAAGCCAAGCTCTTAAGAGCATGCTTAGACTTCCGATGTGTCCAGAGTATTGAACACATCTCTCGAGTCAAGCGAATTTCAGTGCACCGCTTCCACCCCTGAAACCTCTTCAAGGTGCTGCACCTAGCTCTGAGCTTACTCCCTTGCAATTCAACCCTCACTCACCAAAAGAAAGGTCTGGACTTGGTAGAACCATCCTGAAAAGACCAACAAAACCAACCCAAGAAGACTTTGTTCCCACTGAGACTTCAACATCTTCAGTTCCTACTAAAGCAGACCAAATCCAGCAACTGACTGAACTTGTGAGGAAGTTGACAGACAAAATAGACTCTATTGAGAAAGCTCCTGATTCAACAATCAAGGAAACTAAGTCAGCCTCCTCTAGTTCATAAAGGTTAAAATCTAACACCAAACCCACACAGAAGTGTGATCTATGCCAATATACCAGCCATACCACTGATAATTGCTATAGAATCCTTTTTTCCATGATCTGTAAAAAGGAAGATCATAGAACTTCTGACCACTGATAACATAAAATAGTCCTGATTTTCTAAGCGTTAATTTCCCACTTTATCATCACATTTTGAGTGAAATACTAATGAAAACATCCTTATTCCTTATTATAACAACCCGCATTTTCAGGTTACTTTTCATTTTTTTTGAAAAGTTACTATTCACTTTTACTATGCACTTTCACTATTCATCCCGTAAATTTTTTTTTATTTTACATTCTCGTAAGTTAATTTATTTTAGTAATAACCTGAGAGTTTGACAATCGTTAGATCATCTTCGCAAAAGTTATTAAGAAAACATCGTCTTAAAGTTTCGTTTTGGTCAGAGCACCATTTAAACATCCCGCGGATAATAAAAACCAACTCTGACAACTTTCCTCACATCAAATTAATTTTTAGATCATTCATAATCAATTAGAGAATTTTTAAGATTTCATTTAAATGTTACCAAATAAACCCTGAGGCGTACGAGACTAAACTTACGTTTTAAACAATTCAACTTAGACCCAGACTTAACCATTCCTGCACTGTGTTTTATAAGATGTTTTGACACTTTTACATTTTTTGGAAAAGTCAAACATATTTCCCTCCTCCTTTGACCATAAAAAAATTAACCTTGTATGTTCTACATTTTTGCTTAAATCGCGTAACTTTTAGACTTCACGTATAACTGTTAAGTTATCCCAAGTATAACGAAAACCATATTTTGACATCTCAGATCACTTATAGACTAATTTTAGCCTACTTTAAATAAATTCACGGTCATTTCCCTAAAATCTCGTTCTTTTATGATGAATTGCATTTTTCACATATTTAGCCTACGTTTCCAGTTTTAACAGCGTTTACCCGACCCATTAAACTTATCACTCATTTTTATAAAATAATAATGAGTATATTGATGAGTTTAATCATTCCTATAAGTTTCATATTTTTACAACACCCGGTTTTACGTTTCATGAATTAAATACTTACCGTTAGCGATTACCGGGACCAAAACTCACTCCGTAAAGGTAAGATAAATGTTCAAAACTCTTAACCTCCTCATTTTAGCTAGGTAGAATTTTTGATGTGTCATCAAGCATGGTGTCTTGATCATGACCATTGATTCTTTAGATCTTTACACTTGCAAACTTAACCATGGTTAAATTCTAACCTAATATATAGTTAACCAAATCCTTTCTCCTATAAATACTATCCTAAAACCTTCATAAATTCTTGCACCACACCTTCTTAACATCTAAATTCCTTGTAACATGTTGGATTTCATAAACACATCACATAACACAATATGGTTCGAATGATATGAAGTAGTTTAGAGAGAGAAAGTAAGATGGGAGCCTTTCTAGAGAGAGAAAGTGAAAGAAAACATAGAAGGTTAGATTGAGTGAAAGGTCCAACCCTCTACCTTGGGAGGTAGAGGGTATTTATAGTTACATACTACACGTCCTCCTTCGGACTGTGGATCAGGCATACAGTGGGTAAAGACCCGTCCTTCCTCCACGGTGTTGCACTAAACTAAACTACGCTAATAACTAACTAATAAACTAACAAATAACGTAACTAACGATATGTCTACGAGCTAACTTATGCTAGATTATATTTGGGGTGACCGACACTTCACTATGGAATTTCTAATTCCTAACAATCTCCCCCTAAAGGAGGTCACCCCATGATTTACATTTTGAATCCTAGCATTCTATTTTATCATCAGTTTTGAGCTCATAGACATTAATTCTTCACATCTGCATCTTTGTGCTTTAGCAGTGACTCTTCATAGTCCGAGTGTTTTGTACTTTAAGTGGAGGTCTTAAACTGATCCACATCTTTGATGATCTTCGAGCTTTCATTGAGATCATCAGCCACAGTAAATCTTTGGATCACCCTTTGTAGTGTTGCCTTCATGTGATGTTGTGACTTTCGGACCGACATGCTCACACTTTCAGGATCATGACATCTTTCCATCAGAGTAGCGGAAGCTTTTCTAGTTCATGATATTTGCGCAGCAGAAAGAAGCATAGTATAAAAATATCTGAGCCAGGTTATGTAGATATGCACTAGTCATGATTTCTTCAATTAAGTGTGGCTGCGGTGAGCATGCGGCTTTGGATTGACTTCTCAATTCTGATCAGCTGCAACCGTCCAAATGTACCGGCAAACAACAGTTAGCAATAAAACACACGAAAGTGTCTTTGATCACTTTCGTTGAATTGAGGTACACGGCCGACATTTCTCCGTTGATTAGTACAAGTACTGCCTGTGATCAGGTATAATTCCGAAGAATCTCCTTGACAGGGTTTCGCAGCTGTTATAGCTGTTCTCAAACCGGAACGTCTCAAAGAAGACAACATGGAGTGAGTGAACCAGAGAATTGAGATTCACTGATTGATGAAAAATTGATTTGAAAACAATCGTGTATTGCTTGAAGAAAGAGTTTTGCAATACGACGAAGGTTTTATGAGAAAGATCAATTTTCAATCAAAAATACTTTTTTGTATTTGAAAAGAGTACACATTCGATGTCCTAGAGAAAAGAAGAGATTCGCACATCGAATGGTTTTTCCAAAAGTATTTTTTCAATCAGAGATACTTTTTGTGTTGGAAAACATGAATACACATTCGATCTGCTAGAGAAAAGAAGATTTGCACATCGAACAGTTTTTCCAAAAGTATTCGTCAATTGATTTCCTGGACCAAGGTTGATTCAAGAATGAATCGCCCCATTGTTTCTATCCAGTTGTCACAAGCTTGATCTTTAGAAAAGATCTCACATGTCACCCACCAAGAGATTGTTTGATGTTGGCACTAGAAGGATTTCCATCTTCATTGTGAATATTTAACATATCACTCGGATGTTCTTGCAATACTACAAGGATAATGCGTAGGACTCTCAATATATACTTACTTTCCACATTGTGTGAAACAGTGAGTCTTCATTAATTTTGTGTCCTAATGAGATATTATGGATGATCTCTTGGCTCTAGACTCAATTGTGCACATTTGGTTCCTATGTCGGAGACTAGGGAGAGGGTCTCCTTCTTCAATATCAACAATCTCTAAGAGAAAGTCGATAGATTATGTAGGTTCCCCGTGAGAATGAAACAAGCCCTTTTAAGAGGAACTTGAGTAGCTTGGGAAGTTTACGTGCATTGCGTCACTGGGTCCATGACGTCTTGTCTTCAATACCAGTGTTACCTTAGTAAACACCAGTAGCGTATGTATTGAACCCGATTTCTGCCCTAAGGTTGAATTATTGGAGGGCTATTTCTTTTCACCCTTTTTCACATTCAATTCTTTTTCATTCTTCAACCCCTTCAGTGCTTACCGAGACTTCATTACTAGAACCTTGTTGGGTTTATTCCAGTTCTATTTCTATCTCAGTCCACACTCTTCCCATATTCTCATTTTTCTCCTTTTTTCATCATACCTAAGGACTCTACACTATCTAGTGGATTGTCCGTGGGTAGATCCCTCCGGCTCTGGCGGGATCGTGGGAACGAATACCTAACCTAACCATCCTTATAACACCATGCATAAAGTAAATTGGTCAGTCTTTTGGTATTGTTCTTTCCTTGTTGAAACTAATTGAAAAATCATTTGAAAAATCAATCAAGGTACTTTTGATATAAAATCAAAGCATTTTGTACCTTAATTGTTTTGATCATTTAGAAATGCTCCCCCTTAACATGTGCATATGATTTTGAAATTGTTTAGTACATGGAGGCAAGAGTACTTTGAAATTTTTCTTTGATCACAATTTCTTATTAAAAATCCATTTGATTTTCTTTGGTAAATTCTCCCCCCTCAATATGTACGTTGGTTATTTGAAATCATTTAACACATAGAGGAAAGAGTTCATTGAAGTACTTTCACGATCACATAGCCATTAAGAAACCATTTAGAAAATCAATCATGGTACTTTATGTTAAAACATAAAAGCATTTGTACCTCGATAGTTTATTTTCTTTTGAAATGCTCCCCCTCAATATGTGCTTCGATATTCGAAAGCGTTTAGCACATATGGAAGAGCAGCCTGCACTTTTTGAGTCAAAATGATCACTTGTTATCAGATTTCATATTTAAATCACATTTTATCCCCCGATCAAAAATATCAAATCCTTTGAGATTTTAGATCCCAAGTGATTCAAATATGTTTAGAAAACATGGGAGAAAATATGCTTGGTTTAAATTCTCTTCTGGTTTTTGGTTAAATGCTCCTCCACAATCATGTGCATTATGTATTTCAAAAACGTTTGGCCCATGAAGGAAGGAGTCCTTTTGAAACAATCACCCTTTAAAACCGATTTGAGATTTAAATCACGATCTCTCCCCCGATCAAAAATTTCAAACCAATTGAGATTTTGGATCCCGATTGATTTAAATCATTTGGAAAATATTGGGGAAAGACGTGGCAAGATTTAATTTTTGAAATAGACTGATAAGGATCAATTTAAGACATTAAAGATTGTTAGTGTCAGTATGATAGTTTTTAAGAGATCTTTAAGTAAAATAAAACAATTTCACAATCAAACAAGAACAGAAAAAATTTCATTTGTTAAGATCTTTGAGTTTTAAAGAAAATCATACCAAGACATAACATTAAATCTTTAGATCACCACTTTATTACGTACAAACGGGACTTTTATGAAGAAATATCGTTTGAAAATATTTTATTTTAAATCACTCCCCCTCAATCGATGACCGTAGTCGATGATTGAGTGACTTAAGTTTTGATAAAATGAAGTCCGGTGATTTTCGAAATTAAGTCCAATTTATTTTCAAAACCAATATTTTTCCATTTTTCAAAACAATATTGTTTAAGAAATAGTTTAAAAAATGTTATCATCCACTACTTGTCTTGCACAAAGATACGTTAGGTGGTTGAGCTGCTTTTGTTGTTGTTGCTGTAGGTTTGGAAGAAAACCATCTACTGAAGCAGTGAGACCTCTTACATTGCATGTTTTTATGCCAACTCTTCATAGAGGTCCAATTAACCTCCGTTTCTTAATTTGATGATGAAGAAAACCATCTGCTGATGCAGTGAGACCTCTTACGTTGCATTTCATGCCAACTCTCCATAGAAGTCAAATTAAGCTCCGTTTCTTTATTTGTCGACCCAAGAGATAGTTGCCCTTTCCATTCGACATCCAATCATCTTTATTTGTGTGATCCGGATCGGGAATAATCTTATTAACCATCTTATCTGCATATGTTAGTGAACATACATAAATGGTGGTCGACAACACCCAAACAGCAATCGACTACAATCAGATCATATAAAGACATGGGAATAACATGTTTATCAAACTATAGTCATCTAATTCTAACACTCATATCCTAAATTTCTAGTCCTTCGACATAGGCAATTATCATTTTGAATTAAACGCATAGGATGATTAAGAAAGCCCGTTAGATGATGTAAATTTGAAAACATTCTCCCCCTCAATCAATGACTCATTTTCTGAAAAGTTTAAAAGCGCTGAAGTCATTGATTGAGTTTGCACATTTTATAAAAACTCTGAATCTGATTGTTTTTTTAAAGCAACTCGTTTACCACCATTTTGTTAACACAAATATTTTTCTAAAGAATTTTAGAAGGAAAAATATTTGAGTAGGAACAGCAGTCCTTCGACATACTTTCCTCATTTTGTTTTTAGGATAAGTGCGCGAAATATTTGAAAATTGGTTTAGCGCATCACTTTCTTTTCTTGAAGAACGGGCTGCTATCTGAAATAATAGCAAACCATGGTTTTAGCGCGGGTTACAGTCTGAAATAACTGCAAGCCATATTCTGAGACATGTTTTGAAAAAAATATTTACACCTTCTGCTCGAACTTCATCTAAAGTCCCGTGCCATTATTGAATGACATTTCTAAGATCGTAGATGTTATCGATACCAGAAGACATGTCATGAGAAAAACAATATTTTTTGACTTTTTCAAATTTTTTGATTTTTAAGGATTTATGAAGGTTTTATATTTTTCTATTTTCTTTTTGTTGGTTTTATATATTTGTATTTTGCTTTTTGATAATTATTTACAAAGATAGAGAAATAGTTTAAGAAGATGATGATACGAGTATCGAGATAAGGAAATCGCTGACACTTTGTAGAAGATAGAAGTCATCATCTCTTAAACTTTCACCACCAAAGCATTCGAGGCTCTTGAATCGTCGCAAGAACTTGAGCCTTCTAAAAGTGAATCTTTGGCAGCTTCCCCCAAACCGACAAACTTCGAATTAAGACTATTTCCCCCTAGAAGATGAAGTGAAGCAAACAGTCTCATTGTATGAAGCTCAAGAACCCGAAGAAGATGCAAAAAACGAAGTAATAAGTTAACACGGATCATCTCTGCGTTTATCAAACTCGGAATAAATGATTAAGTCTGATCTCATGAACCTGTTGTGCGTCCCCGATGTACACATAACTCTTCGAGTTTGAGCAGTTGTCTATTCAGGGGAACCATATATCAACATCTTCATTTTACCAAGTGCATTCCAGTTATCTTCCATATAACCAATCAGCCCATTATGTACACAAGTACCCAACCAGAATAGAAAAAACGACATCACAGTAACTGGTTTGAATCACTGATCTTCTCTGCGGATGTCAACTCCGGAATAACTGATTAAGCTCGATCATGTGAACATGTTGTGCGACCCTGATGTACACATATCTCTCCCCTAATGGATGCGACCTCATCGAAATCATCATTGCATTGTGTACATAAAACACTAACCGGAAGCAATTTATCATAAGTCATATAGAAGATGTCGATAAGCAATATCATCTCACGTTCCAAATATTCTTCTCACATTTCTTCCAACTAAACACTGAAGTAACACATACCAAAAGTCTCCAGAGACCACTTCTCCCAAATAGTTGGAATAATACATCCTTCCCCCAAATAGTTGGAATAATATATCCTTCCCCCAAATAGTTGGAATAACACATCCTTCACCCAAATAGTTGGAATAACACACCGAAGGCTACGAGTTAAACACTGAGTTTCTCTACAGTTATGACATTTGTCTTTTCCGGGATTACTTCAATAGAGAAGAAGTATTAAGTTCATCACGTGTACTCGTTGTGTGTTCAGATGTATGTCTCCTTCCCCCTTGCTGGTTTTGATACCTCAGAATCAGCAACAGATTATACATACAAAAAATTCTTGAAATAGAGAAGAACAACCAATTAGCTCAACTGAATCCTGTGAGAATCAACTGCTACAGAAACTCTCTCTGACTATCTTTATCAACCCATATGTAGACAACTTGAAGTGACCACTAAAAGAAGAAAAACCCGATATACCAAACTTGAAACTGAAGCCGAATTCCCCACATTTGTATCTTAAGCTTGCATTTGATGATGGAAGAACGGTGTCGAGAATTTATGCTTCAAGCAAATCTCTAAGTACTCACTACTCAAACAAAGTATGAGACATTAACACCTCTTGCGATTATCCACACCGTCATCTGCATGTGACACTGAGTAAAACACGTAACTCCTAATAGTGATAGTTAACCGTGTCTTCAACCATCCACCCCGCTCATGGTAACTAGATAAACCAAGTCTTCAACTCAAATTCTTAAACCCGAGCAAGTTATCAAATAAGAACACGCCCTTGTGAAAGTCAACTTCAATCTCAAATAAGTGATAAATGATTAACTCCGAAGTAATCAACTTGTGTCAAATGCCCAACACGTGAATAAACATACAATCGGATGTACGTTGACCCACTGAATGAACAGGAACAAATGATTCCTCAACATAAATGCATTCTTCCTAAAAGTATACATGTAGAGACTGATCTAGAAGATTCACCAATAATGTCTTTGAGCGGATGAGGTAGTCATTTTCCTTGAAGTTCATGTGGTTGATTTATAGCGTGCACGTAGAGAGGAAAAATAATCCGTGAAGATTTGGCAAAGGAATACCAAAGAGCGGATCATTATTCATGAGTGCAACTGCAATATTATGATAGTCATTATCAACGCCTTGAGGAATATCTGGATATTAGGCTTCTTGAGTATTCTGAGTTGTTCTTCTTAGATGATCAACATCCGCTAGTGGTTAGAAATACGCATTAAGCATATCTTGAAACAATGAATTCCAAACAATAATCTCAGTTATCCTTAGTAAGTGAAACATTAGGCGTTGAAGGAGAGTCGTATGACCATTATTCAAACATCCATCAACATGTAGTAAATTCACTCTTCTCCCCTTAAAAATTGCATCCAAAGTTGCCATTGTTGATTGAGAAAATGAATAGGAATATACACCAATGAACGTAGATCCACTTGATGACTGAATAAGCATAGGAGAAGCATAAAGCTTGTTGATGAAGAATGTCGATGATAATGGTCATAACCATGAAGATTTCTCTTCTTTTGAAGATAAAGCGCACTGAATCGTACACCTTTCTTTTCTTTGAAGAACGGGGCCTGAAGTGTTATCTACAGACGCCATAATGTTGAAGAGCGAGGCCTGAACTGATGTGAACAGATGTCATCGCCGATTGAATATCAAGGTTGAGTTACTTGGACCCGTGAGTTATGATATATC
The DNA here is from genome assembly GCA_910596185.1 of Chrysanthemum makinoi. Taxonomy (NCBI): domain Eukaryota; kingdom Viridiplantae; phylum Streptophyta; class Magnoliopsida; order Asterales; family Asteraceae; genus Chrysanthemum; species Chrysanthemum makinoi. The sequence goes on from OU343224.1 coordinate 93,220,092, forward strand.
AATCCATTTGTTATCCATACTTTAAGCCAGTCCATGTAATGAAGGATCAAAGTATCTGGAACTGAGTAAGGACTACATGCACTAACATTACAAGCTTGATTGCATACATATTGGTTAGTGACATTAGTATCCAAACCCTTTGGGGTTTCATGGTCAACCTTGATTTTGCCATCGGTAAACACCTTTCCGGTAGGTATCCACCTAAGTCCAACATCCTTAAACATTCTACCAGATGGTATCCACTTATGGCAAGGTCTAGGATTGTTGATATTCTTATGCACAGTGGAAGACTTATTGGTATTCCTAGAATCCAAAAATTTAGCAGTTGGGATCCATCTAGGTGAAGTTTTAGGTTTGTTTTGCTTCATGACATATTGAACCTTAGCCATGTTAGTAGTATTAGTGGATTGTACCTTAGCATGTGAGTTAGGAAAATGTTTCTTATTCGAAAAAGACTCAGAATTTCTAGTTTCATTTTCTACATGCTTAGCATTCTTCTTCATATAACTACTCTTAGATGCAAGCCAACCCTTAGTCATTTGAGTGTTCCTAGGTAATGGTTTACTACTACTAGCAGTGCCTTGAAATCTCGTGGAATGCATCATCCTAGGTCTTGCACCTAAAATTCTGTCTTTTCGAATCTGTGCCTTTTTCCTAGCTTCTCCTAGATAATAGTTCTTCCACAAGTCATTCATATCATATGAATTCTGGGTTTTAATGTTTGTTTTTGACACTGTTTTCGAACTAATCCTAGAGGTGCTGGGAGTAGAAGTGGCTACTTGTTGATGGTTAACGGAGCTAGAAGCATTATTCTTAGGTAACTTAGGTGAAGTGACTGGTTTTGACAAAAATTGTATTGCATCAACTTGGGAGGCAAGCCTTGTCTTCAAAGATTTTGTTCTTTCAGATATAAATGCAGTAGGCTGCCTAACAATGGACCGGTCTCTGGTGGGATGAGAAACTGGCTTCCCCAAGGTTGATGGTTTTGTAAACTTAGTGTTCACAGTTTTCCCTACAGTTTTCCTAAGCTCATTTTTTAAGGCAACAATAGCGAAACTCTTTTCCTGAAGTTGAGCTTTGAGTTCATCAATTTTAGCTATCAAAGAATTTGTTTGTTCCATTGACTTAGTTCTAGCTTCTTTGACAGAGTCACTTAGTTCTATGTGATACTTTCTCAAAGACTCATTTTCCTTTAGTAATTTGGCCACACAAACTGCTAATTCATCATTTCTCATTTGAATATCATAAATAGCATTAACATCAGAATTAGTTGTAACCAAATTACTTTTCACATGCATACCAAAAATATGTTTCTTCAAATTATTGATAGTCGAGTTTTTGGCTTGAAGCTGAGCTTTTAAGTCGTTTATTTCAAAAAATTCACGAAATTCAGGAAATTCCGGATTTTTACTTGGTTTCTTAGTTTGAAAACTTTCCTCCTTTCTTTGTATTTCAATTTCAAGAGAAATGCAATGTTTTTCAAGTTTTGAGAATTTGTTTGAAAGTTCATCAAAAGCCTTTTTATCAACCATATCATTTGTTTTGAAATTATTAGTCTCAACCTCAACCAAGGAACATATATCAGTATCATATTCAGCATTAAGATCAGTTTGTTTAGGTACATTAGCATATGCACTATGTTGAACAGTTAAGGGTACCTCATCGCATGACACCTGTTCATTTATTGGTCTGATATCTGCATCCACATCATGTGTAACAATAGTCACTAAACTACTGGCTGTTTCAAGCGTAACTGCCTCTGAGCCTCTGTATTCAGTGTCAACTGATCCATCATCCGATGCCTTACCGATCACAACACTACAATCTATTGATTGTACCCGACATTCATTCACCTTTCTGATCACCGCATCCACTTCTTGTGTGACCGGAATTACTGAGCAGCTGGTTACATCATTCTTAGCTGTCTCTGATATTCGCATTCAAAGCAACACCCGACCTTTCAACTGATACATTACCCGACTCATCACAACTATCTCTCAACTGCACCTGACACTCATCCACTTTTTCATCTTTCTGTGTAACTTCTTCAATGTACTTCTCCATATTATCCATGAGATGGATAAGTGTCTCTATGAACACGCAAATTTCCATTCCAGCGTGTCTCTTGAAAGACATTTTAGTCATGTCTTGATCATAATCTGATGTGAATTCCCTTCTAATGAATGACTGAAAATGTTTGTAGATCACTTGAAGTGCAGCACTGGAACTATCCTTTTGAACCTCCTCTTTGTCAAGTTGTAGCTCCAATTGCTCTAGGTTTAACATCAAAGTTTATGTTAATGTGGATAAGTCCTGACGGACAAGGGCAATACCTGTTTGTTCCATTGTTATAGATGTGAGTAACATGAGGTGTGAGTGAAGTCGTTGATAAGGTTCAATGCTACTTTCCTTTTGCATGGCATTATGTAGTCTAAACAGGTGCAAATCTTTCACATTGGACTCAGAGTATGAAGAACTCAAATCATCATTGATTGATTCCATCATCAGTAACCGTTCAGTATAGCTAATATTCTCATGGTTGTCTACAGCATACGCTTTGAGTACTTCGAAATCACTGAATCAGGAGTGTAAGACATGATGTTGAGGTATACACGGGATTTTACAAGTCTGTGATTTAAACCGAGAAATAGAATCTTTCGCGGGATTTTACTAAAATCAAGACAAAACCGTTAAGCAATGCCAATATAATGTGCTAAGATAACTGATGGATAGACACAGTGATAGACAATTGTGTGTTAGAACTTATGATTGTTTGTAGGATTAGCAGAGATGTTGTTTGGTTGAGATTTGGATTGGTTAATGCACGTTTTTACGGAGAAATTTAGGTCTAAAAGCATAAAAACCTCAATAACTTCTGTTCGGAGTGGATTTAGGCCTCGAAGGTTGCCTTAAGTTCATTTGGCGTGCAATTCTCCTCGTTCTCATGGTCGTTTTGATGGGTAGAACGCTGAAAACGGAGTTACGGTTCAAAAGTTATGGCCGTTTGAAGTTTTGTCGGGAAAAGTCAACAAAACGCACCCTAGACAACTCGCTCCCAAGACAACTCGCACCCTAGTCAACACGCCTTGATGACAACTCGCTTAATGTGACAACTCGCTTATAAGACAACTCGCTTCAGGCACAACTCGCTTAGTCTGACAACTCGCTTATAAGACAACTAGCTTCAGGCACAACTAGCTTAAGCTGACAGGTCGCTTAAATGACAACTCGCTTAAGGTAAAACTCGCATAACATACAACTCGCTTAAACGACAACTCGCTTAAGGTACAACTCGCATAACATGACAACTCGCTTCACAAATTTAGACAACTCGCATACAAGAAATACACTACGAGACTCAACTCGCTTCCAGCCAATATTAAAAAAAACACTTTTCAATCCAAAAACAACTCAACCACGATGATTCAAGCCTTCCAAATCAAAACCTAAACACTTATAATGATTCTAAAAACGAAAGTACAATCAAAATCCAAACTTTAACACTAGAAATGATCCAAATGATGTAAACTACTCTAAACTCATTCAAACCCAAAAACCATATGAAAACCACTAGAAATCCAAGAACATGAAGGATGAGAGATCAAACCGTGTCTCTTGATACCAATTGTAACATATTGGATTTCATAAACACATCACATAACACAATATGGTTCGAATGATATGAAGTAGTTTAGATAGAGAAAGTAGGATGGGAGTCTTTCTAGAGAGAGAAAGTGAAAGAAAACATAGAAGGTTAGATTGAGTGAAAGGTCCAACCATCTACCTTGGGAGGTAGAGGGTATTTATAGTTACATACTACACGTCCTCCTTCAGACTGTGGATCAGGCATACAGTGGGTAAATACCCGTCCTTCCTCCACGGTGTTGCACTAAACTAAACTACGCTAATAACTAACTAATAAACTAACAAATAACGTAACTAACGATATGTCTACGAGCTAACTTACGCTAGATTATATTTAGGGTGACCGAAAATTCACTATGGAATTTCTAATTCCTAACATGCTATCATTTACTTTGAGGTGAGTTCATAGCCCCAATTTCTATTATTTAATTGTTTTACAAACCCTTGGGGGAGATACATGCTTTATTTTAAATTGAACACATTGCTTTCAAATTGTATGTTTATCTGATTGTCATATTGTCAGTAAGTAACCATTATTTGCCAAACATAAGTCCCTAAATCATGAACCATTAATCACTTTGAGAGTAAGCACGAATATTGTGAATAGATCTATTTGGATTGACGAATCCCGTTTGTGTTGACCGGTTAGGCAAACAGACGCTCTATATTTGAGTAACATTAGGTAAAAACGGCAATTTTACCTATTAGGGCTGGTACCAACAATTTCTCCAATTAATATTGGAACACGTTAACGCCTTGGTTGCATGAGCTTGGTGACAAACATAAGCGGGCTCAAGTATCATATACTTGAGGCAGCCGTACCAAACAATAATAACTGTTTTGTTTTCAAACCATTGGTGTGAGTCTAATTAACTCACACTTCCAACATAATGTGTTCAACCATCAAACAAACTCTATGAATTTCACTCAACCTTTGTGTTGACAGTTTTAAGCATGTATTTCAGGTCCATAATGTCGGAAGCTGGCACGGAAGAGCAAGGACTAGATCAAGAAGGCTATAATTATTTTATCATTCAAGAAAGACATCAAAAGACTTTATATTGATGCATTTTGTAAACAATGGAACCAACTGGGACCTATTTTGTAAACTCTGATATATTTCTATAAATTGAATGATAAATCCTTTTTAAAATGACTCCATTAGAGTTCGTTTTCTATTGTTTTGACTGTTGTGCCATGAACTAACACCCAGTTTGAATTCCGCTGCGTATCACGAAATTAGGGGTGTTACAGATTTGTATCAGAGCCTTAATTATAGAGAAACGGGTCTAATTGTGACCTAAACTATAACTACTTTTACAAACAAAAACATTTTATAGCCTTCCGTTCTCCGTGCCTTCCATCCTCCAGACGATTATGTGACTTTTAAGCATTTTAAGCTACACAAACATACTAGTATATTGTGTGAAAAACTAGAGGGGGGGGGGGGTTGAATAGTTTTGCCAATTTTTAGTTAGTTTCAAAAACTTTTAGATTCGTTAATATGTGAGATCTTATGGATGTAGAGAAAGTATATATCTAATGATAAAGCAAGTAAATAAAGTAAAGCTAAGGGATAGAAGTGACACAACCGATTTATAGTGGTTCGGCTACAAGGACACCTTCCTTGCCCTACTCCACTCCCCGAGTCACCTACTCGAGAGTTCAAGCATTATGTCAACAAACTCCTTCACTTGGCGGAGAAGCCTTCACAACGTTGCTTACACCTTTTTCCGGTACAAAGCTAAATACCGAGTCCGTAACACGGTTGACCAAACCAACACGACTATTACACAACAAATATGTGAAATATCAAATACAAGATCTTCGCTACAGAAATCTTACGGAGGAACAAATCAATCAAGGACCCCTTGCTTGGATGACTTGTAGAATGCTCGTGATCTCGCCTTAGAGAAGGACCTATATGAGAATCACTAAAGAAAGAAAGAAGGAAGTACTCTCTAGATCAAGTGATATTTTGTTAGAAGAGAATGAGAGTATATGAGATAATTAGTAAGAAGAGGGGTGAGTTAGAATGAAGAAATGGCTCTTTATTTATAGGCAATTTACCTGTTCCCCGGATCCACGGATCCTCCCACTTGGGATCCGTCTAGTGTAATCCTAGGGATCCGTGGGACGCTCCTCTTTGCCCATGGGTTTTTTGGTTATGGGTCATGGGTTATGGGTTTTCCTTTAGATTCAATGTATCTAACGAATATATTGTATCTAGTCAAATGGGTATGGGTTAATGGGTTATAGATATGATCCATGGGTTATGGTTTTTACCCATCGTAATAAACTATTACAACAAATGATTAATTACAACATTTTTGTATTTAAATGGCTATATGTAAATGCTTTACAAAAATAACATGTATCCTTATAATTGTACTTAAGATAACATTATATTTGTTATCAACAAAACACAAAGAGATCGCAAAATATTAATTAACGTTTTTACGGTTTATTTGTATTAACAATCTCCCCCTTTTTGTTGATGACAAAACATAATGTTATGATGAGTAAAACTTAAGAATAGATGTATGTTTTGAAAGCCCCTAAGTTTTACTTCTTCTCCCCCTTTTTGTCGAAACAAAAAGTTAACCCTTCGAAGAAAAAAAAAGTGTGGAAAAATTAATCCACTTATCGCTTACTCCCCCTTGACGGTAGCTCCCCCTAGTTTGGGGCGTCAAGTGAAGAAAAAATAAATTAAAAAAAAAATCCTACAAAGAGAAAGGTTAGTAACATGCTTAAATAATCTTGTGATTGACGAGAATCAAGATTGGGAGCCAAGGTATGTAAACAAGGCCTTGTAATAAAACAACAAAGTGTAGTGGTTTTTATGCCACCTACAAGCATGCAAAAATAAGAAAAAGACTTGTTCTTGAAAATGACTTCAAAAGAAAAATTACTAAAAATAGAAAATAGTAATAATGATTCCCTCCATGCTTGCATAAGGTTATGGATGGAGGTGTGGATGAGTAATGGTATTGATGCGATCAAGGATGAGGTTGAGTATGAATCGCATTTCTTCCCTAACTTCTATTGCAATTTCCCTAGTGGATTGGCAATGTGCACAATGTAAGTGATGTGGGTAATGAGTACGGAAATCTTCTGGGTTGTTTTGATTTGTGAGTTGCGGAAGTTGTGGTGGAAAAATAGGAAAATACGGATCAAAGTCCGGAATGATTAGAAGTGGTGGTGGAAAAGTTTCAATGGGAGCTAAGGGTGGTGATGTTTTGTTAGGATTTAGTAAATCCAGTTATTAAAGAGTCGGTCACCTCAAGTATATGTAATCATTAGAAATCTCGTAGTCATAGATTATTACAAGTTAAGTAGTATTTAGTTAAGTAACACCGTGGAGGACGGACGGGTCTTTACCCACTGTATGCCTGATCCACAGCCCGTAGGTGGCGATTTATGTAAGTACTATAAATACTCTCTACCTTCCAAGGTAGAGAGTTGGAGCTCATAATAAGATTTTTCTTTCTCTCACTAAAGTTCCCAAACCTCTAACTCTTTCTCTCTCTAGAAAATCATCTTGTACGCCTCTTGTGTTAATTGTTTGATGTGTATGTGAAATCCAATATGTTACAAATTGTATCAAGAGCCATGGTTTGATCATCTCTTACATATCCTTGGATTTCTAGTGGTTTTTAGATGGTTTTTGAGTTTGAAAAAGTTTAGTGGTTTTTGCATCATTTGGATCATCTCTAGTGTTAAAGTTTGAATTTTCGGTGTACTTTTGTGTTTAGAATCATTGTAAGTGCTTGGGTTTTGATTTGGTAAGCTTGAATCACTGTGGTTAAGCTTGTTTTGGATTGAAAAGTGTGTTTTTGAAGTTTTTCTTGGTAGCGACTTGGTTCTCGTAGTGAATTTCATCTTAGCGACTTGCTTCAGTAAAAAGTAGCGAGTTGTAGTGCTTTTTGGTAGCGACTTGGTACTAGCGACTTGTCTTTTGAGACAAGCCGACAAACAGTACACTTAGTGGATTCTCCACTACGGGTAGCGACTTGGTGAAGGTAGCGACTTGCTTTCAATTTTGTTAGCGACTTGTACTTAAGTTTCTTAGCTATTTTGTGTTAGCGACTTGGACCTTAGCGAGTTGCTATTTAGCGACTTGACAACTTAGCGACTTGGTGCTTAGCGACTTGTTGTCATAATTCTCAGCGACTTGGTGTTAGCGACTTGGATCTTAGCGAGTTGTTCTTTAGCAACTTGATTGTGTCTTAGCGACTTGGCATTATAGCGACTTGATTTCATAATACTTAGCAACTTGGTGCTTAGCGACTTGGTTCAAGGTTTCTTAGCGTCTTGGTTGAATTTTTGTTTGTAATACGGTTTTCTCTTGATTTAGTAAAATCTCATGAAAGAATCTATTTCCCGGTTTAATCATTGAGTTATAAAATCCCGTATAATCTTTAAACATGTCTACCAACGTACCTACAATTATTTCCATTGTTGCTGAGGATGTTCAACCAGCTGGCTCAGATACTCGTCCACCCATGCTTGACAGAACTGACTACGACTCTTGGGCACAACGAATCAGATTATACTGTCTTGGAAAGGAAAACGGAGTCAACATTCTCAAGTCTATTGATGAAGGACCTTATCAGATTGAGACTACAAGAGACTTAATTGATACTACTGCAGATGGAACAATGATCTATGGAATAGATAGACCAAAGACGTATGATGAGCTCAATGATAAGGAAAAAAAGAGATTCGATCTTGATATCGGGCTTCTAACATTATACTTCAGGGTCTTCCAAAAGATATCTACAAGCTTATCAATCACAACACTGAAGCCAAGGCAGTTTGGGATAATGTCAAGATTCTTCTCTCAGGTTCTGAATTAACCAAGGAAGACAGAGAATCACAACTGTATGATGAGTTTGAGACTTCAAGATGAAACCTGATGAGAGTGTCTATGAGTACTACGTGAGATTTCATAAGCTTGTGAATGACATGAGGAACATCAAAATGACCATGCCAAACATTCAGCTGAATTCAAAGTTTGTAAACAACATGAATCCCGAGTGGCACAAATTTGTCACCTCTGTGAAGCTAACCAAAGGACTAAAGAATACAAACTATGAGAAATTGTATGCCTTCCTTCTTCAGAATGAGAGGCATGCTATGTTTGAGAAAAGGATTCTAGAACAGTTCAAAACCAACCAGGGAGAAACAAGTTCCTCAAATGACTCAACAGCCTTTTACACAAATGTTGGTATTACTACCAAAGCTTCTCAAGTCATTCCCATGGGTGATGGTAACTACAAACTCATCCCGGATCCAGCATATATGCCACCAGACCCAAACAGATTCATGGAAAACTTCATCAATCAACTGTCTCTCATGGTCAGTCAAAACATGAACTCTTTTCCACACACCAACAATAACCTCAGAACAGCATCCAATCCACACAATAAAGCAACTGTCAGAGATGGGAAGGTTATGGTGCAACCAGTACAAGAAAGGCAGTATGAACAGGGAAGAGGTGGAGCTGGTAGAGGTTATGCTGCTAATCAAAATCGGGGAAGGATTGGAAATCAAGGTCAAGCAAAGCCAATCAAATGCTACAACTGTGGTGGTGAGGGACATATTGCTAGGAACTGCACATCTCCAAAACGTCCACAGAATGCAGAATACTTCAGAGACAAGATGCTGCTTGTGCAAGCTTAGGATAATGGAGCAGCTTTGGATGAAGAGGAGTTGTTGTTCCTTGCTGAGGGAAATGCCCGAACCTATGATGCTGCTGTTGATGAACAGCCAATTCAGGAGATAGGTCATAATCATCAAAATGCATTTCAAGTAGCTGACTGTGATGCATTTGACTTTGATGTCGATGATGAACCTATTGCCCAAAAAATCTTCATGGCTAGCATCTCACCAATGGTCTCTCCACCACAACAGGCTAATCCATCCAAATACAAAATCATTTCAGAGGTATTAAAACTATATGATGATGTTAATGAGCAAAAGATGCATAATAAAGTACAAAATCTTGAAACTTATGAATCAGATATTGATAATGAGGGTAATAGCAATATTGTCCCATATGATCAATATGTGAAGCAAAGTGAAAGTGAGGTTGTACCAAGTAATGCATCTTTCGCAGTCAATGAGGACTATGTATTTGATGAATACACTACATGTGCCCCTGATGATTCTGTTATCTCTGAACTAAATGCCTATAAAGAACAAGTTGCTATTTATGAAAAACGTGCTAAGTTTGAGTTGACCACCCGTGAGCAGGAAATGGATGACCAAATGCGTACAGTTATTAGAAAAAGTAACTTTAGAGAAGAAGTCTTAAAACAAGAGTTAAACTCCTTACAAGAAAAGCTTTCTAAAACTGCTAAGCAAAAACAAGAACTTCAAGAAAATGTTAAAATGCTTAAGCAAGAATTCAATGCTAAGGAATCAAAACTTTTGAATGATTTTTCCAATCTAAAAACTTTGAAAAACAAGCTTGAAAATAAGTTGTACGTACAAGGGAATACCATTCAGACTGCTCACTTGATCACTAAGCATAGAGTTTTAAGCGATAAGCATAGCATTCCCCTTGTTGTGGAACCTAATCCTGAGGTTGTTAAAAAGGCTAGAGCTGCCCATAATGTAATCTATGATGGTAATGAGATTCTTAAACCTAGACAGAAACCTAGTTGCGTTGAGTGCACTGAGGAAGATAGAAAATTAGATGATGCATCTAGGGAGAAAATGAATAAGAAGCTAGATGATCCTGAATGTAAAGAGAATAACATAACGATCAAACCCCATGATTACAAAAAGGAAAATTGGATCTCCTTGAACAAGTTTAAGCCTCAAACGTTGTTAACACCCGAACAAGTGTTCTGGAAAAAGGATTTAGATAAGAAAAAAGCATAGAATCTTGTTGTAACAAACCCTCCCCTTAGGAAAATGCCTTCAGCGACTGTGTATCCTCCAAATACACCAATGCATTTAGTTCCTAGAACTATTGCCACTAAAAGCAAGACCTTAATCAGTCAATATGTTATCTTTCAATTATTTGTTGATTTTGAGAAAACTTGCAAGAAAAGGATCACACCCACTGGGATAACTGAAGGGGAAAGGGGTTTTGAGCAAACTAAAGAATGCTATTTAACTGAGATTATGCCTTTCTTTAAACAATTAAAAGGTCAATTTGAGAGTCTTAAAAAGGGATGGACTTAGATATTAAAGAAATGGAAAAGGAATTTGATGCGATGATTGTTGAGGTTAGTGACTATGAGCGAGAATTAAAATATAATGAGATTGAGAGGAAGAAGTTGCATACCTTGAATGAGAATCTTATTTCTGAATGTATTGCTCAAGATGTGTTTTACACTGCTACAAATTGTTCCATTAATGCTTCTCTATTTCATGAATTATCTGTTGCTCTGAAAGTCTCCCATGATCGTGTCATTGAGCTTGAAAAAACTAACTCTAAACTGCATGATAAAGTTGAACAGGATGATCATGATAACCTAGTAAAACAGTTTTCTAAATTGGAAGTTGAGCATCTTGCTTTGCAATTAAAATATCAACATCTGAAAGAAAATGTTAAAACCTCAAATATCAAGACATCCTTGGATGCTCCTGAATTTGATGCAGTTTTTGAAATTAGCAAACGTGATGAACAGATTCGAGCTCATTGGAACACGATCAGAAAGTTGAAAGCCTAAATCTCTCAATTAAAGGGTGAAAAGAACAATGTGACTGGATCCCAAATGCATCCTCCTTTAGATTCTGAGTATTCTCAAACTTTTCATCTTCAAAACTTAGTTAATGCCTTACAAAAGGAAAATGAGATTTTTCTAGAAGAAAATGAAAAAGTTAAACGACACTGTGGAAAACTAGAAGGGGGGGTTGAATAGTTTTACCAATTTAAAACTAACTTTTAAATATTTAGATCAACTTATGTCAATCTATTTGATTGTTTATATTGGACGTTGATAGATGGATATATAAACATGAAATGAAATATAAAGAGTAAGAAGCACATCACCACAACACAAGTCATTTATAGTGGTTCGGCTACAAGGACACCTTCCTTGCCCTACTCCACTCCCCGAGTCACCTACTCGAGAGTTCGTAAGCACTACACCAACTCCTTGTGGCGGAGAAGCCTTCACAACGTCGCTTAACCTTTTTCCGGTACAAAGCTAAATACCGAGTTCTTTCACACCAAGGCGAACCACACCTAACACAACGTCGCCTACCCTTTATACGGTGCTAGGCTAACCACCGAGTTCTATCACACCTTAGGAGAACTAATCCTATCACAACGTCGCCTACCCTTTATTAGGTACTAGGCTAAGCACCTTAGTTCTTTCACACCTTAGGTGAACTACACCTTCACGACACAACACCTAATCTCAAGGAGATCTACTCCTTGTTACAACACCATCAAGGATATCACCATCCTTGTAGATAAACAAATACATATATGTATAACGATGCACCTCATCAATTATACGACCTAAGAATTCTTCCCAAATGCTACTTGATTTGATTCTTTGGCATCCTTCACTAATGCCTTTGACACAACGCTTGGAACTCTTCACTAATGCCTTCGTCTTGACACCTTTAGCATCCTTCACTAATGCTTTGACACGGATGATGAGCACCTTTCACTAATGCTTTCATCTTGACACTTTCGGCATTCTTCACTAATGCCTTCAACCCAACATCTATGGAGAAGGAAGAACTATCAACAAGAGAACCTTAGTAGTCTTGATGATGACGAAGCATGGCAACTCATGGACTTGAGCTTGCACGTCTTCAAGAGGTGGTGATCTCTCCTTTAAGAAGAACCTAGTAGATCACACAAAAACAAAAGACAAATTACATAGATCACTTAGATCTGAGGTTAGAGGGTTAGAATACTTTGGGGAAGTATGTGTGAAAAACCATGTGTAGAGAGAAAGAAATGGCTCTCTATTTATAGAGAAAATTCTCTTCTGTTCCCCGGATCCCACGGATCCCTACCACAAGGGATCCGGCTAGCACAAAGCTAGGGATCCGTGGTCCGATCCTCTTTGCCCATGGGTATTTTTGGTTATGGGTCATGGGTCATGGGTTATGGGTTGATCCATGGTTTTCTTTCTAGATACAATGAACTTGGTTAAGTGGTATATATAAAACCATGGGTTATGGGTCAAAACCATTTGCTAGTATTTTACCCATTTAGTATATACTTGTATTTACCCATTTTAGCATACACTTAGTTTTTACCCATTTTAGTATACTTAGTTTAAGTATATGTTTAACCCAATATGTAAACACTAGTTGTTGTACATATGTATCTAAATCATAAAATCACTTATACTTGTTTTATGTGAAAGCGTAAGTGTGTTAGAAAACTATTAACTCAAACTATTTACGTACTCTATTTGTTTCATTAAAATGATTTTACTTTTGTTATCGACAAAACATTAGAAGATCGTAAAATATAAATAAACGTTTTTACGGCTTATTTGTATTAACAATCTCCCCCTTTTTGTTGATGACAAAACATAAAATTATTTTAAGGAAAAAGCTAAAATTCGTAAAAATTTGAATTTGTAGTTTTTACTTTCTTCTCCCCCTTTTTGTCGAAACAAAAAGTGTTAAAAGAAACTAACACAATTAGGAAAAAAATGTAAAAATGTAAAAGAGAGCAAGTGACGGGAATGGTACTCGTCTTAACTCCCCCTTGACGAGTCTATCCCTATGTAAGGGCGTCAAGGACATAATGTAAAATAAACTAATTGTGTTTGCAACTAAGTTTGCAAATGGTTCGTCTAAGTGACGAGAATGTGCTCCCCCTTGACGAGTCTATCCCTATGTAAGGGCGTCATGAAGTGTTAATCCAAAAATGAATTAAGTTGCAAATGATTTTGCAATGTCGTTTGACACAAAGCTCCCCCTAGCTTTATGGTGTCAATATCTTCATGTGTATTTTGAATAACTACAAAACAAAGATTAGGAAAACAAGAGTATAGTGCATAATTTCCTGCAAAAGAGACTCAAGTTAGTATGAATTTGTGCTCCTGTACCACGGATCCCACGGTTCCCTTTAAGAAGGGATCCGTCTAGTTATTTCGAAGGGATCCGGCTATCTGTTGACAGTATCTTCAGCAGTGAAGAAATGTCAAGGAATGCTATTTTGAGAGAATGAGATATATGTACAATATATCAAGCACAACACAAAATAATCATAGCATATAAGTATTCATTCAATAAAACAAGAGATACACCACCAAATCTCTAAAACTAAGAGAATGAACTAGCCAAACAAGTGCTACTAATGCTAATGAATTACCCCAATTCAAGGTTCAACTAAACTAAATGATGATCAAGGGTGAAAAAGGTTTCCTAAACGTTCTAAGTTGAGTTTTTGAATGTGATGCTCATTGTAGTTTAGGCTTATTAACCTCTTCAAAACGTTCGAGGAGGTGATAAAACATGAAACGTTGCTCTTCACGTAGTTCATGTATCAACTTTTCAACATGTTTACAATGATAGCAATCCTTGTCATGGTTATGAGTTTCTTGAAGTGAAAGTTCAAGTGAAGTGGGTTGAGGATCTTCAAATGAAGGAGGATTTGATGGAGGTTCATTAAGTGGTGGTTCTACAATGTTTGAGGGTAGAGGTAAGGAAGCATCAACTTCCATTTGGTTGGGTGGTTTCCTTTGATGTTTCTCATAATCCAAAATGGATTATTGGGAGAAATGGTAGAGTTTGCTTTTGGAGCAAGTGTTGATTCAACACTTTGATTTTGTTGCTCAATCTTTTCAAGTGAACTAGTTGGTAGTGGTGAAAGATGAGATGGCCAAGAGTGTAAATCTTCTACATTGTGAGATTGTGGAGATGATTGTGAGGTGGCTCTAGGCACTAATTATGTTGGTTGAGTTGTGGAGAGTATGTTTGGTATAGTAGAATTTGGTGATGAGATCTTAGTGGGAACATTATTCTTGGGGATTAGTTTGATTGGTTTCCTTGGTGTAGGGGAAATCCTAGCATTGGTGGACTTAACCGGAGATGATTCGGTTGAGGAAACTTCGTATATGATTCTATCAAGTTTCTTTGGTGGTTCTTGAGTGGATGAGTAAGCACTAGGAGCTTTTCTCATGATGAGATGACTAAGAAGAGTGTTTGCAATTGCTGATAATTATGTTTGTGTTTGATGACTAAAGTGTTCTTGGCAATATGGGTTATAACGAGAAGAGTTTTGCAATTGCATTTATGACTTAATCCACTAATGTTCTTGAAAATGTGATGATTAACATGCACAAGGTTGAGATTCAGAGTTTCACTGATCTAGGAAGTCATTTAAGATGAGATGGAGTGTTTGAGTTAGGAAAATGAGTAGAAATGATTGTTTTAAAAATGTTTGTCATAGACTGTCACCCGGATCCCACGGTTCCCTCCTTGGAGGGATCCGGCTAGGCTAATCCTAGGGATCCGGCTCTCAGCAGTTATGACAGATTTAAAATGAGGTTTCTAGGAGCTAAAGCCTATCTCATTTTGAATGTCTCAGTTTTCCTAAAGGTTTAGGATGAAAGGGTACTTGAATGATTAGAGGTAATGAGTGTTGTAGCAAATGATTGCTTTTTATGGAAGGGGGATGGGACAAGATGACTACCAATGGTTGTCTAAGGATAACATTAAGAGTTATGAAGGTGTCAAGAAAAAAAAATGATCCTAGTGATTAGATTTAGGTTTGAGGTGATTTTAAGAGAAATTCTTAAAAACTACAAAAATTGAAAAACTAATTTTTGTCTTATCTTTGAGATATAAATGACTAGAAGCAATTTCCTAAAATTGCTTAGCTTATCTTCTTAAGTGTTTTGAGAGGTGAGAAATAGTTTGTGAGTAGTCGAAGCGGAAATATGATGAGTTTAGATCTGTTGATAAAGTAAGACTAAAATCTTAAATAAGCCTTTAGTGAGTCTAAGCCTTTCTCATCCTAGAAGTGGACTTAGTTGGGTTCTAAAATCATATGCTAAGCTAATGTGATTTTATCTAGAAAGCAGTTTTGATGTAGGAAATGCAGTATTGCTGATCTGCTGACACGGATCCCACGGTTCCCTCAAGGGAGGGATCCGGCTAGGCTAATCCTAGGGATCCGGCATTTGCAGATCATAACCTATTCAAAAATGATGTGCAGATTTTGCACACTATTAAGTTTATGAAACAAGCAATAGGAACAAGCAAGCCATCATATAACACCACTTATAAGATGAAGTAATAATATCCAAAATACCATAAACCAACAATGCTAAAAAGAAATCTTTCAAACATAAAATAAGTGAAACTAAGCACATTCCTATTGTCTCTTTCGTCAATCCTTTCTTTTCCTTTTTGACGGCTTAGTGAGATTGTAAGCGAGGTTTTGAATCATGCCTCTTATTTTTTTGAATTCCGCGGTCTCGTTTGGAATGGTTGGAAGTTGTTCGTGGTATTCAAGGATGTCCAATTTGATGTTGGATACGGGGTCGATGTCTTCTTCTTCTTCTTCTTCTTCTTCTTCTTCTCCGGCCGAGGAGTCCGAGAGAGCTTCGGGTTGTTCTCTATTGACCATGAACCGTTTAGAAGATCGTTTGGTAAGAGGTACCATGACGTGATCGGAAAGATAGTGATCATCGTTGATAGGAGATGGTTGCAATGTACCAACATACTTACAAAGTCGTGTTAGAAGCATACCATACGGAAGTACCATGTTGGAGGCTTTGAATACCCCAGCCATTCTCTTTACCATGTAATAGGCAAGATTAAATGGCCTTTGATGGATAAGACAATAGATCATTTGCACAAGACATGCGTTTGGATGATCTTTGTTTCCAACTAGGCTAATGACATTTTCCCTAAGGATTTCTTCCCATTTTCTAAACATGGGGTGCATTTCGAAAAGTTCCATTTGAAAGGGATTACGGTGAATGAGCTTCTTGTTTCGATCGAAACGAGATTGGTCGGTTCTTATTTTGAAAATAGTGTCTCGGATGGTTTCGGGTTCATCAATAGGAGTGTAATAGAGAGGCTTAGGATCAAGTGCAAGGTTTTGAGCGTTAATTGCCCAATCTTGAGAGTACATACAAATTCCTTCACAAGGAATGCGAAGAATTTGAGCAAAGGTGTTGAGAGGAAGAGTGAAGTTTTGTTTATTGATGATGAAAGTGATTGAAATGCTATCATTGGCGTTTCGAATGATCCTAAAGCTTTTGTAAAATTCAAAAATGAAAACCTGACAAATTTGTTCATCTATGTCAAGGAGACAATCAAAGTTGATTGTCGAGAAAACTTGACGAATGTCGGTATCTTCAAGGAAACATTCCTTGACTACACGACCTTCGTGGATAAGTCGTTTTACAAGACTTTTGAAAATTTTACGGTCGGTTTTGGTCAATCCCTTTTTTACGATAGTAATGAGTAAGGTAGTGGATGGTGTCATGATGATCTTGTTGAGTAGCTTTGGGCATGGTTGGTCCTAAAAATATAAATTTTCCAATTAGGTAAAATTAGTTGGGATGGGTTTATGGTTTTGATTTGCATTAACAATGTTGTGAACACAATGTGATTTTGTTAAAAAGCTCCTTTTCATGATTAATTTAAAAAGCCCTAATTAAATTAATTGATTAAAAATTAAGAAACCATAAACCCTAGGATGAGGATGATGAAAGTTAGAACAAGTTAATGTAATTACTTACAATGATGTTCTAGGAAGAAATACTTGAGAGTATGGAAGCCAATGAGGATGGATTCAGTAGTTTAGTCGTTTTAGTGTTATTTGAATAGAGGGAAAAAGATCAGTGGTGATTTTTTGAAGCGTATAGCTGTGTTTTGTTCCACGGTTCCCCCGGATCCTTTGTATTTGGGATCCGGCTAGTACAACTAGAAGGATCCGGCTACTGTAGACAGAAAGGGAGTTTTTTGGTATTATTTTTGTAGTAGGCTTATAAATTAGCTTGCCCAAAAAAATGAAGGTATTTGATGAGGATTGTTTTTGAATGATGATTTTCGATGAATTACATATCGAGGGTTCATATGTGATGACGGCGTTAGTTTGACGAGAAAAAAAAATATCATCCCCTATGTTGAAAAAGACTAAAGGTGACGAAAGAGACTTCTAATGATGTTAGTGATTAGTTAAGCAATGATAACTTATGACAATAAATGGGACTCATGTAACCTATCTAATGAAGAGTAAAATATACCTTTATGCTTCTTGATTTGGTATAATGCCAAAAATACTTCATGAGCTTTTAAAGTAATCCTTTGTACTTGGTGTACATAGGTTGTGGTTACTTTTTAGATCCTTCCTTGAATTTTGACTTCATTAATCTTTGAATGAAGACTTTGAAGAGATTCTAGCACGAAGATTTCTTAAGAGCAAAAATGATTAGAATCATCTATCAATGTCCAATAAAGAGATTCTAGCACGAAGATTTCTTAAGAGCAAAAATCCTTCTTTGTAGTTTTCAAACATACACGGATCGTATCAAGTCTTTAAAGTACAACATACTTTAAGAAACTTGGTAACGAAGCTCTGATACCAATTGTGGAAAATTAGAAGGGGGGGTTGAATAGTTTTACCAATTTAAAACTTCCTTTTAAATATTTAGATCGACTTATGTCAATCTATTTGATTGTTTATGTTGGACGTTGATAGATGGATATATAAACATGAAATGAAATATAAAGAGTAAGAAGCACATCACCACAACACAAGTCATTTATAGTGGTTCGGCTACAAGGACACCTTCCTTGCCCTACTCCACTCCCCGAGTCACCTACTCGAGAGTTCGTAAGCACTACACCAACTCCTTGTGGCGGAGAAGCCTTCACAACGTCGCTTAACCTTTTTCCGGTACAAAGCTAAATACCGAGTTCTTTCACACCAAGGCGAACCACACCTAACACAACGTCGCCTACCCTTTATACGGTGCTAGGCTAACCACCGAGTTCTTTCATACCTTAGGAGAACTAATCCTATCACAACGTCGCCTACCCTTTATTAGGTACTAGGCTAAGCACCTTAGTTCTTTCACACCTTAGGTGAACTACACCTTCACGACACAACACCTAATCTCAAGGAGATCTACTCCTTGTTACAACACCATCAAGGATATCACCATCCTTGTAGATAAACAAATACATATATGTATAACGATGCACCTCATCGATTATACGACCTAAGCATTCTTCCCAAATGCTACTTGATTTGATTCTTTGGCATCCTTCACTAATGCCTTTGACACAACGCTTGGCACTCTTCACTAATGCCTTCGTCTTGACACCTTTAGCATCCTTCACTAATGCTTTGACACGGATGATGAGCACCTTTCACTAATGCTTTCATCTTGACACTTTCGGCATTCTTCACTAATGCCTTCAACCCAACATCTATGGAGAAGGAAGAACTATCAACAAGAGAACCTTAGTAGTCTTGATGATGACGAAGCATGGCAACTCATGGACTTGAGCTTGCACGTCTTCAAGAGGTGGTGATCTCTCCTTTAAGAAGAACCTAGTAGATCACACAAAAACAAAAGACAAACTACATAGATCACTTAGATCAGAGGTTAGAGGGTTAGAATACTTTGGGGAAGTATGTGTGAAAAACCATGTGTAGGGAGAAAGAAATGGCTCTCTATTTATAGAGAAAATTCTCTTCTGTTCCCCAGATCCCACGGATCCCTACCACAAGGGATCCGGCTAGCACAAAGCTAGGGATCCGTGGTCCGCTCCTCTTTGCCCATGGATATTTTTGGTTATGGGTCATGGGTTATGGGTTGATCCATGGTTTTCTTTCTAGATACAATGAACTTGGTTAAGTGGTATATATAAAACCATGGGTTATGGGTCAAAACCATTTGCTAGTATTTTACCCATTTAGTATATACTTGTATTTACCCATTTTAGCATACACTTAGTTTTTACCCATTTTAGTATACTTAGTTTAAGTATATGTTTAGCCCAATATGTAAACACTAGTTGTTGTACATATGTATCTAAATCATAAAATCACTTATACTTGTTTTATGTGAAAGCGTAAGTGTGTTAGAAAACTATTAACTCAAACTATTTACGTACTCTATTTGTTTCGTTAAAATGATTTTAATTTTGTTATCGACAAAACATTAGAAGATCGTAAAATATAAATAAACGTTTTTACGGATTATTTGTATTAACAGACACTTTAAAGAGTTATATGATTCAATGAAAGTCACTCGTGACCAAAACAACGAAAAATAACGTCTTTACAAAAGGAAATTGAGAATCTGAGGAGTCAGGAAAATGGGAAACTGCCACTTGTTTTTAATGAGAATGTTGCATCAACGTCATCCTCAGACTGCAAATATACTGTGACTGTTAAATACATTCCTCCTCATCTTAGGAATAATGAACCTGTGTTTCATGACTATTGTGCTCACCTTAAAGATAGTCTCGAATGTCTCCGTAAGATTGTAGAAGAGGATTTCATTAACAAACCTCTTGATAGAGAAATTAGGTTTGCTTGCATTCAGGCCAAACGATCTCAAGAGCTGCTAGAATGTGTAATTGCAACATGTCCTAAATCCTTAGGTGCAAAAGGTAAAGCTGTGATGCCTTGTTCCATGCCTAGTGCCAAGCATACAAATCATTCTATGCCCAGTTTTAAGAAAGTGAACACTAATGTGCCTTCAAGTAGTTCAGATCCCTGCACGTCTAGTTCAGGAATGCAAAAAGTAGATCAACCATCTAATGTTCCCATAATTCCATCTACAGGAGTAATCAGTGACATTAAAGCAATACCAAGCAACATAGGACCTCGCGAGCTAAGAATGTGCATTGGAAGAGAGTAGAAGATCATCCTAGGAATATTAAGTTTGAGTTGAATAAAACGAATCGTGTTGATTCTAGTATTAGCTATAAGCGTAATGTAATTAATTCGAATTCTACTACTATTCGCAAACCATGTAATGATGACTGCTTGATTTCTGTTACTAATCATGAATGTCGTGTGAATGTTTTGTCTAATGCTGTCAAATGCCTTGATAAAAATGTTAATGTTAAAATTCAAGCTAAGAAAGCTAAAAGGCAAAGGCGAAAGAAAGTTAGAAAACAGTGGAAACCCACAGGAAGGAAATTTAGTAATATAGGTTATCAATGGATACCTACTGGCCGTAAGATTAATGAGCTTTGCCCTAAAGTTGCTAAATCAATGCCCACTAGAAAATGGCTGCCTCTTGGTAGAACTATTCCCTTAAGAAATGAACATACTTTGAATAGGTCAAATATGGACACTAGCACTGCATCTATTTCTAATGATTCCATTGTTTCTACTTCTGATGTGGGTGTTCCAATCACTGTTACTAACCATGTGGAACCCATTCTTGCATGGGGATCCCAATTATCCAGTTATCTATTCATGTCTGTGTTCAACTGCAGATCGTTCAAATCGTTTTGTGGTACTTGGACTCAGGCTGTTCCAAGCATATGACTGGAGACCGGTTGCGGCTCATGAACTTCGTGAGTAAATTCATCGAGACTGTTAGATTCGGGAACGACCATTTTGGAGCAATTATGGGTTATGGTGATTATGTAGTTGGAAAAAGTGTAATCTCCATGGTATATTATGTGGAAGGTCTTGGTCATAATTTGTTCTCTGTTGGTCAATTCTGTGATTCCGATCTAGAAGTGGCCTTTAGAAAACATACTTGCTTCGTTAGAGAACTTGACGGTGTGGAATTATTAAGAGGTACTCGTGGTTCTAACCTATACACCATCTCTATCGAAGACATGATGAAGTCTTCTCCAATCTGCTTGCTGTCAAAGGCTTCAAAAACAAAGTCATGGTTATGGCATCGTCGTGTCAATCATTTGAACTTCGGCACCATTAATAACCTTTCCAGAAAGGATCTTGTCAGAGGCTTACCCAGATTAAAATATGAAAAAAATCATCTTTGCTCAGCTTGCCAATTGGGAAAAAGCACAAAGTATGCCCACAAACCAAAATCCACAAACTCAGTAATGGAAGTTCTTCATACCTTTCATATGGATCTGTGCCGACCAATGAGAGTGCAAACGATAAATGGGAAGAAATACATTCTAGTAGTTGTTGATGACTACTCTCGATTTACTTGGGTAAAGTTTTTGAGGACAAAGGATGAAACTCCAGATGTCATCATCAAACTAATCAAACAGCTTCAGGTTCGATTCAACGATACAGTCAGAATTGTTCGAACAGACAATGGCACAGAGTTTGTTAACAAAGACTTAATTCAGTTTTATGAAAGTGTTGGAATCAGTCATCAAATAAGTGTTCCACGAACTCCTCAACAGAACGGTGTAGTTGAAAGAAGAAATCGAACTCTTGTGGATGCCGCAAGAACAATGCTAATTTATTCAATGGCTCCAATGTTTCTATGGGCTGAAGCCATTGCCACTGCTTGCTACACCCAAAATCTTTCCCTAATACACACCTCTCATGGAAAAACTCCATATGAACTTGTCCGTAAACGAAAACCTGATTTATCCTATCTTCGTGTGTTTGGTGCTTTGTGCTATCCAACAAATGACGGTCAAGATTTAGGTAAATTAAGAGCAAAGGCAGATATTGGAGTTTTTGTGGGTGATGCACCAAACAAGAAGGGTTACCGAATCTACAACAAGAGAACCCGAAATATCATGGAAACAATTCACGTTACATTCGATGACCTGACCGGTCAAATGGCTCCAGGACAAACCAGTTCTGGACCCGCAACTCAATTTTCATCAAGTAGTCCTTTCAGTTCTACTCTTGTTTCTAATCCCTCTCCAGCAACTCCTTATATACCTCCTTCAGAAGATGATTTAAAGAAATTGTTTGATCCAATGTTTGATGATCACTATGAACCAAATGCTGATGAAATGTCAATTCCATTAACAGAGGCTGCTCCTATCCCTGTGAATGAAGTCAACCCTTCAGTCTCAATATTATTAAGTCAAGAAGCGCCTGCTGCTGATCACTCTGTCTCATTAACAAATCATCAATCATCGAATGTACATCATGGAATTGTTTCTGGCATCAATGATGAATTTAAACCCTTTGCTACTCGAAGATGCTCCATTTGAAAACATATTTGCTTCTGAATCATCATCAGAACCATCTTCATCAGGAGATATCGACTCTGCTACATCAGTTCCTCAACAACAGCTACATGAACACCTCAGAAAATGGACACATGATCATCCATTGGACAACATCATTGGAAACCTCTCTCGTCCAGTATCCACATGGAAACAACTTGCAACCGATGCCTTATGGTGCTTCTTCAACTCTGTACTCTCTAAGGTCGAACCAAAAGATGTCAAAGCTGCCATGAATGAAGACAGCTGGTTCAATGCCATGCAAGAAGAAATTCATGAGTTTGATCGACTTGATGTATGGGAATTAGTACCTGCTCCAGATTGTGCTATGATCATTGCTCTAAAGTGGATCTTTAAAGTGAAACTTGATGAGCATGGTGATGTTTTGAAGAACAAGGCTCGATTGGTTGCAAAAGGATATCGTCAAGAGGAGGGTATTGACTTTGAAGAATCATTTGCTCCTGTTGCTCGTATCGAGGCAATCAGAATCTTCTTGACTAATGCTGCAAGTAAGAACATGGTAGTTTATCAAATGGATGTAAAGACGGTGTTTCTTAACGGAGATCTTAAAGAAGTCGTATACGTCAGCCAACCTGAAGGCTTTGTGAATCCAGAGCATCCTACTCACGTCAATCGGTTGAAGAAGGCTCTTTACGGTTTAAAGTAAGCTCCAAGGGCATGGTATGATACGCTATCAAAGTTTCTTCTATCTACTGGATTCAGCAAAGGAGCAGTTGATCCGACATTGTTCACCAGGAAGTCAGGCAAACATTTAATTCACGTTCAAATATATGTTGATGATATTATCTTTTCCTCGACTGACCCCAATGAGTGTGACCGTTTTTCTAATGAAATGGGTTCTAAATTTCAAATGTCAATGATGGGAAAAATGTCATTTTTCTTGGGATTACAAATTTCACAAAGTCCCAGAGGCATTTTTATAAATCAATCTAAATATGCAAATGAGATTTTAAAGAAATTTGGATTTGATTCTAGTGACCCTGTTGACACTCCCATGATAGAACGTACTAAACTAGATGAGGACCACTCGGGGATCATGGTAGACCAAACGAAATATCGTAGTATGATTGGATCCCTGATGTACCTCACAGCTAGTAGACCAGACATCTTGTTCGCTGTTTGTATGTGTGCTAGATACCAGGCTAAGCCTACCAAAAAGCACCTTGAAGCGGTTAAACGGGTCTTTCGGTATCTCCAAGGAACCATCAATATGGGACTTTGGTACCCGAAGGACACCGGAATGTCACTAACAGCCTATGCAGATGCTGATCATGTAGGATGTCAAGATACTCGTCGAAAGTACGTCTGGAGGTGCTCAGTTTTTGGGTGATAAGCTTGTGAGCTGGTCTTCAAAGAAGAAAATGAGTACTTCTATTTCCTCTACAGAGGCTGAATACATAGCCATGTCATCTTGTTGTGCTCAAATCCTATGGATGAGATCCCAATTATCTGACTATGGCTTTGAATTCAACAAAATCCCTCTGTACTGTGATAATAAAAGTGCTATTGCTCTCTCATGTAACAACGTACAACACTCAAGAGCAAAGCAAATCGACATACGACATCATTTCATCAGGGAACAAATAGAAAACGGTGTGGTAGAACTTTATTTTGTGAGGACTGAATACCAATTAGCAGACATCTTCACCAAAGCTCTTCCTAGAGAACGTTTTGAGTTTATCCTTCCACGACTTGGTCCTAAGAGCCTAAAACTGGAAACACTCAAACGTCTTCAAGAGGAAGAAGAGAAGTAAAAGGTTTTCCTTCATCTATCTCTTGTAAATATCTATTCGAAAAGCAAAATACAAAAAATATAAAACTTTCAAAAACCCATAAAAATTAGAAAATCTTGAAAAATTCCAAAAATATTGTTATTTTGTCATGTTTTTCCTTGTTCGATATCATCTACGGACTTTGTGTTGACTTTCAAAGAATGTCACGGGTCTTTAGATGTTCTTCAAATGTACATAAGATCGTTTCTTAAAAAAAATCAAAAAAATCAAAAAATATTTTTGGGAGAAAGTGAAACTATGGTTTATTGTCATTTCCGGCAGTAACACGTTTTTCATAGAAAGAACAAAGCCATGCTTTATCTTGGTTTTCAAATCTCATGCTCTGATTCTATAAACAATTACTTACTATCTAATAAAAACTAATTGCTTTGAAAAATAACTCGGACTCTATTTTTGAAAATCATCTGGACTTAACGTTTGTCAAAATATCTATCTCTCAATCAACAACTTATGTCATTGATTGAGGGGGAGAATGATTTCAATTAAATCAAAAGGTTATTTGTCATACAATTGTTTTGAAAAGATAATCATGCATGTTTAATCATTGGAGTTTAAAGTCTCAAAATCCGATCCTTATCAGTTAAAACGTTTTAATAATCAAGTCACAATTCTCCTTAAAAGCTTTCAAAATCAATTCAAATCTACAGAGATCACAAATCTCAAATGAATTGATAATTGTGATTGGGGGAGAATTTGTGATTTAAATTGGATTTAAACTGATAATTCGGTAAATGGTTTTATAAAGATGTACAAGCTCTCCTTCCCACATGTGCCAAACGATTTCAAATTTTCCATGCACATGTTGAGGGGGAGCATCTATCTTAAACCACTAAGATTTGAAACATGATCAATTTACTTCAATGTGTTGTCTTTTCCTAATATGTGCAAAACATTTTCAAATTTCCATGCACATATTGAGGGGGAGCAACTATTTTTGAAAACCAAATTCTTCATATAACTACTCTTAGATGCAAGCCAACCCCTCAAAGATGAAAATTATTTCTTTTACAAAATGATGCGTGATGCACATGTTGAGGGGGAGCTCTGTTTCAAAAATTATCAAAAACAATTCAGGTACAAAATGCTTTGATAATATATCACAAGTATCGGGATTGATTTTCAAATGGTTTTCAATTGGTTCCAATGGCAGATGAACAATACCAAATAGACCGACTAAATTTACTTTATGTATGGTGATATAAGGAAGATAAGGTTAGGTATTTGTTCCCATGATCTGCCGGAACCGGAGGGATCTACCCAGGGACAATCCACTAGATAGTGTAGAAGTCCTTAGGTTTGATGAAAAAAGGAAAAAAGTGAGATATGGGAAGAGTGCGGACTGAGACTGAGCTAGTACTGGAATAAACCCAACAAGGTTCTAGTTATGAAGTCTTGGTAAGCACTGAAGGGGTTGAAGAATGAAAAAGAAATGAAATGAGAAAAAGGGTGAAAAGAATTAGCCCTCCATTAATTCAACCTTAGGGCAGAAACCAGGTTTAATTCATATGCTACTGGTGGTTACCAAGGTAACATCGTTATTGAAGACAAGACGTCATGGACCCAGTGACGCACTGCACTACAACTTCCCAAACCACTCAAGTTCCTCTCAAAAGGGCTTGTTTCATTCTCACGGGGAACCTACATAATCTATCGGCTTTCTCTTAGAGATTGTTGATATTGAAGAAGGAGAACCTCTCCCTAGTCTCCGGCATAGGAACCAAATATGCACAATTGAGTCTAGAGCCACGAGATCATCTATAAATCTCCTTAGGACACTATCAATGAAGACTCTCTGTTTCACACAATGTGGAAAGAGAGATTATATCTTATGAGTCCTACGCATTATCCTTGCGGTATTGCCAGAACATCTGAGTGATATGCAAACATATTCACAATGAATATGGAAAGCCTTCTGGGGCCAATATCAAACAAGCTCCTGGTAGGTGGCATGTGAGATCTATTCAATAGATCAACCATGTGACAACTGAACAGAAACAATGGGGCGATTCAATCTTTTGAATCAATCCTGGTTCAGGTTATGGATTGACGGATACCTTTGAAAAACCGGTCGTTGTGCTTATATACTCTTTTATTTAGCACATCGACTGTGTACAAATATTTCAAAATAAGAGGTGTTTATGATTGATAATTGATTTTCATTAAAACCTTCGTTGTATTGCAAAAACAATTTCCATTGAGCGGTACTCGATTGTTTTTCAAATCTCTTTTTATCAATCAGTGTATCTCAATTCGCTGGTTCACTCACTCCGTGTTGTCTTCTTTGAGACATTCCGGTTTGAGAATAGCTAGAACAGCTGCGAATCCCTGTCAAGGAAATTCTTCATAATTATACCTGATCACAGGCAGTACTTGTACTGATCAACAGGGAACCGTGGGCCGTGTACCTCAATTCAACGAAAGTGATCAAAGACACTTTCGTGCGCTTTATTGCTAACTGTTGTATGCAGGTACGCCCGAAGTTTGTAGCTGATCAGAATGAAGTGGTCAATCCATAGCCGCATGCTCACACAACACATTCACTTCTAAAGAAATCATGATTTGTGCATCAATGACTCTGATATTTTCACTCCATGCTTCTGCTACGCAGCTGCCTATATCATGAATCAACGAAAGCTTCCGCTACTCTGATGAGAAGAAATCATGATCCAAAATGTGAGCATGTCGGTCCAAAAGTCACAACATCACATAATTCCAACACCACAATGGATGATTCAGAGATTTATGATTGCTGATGATCTCAAAGCTGGCTCAAAACTCATTATCACGTGGATCAGATAAAGACCTCCACTTGGATTAACCAAACATTTAATAATGAAGAATCGATGACTACGAGCTTCAGATCAAAGTCCTACATCAAGAATGCAAGAACAATTTATAATTTAATATCTGTTTGTATTCAATGTAATTTTTAATGTGTGTTTGAGGTGACCTCCCTTAGGGGGAGATTGTTAGGATTTAGTAAATCCAGTTATTAAAGAGTCGGTCATCTCAAGTATATGTAATCATTAGAAAGCTCGTAGTCGTATATTATTACAAGTTAAGTAGTATTTAGTTAAGTAACACCGTGGAGGACAGACGGGTCTTTACCTACTATATGCCTGATCCACAGCCCGTAGGTGGCGATTTATGTAAGTACTATAAATACTCTCTACCTTCCAAGGTAGAGAGTTGGAGCTCATAATAAGATTTTTCTTTCTATCACTAAAGTTCCCTAACCTCTAACTCTTTCTCTCTCTAGAAATTCATCTTGTACGCCTCTTGTGTTAATCGTTTGATGTGTATGTGAAATCCAATATGTTACATGTTTCAAGATCATTGAATATTGTGTTTGGAGAAGTTGGAGGTGTCAAAAAGGCTAATTCTCTTTGCTTTGGTTGTTGAGATCTTGTTGGAGTCGTAAAGAGTTCCAAAAGAGTGATTTTAGGTGGTGAGTGATTTGGTGATGAAGTTGGTGCACTCATTGGTGATGAAGGATGTGCTATAATGGAAGCATCTTGTGTTGATTTAGTTGATGGTGATGAGCCATATGATGATGGTTTTCCTAGGCAACAAGATCGGATGTTAATCCGTGAGGATATCCTAGAGTTTGATTGTGGTATTTTGGAAGGTGGAAATACAAAGGTTTGGGTTTCATAAAGATGATTGTTTGTACTAGGTGATTCATCTAAAGAGTTTGTGAATGACATGGTGTTGTTTGTGTGAAGATGAGATGGATTATGCAAGCATTTTGGGAGTTCTATATATATAGAAAAACAAAGCATTGTAATGAATGCTTGACCCAAAATGTGGATTAAAATCTAATGATTAGATATGAATTTAATGCATGTGATCATGAGGGCACAAGTATTAAAGAACATACTCCAAAAAAATAACACAAATGTGGATTTTTCATCCAAAGTGAGAAAAATAGAAGGTAAAAACAGCTTCTGTCTCACGGATCCCACAGATCCTTCCCTTGAGGGATCCGTCCAGCATAAAGGCTGGGATCCGTGGGTCTGGTGATCCAGGCAGCACAAAATTTTCCTTTTGGAAACATTTTTGCCTAGTGTGTGCCTATATGCAAACTATTTGGAGTTGCGGTTATCTCGACTCCTAAGAAGAAAAGAAAAATAAACTAGAAATGAAAAAGCATACTATTATGTGAGATAACCAGAAAACACATACTTAGTACTTTGAGTACGTAATTTAGTGTTTACCAATGCTCCTAATTCATTGTGGATTAAATGAATGTACCCGAAAACACATATTAGTTATGTGTCCCCTTTAGCATTCAAAAGTCATGAGATGCAATGAAAACGGGTTTTTACGTTGTATTAATAATGAAAAAGCGATTTGTCCTAGACGTGAGAAATTGCTTTTGTGAAATTGATACGGGAAGGAGTATCATTTTAGAAAGTATTTTGAAATGCAAACGTTTTATGCTTTTGAAAGAAGGATGTGTATGTAACTCGTACTTATTTTGAAAGAAAATAAGAAAATTATAAGTGAAAAAAAAACTTATCTTGGGTTTTGAAAATTCCCGTATTGTTTGTGATTTGTGTGTGAAATAGAGATCCTAGCCTCAGAAAGAAGAAGGCTAGTGTTTACATACCTTGTAGAGTCAAAAAGTAAATTACGACGTTTGTTCCATGAGACCAAGACCAAGACGAAGTAGGTTGAATTGTTCCCACTTCAACAGTTTGGTGAGGATGTCGGCTATGTTGTCTTCGGATGCTACCTTCTCAATAGATATGTTCCCCTTTTGAACATTATCTCTTAAGAAGTGATGACGAATATCTATATGCTTTGTGCAAGAATGCAATACTGAATTCTTGCTTAAATCGAAGGCAACTTTGTTGTCACATAGGATGGCTATGTCGCTTAGATGAATGTCGTAGTCAACTAACGCTTGTTTCATCCTTAGTGCTTGTTGGCATGCTTTGCTGGCAGAGACGTATTCGGCTTCGGTTGTTGATATTGCTAGTGCCGTTTGTTTCTTAGAAAACCAAGATGTTAAACAACATCCCATGAAAGTACATACCCCACTTGTACTTTTTCTATCAACGTAATCACCTGCATGGTCAGAATCTGCATATACAATTGTTTCTACTCCCGTGCCCTTAGGTTACCATAATCCTAATTGTGTTATTCCCTTAATGTATCTAAATATCCTTTTTACGGCTTCTAGGTGTGATGTTTTAGGGTCTTCTTGAAACCTAGCACATAAGCAAACACTAAACATGATATCCGGCCTACTTGCCGTGAGGTATAGAAGACTACCTATCATGCCACGATATTTAGTATTATCGACGGATTCGCCGTCTTCATCTTTTGTGAGTTTGGTGTCGGATGACATTAGTGTCCTAATATGTTTCGACTCTTCTAGACCGAATTTTTTTAACATCTCCTTTATGTATTTAGATTGATTAAAGAAGATACCATCTTCTACTTGTTTGATTTGTAGACCAAGAAAGAAACTAAGTTCTCCCATCATACTCATCTCAAACTCGTCATGCATGATTTTAGAGAAATCATCACACATGTCTTGACAAGTGGATCCGAATATAATATCATCTACATATATTTGCACTATGATTATATGTGACTCTCTTTTCTTAGTAAAAAGTGTGTTGTCAACTAACCCCATGGTATAGTTGTGTTTAATTAAAAATGACTTGAGTCTATCATACCAAGATTTTGGAGCTTGTTTGAGACCATAAAGGGCTTTCTTTAATTTATACACATGTTTAGGTTTTTCAAAATCGATGAAGCCCGGAGGTTGAGCTACATATACTTCTTCATTAATGAAAACATTTAGAAAAGCGCTTTTGACATCCATTTGATAAAGCTTTAGATCATTAGCACTAGCATACGCAAGAAGTATTCTTATAGACTCTAATCTAGCCACGGGGGCATAGGTCTCATCAAAGTCTATTCCTTCTTGTTGGTTATACCCTTGGGCAACGAGTCTAGCCTTGTTCCTAGACACTACTCCGTTTGCATCTAATTTGTTTTTATAAAATCATTTGGTTCCTATTATGGTTTGATTACTAGGTGGAGGGACAAGTGTCCAAACATCATTAGAAACAAATTGATTTAATTCTTCTTGCATAGCCATTACCCAACTCTCATCTTTTATGGCTTCTTGTGTATTCTTAGGTTCTATGGTTGAAACGAAACAAAACAAGTTACTTTGGTTTTGAACTTGAGACCTTAATGTTCTTTCGTTTAGCTTTCCTATGACCTTATCTACGGGGTGATCTTTGGACTCTTTAATGTTTATGACTTCATCATTTAAAGGTTCTTCTTCTTCATTTATCTTTTTCTTTATTATTATAGCTTCACTTTCTACAATCTCGTCATCGACAAGAGGTGGAGAGGGTTTGGGTGAACTTTCATCAAATTTTATATTTAATGACTCTTCTACCTTCATTGTTTCTTTGTTTAATATGACATATGTGGAAAGTGATGATTTAACTTTTGCTATTTCCAAACACCACATTACCTCCATTGAAGGATTCATATGTGGAGAATAGATCCTTATTGCCGGTCATGTGCCTCGTGCACCCGCTATCCTTGACCCATTCATCCGGGTCTAGGTCGACCTTTAAGCACACCTAAGAAAACAATTAACTCAAAAGTTGGTCCCCATTTGTTCATGGGTCCATTAGTGTTAAACTTTCCATTCATGTTAGACATGTATGGATAAGATGAGTATGCATTCCATGGAGAAAAGTTTTGAAAAGGAAAACCATTTTGCATATTTGGGTTCCATCCCATTTGATGGTTACTTCCCGGGTAAACATTATTAGGTCTCCTAGATGGATTAGGTTTTGAAAAGGACGGAGCTTTGTTTCTTGCAAAAGTAGGATTATATATTGGAGGTGGTTGTCTAGTGGTGACATGAGTTGGTTTCTTCCTATTAATGATAACAAACTGAGTTCTAGATGAAGAAGCTACGTTATTTCCACTGTTTGCTATAGCAGACCCACGGATCCCTGGCTTAACACTAGCCGGTTCCCTTTTGATGAGATCCGTTGGATCCGCCACAACAGTGGCTGGTTTTTCTAGTTCCTTAACAAATTGTATTTCTTTGTTTTCACTAGTTGATGGATCAAGTTGTTGAATACCTAAACCTTTTTGGTTGTTACCGGTTTTAACACGATCTAATATCATATCTAAAGTATTCGTACTCATTCTAGCAATTTTAGAATCTAGTTGATCAACTAGTGTTTGAAGTTGAACGCAAAGTTCACATTCACCACTTGCTATTTTACCCTTTTCTAGACGTTTTAGTTTTGCTTTTAATTCTATGACTTCTTTATCTAAACGTTGGTTTTGACTTTTTAAAAGCTTGTTTTTGTTAATTAGTTTTAGGCTAATATTTCATAGTTTGTCATATTCATTATGTAATGAGTCGTCATCTAGTGATGAGCTACTATAGTATTCGTGACATACCTCGTCATTTGCCATGAGACAAATTTCTTCGTCCTCCTCGTCGCTCATTCCCCACGTGCCGCTCACGAACGCCTTTTGATCATCCCGTTTGCGACACTTACTAATAAAGTGGTTTGGGTCCCCACATTTAAAGCAAGTACGATCATCTTTTGGCTTCTCGTCCTCTTTGCTTTTCCGAAAGCCTTTCTTATCGTCATACGGTTGTTTGACGTATCTTCCCTTCCTTCTAAAGAACTTTTTAAAGTCCCTTACCGCCATAGCGTACTCCTCGTCGTCACTACTCGAAGAGGATTTCTCTTCATCGCTTGAGGCCTTTTTGGCTTTAAGGGCAAGAGATTTATGTTTCTCTTTCACCTTTGAGGCTTCAGAGTCTTTAGCAAGGACAAGCTCATGTACTTTTAAGTTGCCTATGAGTTCATCAAGGGTGAGGATTGTCAAATCTTTTGACTCTTCGATCGCCGTCACCTTGGATCTCCATTTAGATGGAAGTGCCCTTAGATATCTTCTACCATGGTTACGGCTAGAAAAAGATTCATCAAGTGCTTGTAAAGATGTAATAATAGTATTAAAATTAGCAAATGAATGATCTATAGTTTCCTCATCCGATATTGAAAATTGTTCATATTGTTGAACAAATAAATCAATTTTATTATTTTTAACTTGTTGATTACCTTGATGAGTTACAACTAAAGAATTCCAAATTTCTTTAGAGGTTTTAAGCATAGAAATTCTTTCGAATTCCTTTTTGGGTAAAGCATTATACAAAACCATTTTAGCTTCACTATTTTTAGAAAGCTTTTTCTTCATTTCATCATTTAGTTTATCATGAGGTATGTTAACTAAATTTCCTTTATCATCATTTGAGGTAGCCTCAAAATCGCCTTCAACAATAATGTACCAAAGATCAATATCTTTAGACTTCACATATGTTTCGAATCTATTTTTTAAATATATAAAACCATTAGTTTCAAGTAGTGGTGGTCGTTGCATAGATTTCCCTTCCTTGTAATTTTCAGAACCCATAGTGATCGAAAAGTTTTTAAAATACGATTTACTTTAAAACTTTTATAAACTTAGCTCTTGATGCCAATTATGGAAAACTAGAAGGGGGGGGGGGGGTTGAATAGTTTTGCCCATTTTTAGTTAGTTTCAAAAACTATTAGATTCGTTAATATGTGAGATCTTATGGATGTAGAGAAAATATAGATCTAATGATAAAGCAAGTAAATAAAGTAAAGCTAAGGGATAGAAGTGACACAACCGATTTATAGTGGTTCGGCTACAAGGACACCTTCCTTGCCCTACTCCACTCCCCGAGTCACCTACTCGAGAGTTCAAGCACTATGTCAACAAACTCCTTCACTTGGCGGAGAAGCCTTCACAACGTTGCTTACACCTTTTTCCGGTACAAAGCTAAATACCGATTCCGTAACACGGTGGACCAAACCAACACGACTATTACACAACAAATATGTGAAATATCAAATACAAGATCTTCGCTACAGAAATCTTGCGGAGGAACAAATTAATCAAGGACACCTTGCTTGGATGACTTGTAGAATGCTCGTGATCTCGCCTTAGAGAAGGACCTATATGAGAATCACTAAAGAAAGAAAGAAGGAAGTACTCTCTAGATCAAGTGATTTTTGTTAGAAGAGAATGAGAGTATATGAGAGAATTAGTAAGAAGAGGGATGAGTTAGAATGAAGAAATGGCTCTCTATTTATAGGCAATTTCTGCCACTGTTCCCCGGATCCCACGGATCCCTCCCACTTGGGATCCGTCTAGTGTAATCCTAGGGATCCGTGGGACGCTCCTCTTTGCCCATGGGTTTTTTGATTATGGGTCATGGGTTATGGGTTGGTCCATGGGTTTTCCTTTAGATTCAATGTATCTAATGAATACATTGTATCTAGTCAAATGGGTATGGGTTAATGGGTTATGGATATGATCCATGGGTTATGGTTTTTACCCATCCTAATAAACTATTACAACAAATGATTAATTACAACATTTTTGTATTTAAATGGCTATATGTAAATGCTTTACAAAAATAACATGTATCCTTATAATTGTACTTAAGATAACATTATATTTGTTATCAACAAAACACAAAGAGATCGCAAAATATTAATAAACGTTTTTATGGTTTATTTGTATTAACATATTGATATATACACTCGACATAATTTCAATCATAAACAATGTACTCAAAATATCTGCGTATGCTTATTCTAAGGCATTACGGCACAATCATATTTTCCCAATCACCCAATCATGCATCTACTCGTGCATTTTAGGATTACGAAACTTTATCCAAGACATTGTAAATGATTACGCTGGTCTTTCCTACTTCCCAGACATTGTGAGATACAATGGTCTCATTCATTTTTCAAGACACTGTAAATCCTACAGTGGTCTCTATTACATTCTCAGACACTGTAAATCTTACAGTGGTCTCCATTACATTCTCAGACACTGTAAATCCTACAGTGGTCTCAATTACATCCCCACACACTGTAAATGAAGCAATTAACTCATTTATTCCTTAGACATTGTGAGTTACACAATGATCTCTCCATCATTTCTCGAGACATTGTGAGTTACACAATGATCTCTCCATCATTTCTCAAGACATTGCGAGTTACACAATGGTCTAATTTACTTCACAGACATTGTAAGTTATACAAAGTCTCTAGAAATTATCTTATAAACCTTATGTGATGTTGTTTTACAAGAAACCCATCACAATCTAACGATTTCCCTAATGGAAATACAAGAAATAGGATTTCTAAAGGACAAACTGATTCATCGTCTACAAAATCTGAAGTTCGACAACTTTCTCTACATTCATCAAATTCCTATTTTGAAACCTTCATTGTTAAAGGTTCGTGATTCTAGCCAAGTATAGACTATTTTAGAATTACTTAAGATTTCCTTTCCACACGTATCTACCCATACTATCTTCTATGCAATGGAATGTGAAAACATAGGTTACAAGTCTTTTATGGCCAGCACTTGCAACTGGATGGTTAGATATCGCCTTTGCTTAGTGGATAATTTCTCAAAAGCTATGGACATATCACAAGTATACCTAATTTAGGTATTTGGAAAATTTATCGAACCTCGGTTAAATATAGCCTAATCACCTATATTTAACCTAGGGACAGTGGAACATAGTCTGATTAACTATGTTCGACTTAAATTTTTCAAACACTGAGAATAGTTATACAAGGGTTATATTCAGGTTAATTTCCTACTTAAACTCGATAAACCACTAGAATTCATTAAAAAGATCCAGAGACATGATAGTGTCTTACCACTCAGCGAGATCTTAATACTTATTTATACTACCTAATTTCATTCTTGAAAGTTTTCATTTATGAAATAATCCTAACTACTATTTGGGATAATCATCAAATATTCTCGTCATTTCTTAGAAGTACTAGCCTGTTTAGGTTTCAAGGATATCATTCCGCCATAATCCTTTACAATCCACTTATGATTTTAAAGCGAACTTGACATCTCTACCTAAGAATAATGGTAAACATACACTACACTCTTCTAATCATCAACATATCACATCATTATCTAAACCCCATTGTAAGTTAGTATGTAAAACTTCACAGTATCATGTTTCTTTCAAACACTAGTAGACATAAACACTATACGATATTGCATTCATCCTGAAACCACCTAAGACATGATCAACTTTGGAAATGGTTTGGATAACCACTTGCCACTATCAAGACTTTCCTACAAACGACAATTATCACATCATTATAAACCATTTCACATCAACAACATCTTATACCTTTAGATTATCAACTTAAGCCACCACCAAAAACATAAAATGCTACATAATACATTCTATGACCAGAAACTTAACAACGCAAATATTAGAATTCGGCGCATATACCCACAATATTAAGGTGGTGAGACTGTAACAACCCGCATTTACAGGTTACTTTTCTTTTCTTTTTTTGAAAAGTTACTATTCACTTTCACCATTCATCCCGTAATTTTTTTTTTATTTCACATTCTCGTAAGTTAATTTGTTTTAGTAATAACCTTAGAGTTTGACAATCGTTAGATCATCTTCGCAAAAGTTATTAAGAAAACATCGTCTTAAAGTTTTGTTTTGGTCAGAGCACCATTTAAACATCCCACGCATAATGAAAACCAACTATGACAATTTTCCTCACATCAGATTAATTTTTAGATCACTCATAATCAATTAGAGAATTTTTAAGATTTCATTTAAATGTTACCAAATAAACCCTAAGCCGTACGAGACTAAACTTACGTTTTAAACAATTCTACTTAGACCCAGACTTAACCATTCCTGCACTGTGTTTTCTAATATGTTTTGACACTTTTACATTTTTTTGGAAAAGTCAAACATATTTCCCTCCTCCTTTGACCATAAAAAAATTAACTTTGTACGTTCTACATTTTTGCTTAAATCGCGTAACTTTTAGACTTCACGTATAACTGTTAAGTTATCCCACGTATAACGAAAACCACATTTTGACATCTCATATCACTTATAGACTAATTTTAGTCTACTTTAAATAAATTCACGGTCATTTCCCTGAAATCTCGTTCTTTTATGATAAATTGCATTTTTCACGTATTTAGCCTACGTTTCCAGTTTTAACAGCGTTTACGCGACCCATTAAACTTATCACTCATTTTTATAAGATAATAATGAGTATATTGATGAGTTTAATCATTTCTATAAGTTTCATATTTTTACGACACTCGGTTTTACGTTTCATGAATTAAATACTTACCGTTAGCGATTACTGGGACCAAAACTCACTCCGTAAGGGTAAGATAAATGTTCAAAACTCTTAACCTCCTCATTTTAGCCATAGGTGGCATTTTTGATGTGTCATCAAGCATGGTGTCTTGATCATGACCATTGATTCTTTAGATCTTTACACTTGTAAACTTAACCATGGTTAAATTCTAACCTAATATATAGTTAACCAAATCCTTTCTCCTATAAATACTAGCCTAAAACCTTCATAAATTCTTGCACCACACCTTCTTAACGTCTAAAGTCCTAAACCTAAGGCATTTCTTATAGATCTTGTAAGAAC
The DNA here is from genome assembly GCA_910596185.1 of Chrysanthemum makinoi. Lineage (NCBI taxonomy): Eukaryota > Viridiplantae > Streptophyta > Magnoliopsida > Asterales > Asteraceae > Chrysanthemum > Chrysanthemum makinoi. Next base: position 93,257,215 of record OU343224.1, read on the forward strand.
ATTCATGTGTTCTTGAAGAAAAACTAGGTTTTGATATTTGTTCTTGGAAGTTTTCAAGAAAGAGTCGTTATAATCTTCAAATAACTTCAAGTCTCCAAAAAGATGTTGTTATAACCTTCTATTATCCTTCGAGCTTTCAAGAAGGCGTTGTTATAATCTTCAAATTGCCTCGGGTTTTCGAAGATTACAAATTCCACGTCGAAGCTCCGCTTATATTTCCTTTTTCCATAATACTAAAGCATTCTATATTAAGCTAAGTATTTATAAAACTCAAAATTATTTAAATACTTATAAACTTTGTTAGTTTATTTATTGTATTTATAAACTCTTAATATATCATGTAATCAAGTAATCAAAATACATGTTTTACGTATTGAGCACTACAACACTAGGAAGCTTCATGTGAGGGGTTTCATTTGGGTAAACGGATCGACGAGTTGCTGGATTTATGAATTAAAGTGTCCTAGCTCCTCGAACGTTTGCTACATGACCTCTGAATTGTGATGGCCCGAACGGTAGTACGATATATAAACTAAACACGTTTTCACATACTAAACCGGTTCTACAAACAATACCCAAACAACCATGGAGTACATCATGGTCAATATAAGGAGTTATATATAGACACGTTTATGCTTTCGCATCATTATTCCATAATCTAAGACACGAAACGATATTCTAGGTTGCTCGTAGAGGTTCTCACGGCATATCCATCTTCCTCACTATACATTTGCTATCATTTACTTTGAGCTGAGTTCATAGCCCCACTTTCTATTATTTAATTGTTTTACAAACCCTTGGGGGAGATACATGCTTTATTTTAAATCGAACACATTGCTTTCAAACTATATGTTTATCTGATTTTCATATTGTCACTAAGTAACCATCATTTGCCAAACATAAGTCCCTAAATCATGAACCATTAATCACTGGAGAGAGTGAGCACGAATATTGGGAATAGATTTATTGGGATTGACGAATCCCGTTTGTGTTGACCGGGTAGGCAAACAAACGCACTATATTTGAGTAACATTAAGTAAAAAAGGCAATTTTACCTATTAGGGCTGGTACCAACAATTTATCCAATTAATATTGGAAAACGTTAACGCCTTGGTTGCATGAGCTTGGTGACAAACAAAAGCGGGATCAAGTATCATATACTTGAGGCAGCCGTACCGAACAATAATAACTGTTTTGTTTTCAAACCATTGGTGTGAGTCTAATTAACTCACACTACCAACATAATGTGTTCAACCATCAAACAAACTCTATGAATTTCACTCAACCTTTGTGTTGACAGTTTTAAGCATGTATTTCAAGTCCATAATGTCGGAAGCTGGCACGGAAGAGCAAGGACTAGATCAAGAAGGCTATAATTATTTTATCATTCAAGAAAGACATCAAAAGACTTTATATTGATGCATTTTGTAAACAATGGAACCAACTGGGACCTATTTTTTAAACTCTGATATATTTCTATAAATTGAATGATAAATCCTTTTTAAAACGACTCCATTAGAGTTCGTTTTCTATTGTTATGACTGTTGTGCCATGAAGTAACACCCAGTTTGAATTCCGCTGCGTTTCACGAAATTGGGGGTGTTACACTTATTATTTCATTTTTGGACCTATTCAATGTAAGGAAACTGCAATTGGATGTTTTCAATCCCTATGGATAAGTTGTCTCTTAACTACGATGTAACCAAGTGATGAAGTTATGACATAACTAAAGATTATGAAGGCTACGGCATAACCCTCAGCTTAGGTTACGCCGTAACAACTGATAAACACCTTATTGACAAAGACTACGGCATAACCCTCAGCTCAGGTTACGCGGTAATGAAGAATTACACATGATTTACGAAAGCTACGGCGTAACCCCAGCTAAGGTTACGGCGTAGCCATGGATAAGAAAAAATTATTGAAGAGGTTACGACGTAACTACCTAATAAGTTTACGACGTAACTAGTTCGAAGCCTATAAATAGTCGAAGGTTTCACCAGTTTTAATCATCTCTCCTTTCCCAAACCTTCTAGGGTTTGGGGAGATCAAAACAGAGAAGAAGAAGCATGGGTTAGGAGCACTAAATAACGAAGTGCTCATCTACGATTTCCATTGTATTCGAGTTTGAATTCTTTTCATATTTTTCTAGGACTTATACTATGAATTCATATCAATAATTGAAGTTTGCATTTATGTTATTATTATTCTCTTAAATTCTTTATAAACATTTGCTAGTCTTTTCATAGATCGCTAGCCTTGGTAGTATCTAAAGGGCTGGGAGATATGACCAACTGACCCCAGTCTGATAGATTGCGAAGTATGGGAGGAATTGGTCATAGTACAACCACTCTTCATGTGCGAACTGACCAAATGATCACCTATCAAGTGGAGGTATTTAAGAGGTTTGGGGGAATCTAAGTTCCTAACGGCCAGGTTTCCACCGTCTAGATCTAGTAGATTTGGTGCTTAATGGCTGCTATTAGGTTGCCGAATGATCCCGGGTGACCTGTTCATCTTGGTGAGGAATCTAAGAACCATAGGCCATGACGAATTGACCAAAGGAGTCTGGTGCTAATTAACCACTATATTGAACCTTCATATCGAGAATCAATTCATATTTGTATTTTTTGTTAAGCTTCATTTATCTATCTCTTTACCCTAAATTTCTGGTGTCAGTGTGAGTAGAATAATAGCATATCGATGAATTATAACAACTTTGTCATATCAATATCATTTCTAATCATCTTAGTTCTTTCAAGGTCACATCTCTCTTGGGACGATACTCAGATTTACCTAAGGCTTTACTACATCTGATCGGGTTCTCTGCCCGTTAGTATGTGTCTATCCTAAGTTATCTAAGTTTTATAAATATTAAAAGCAGGATGAAATAGTACATCAGCTTTTTTGGCGCCGCTGCCGGGGAGCAGTTAATGAAAGATCTAAGGTATATCGTATTTACTTCATTAAGAGATTTGAGCACTTCCATAAGATACGTTTCTCAATCTCTCATATTGCAATATTACAAATTTATCCTCCGATGCCATTAGTTACGGCGTAACTTCTATTTAGACTTACGACGTAACCATATTATAATTATTAAAAAAATAAATAAAGAAATACATAACTTTTAATCATTTAGTTACGACGTAACTCCTATTTAGAGCTATGACGTAACCACTATACAATCAGATTTCTACAAATTAAATCTTTAATTAAAAATTAAATTATTAAATATTTAGTTACGGCGTAATCTATATTAAGATTACGACGTAACCCTTTCACAACAATTAATAATCTGAAAAAATTAGTTACGACTTAACTATTTAATCAATTACGCCGTAACCTCCTGGCGGTATAAAACCTTATACGGATTAAAAATTAGGTTTTACACAAAACCTTTTCACCGCCTACCAAAACAGTACTTTTCTCTCTCAAAAATTTTTCCATTAAGATTTCTTCATCTCGTCATTCACCATGGCTGGTAAGATCTATTACTACTCTTTTTGATTCGTTTATCTCGATTATTCAATTAGGGTTTATATTTTAATATTTTGGGGATCATGCTTATTTGATTATATTATTGCTTTTGGTTTGATTAATTGATGTTTATGATGATTTCCCCATGTTATTTTGATTCGTGTCCTATCACTATGGGTCATTTAGGATGTTCTGACTTGATTTAAAAGGGTTTTAGGTCAAACACAAACCGAGTGGGTTAGGCGCGGTCCCTCAGCACTAATAGGTTAAAAATCTATAAAAACTTTTTACCACTTGAAAAAAATTGATGGTTCCGGCGTAATCTATTGCTTTATTTGACCATCTGAGGTGCTGAGTTTCTAGGGAAAGTTACGGCGTAACTGGGGGAAAGTTACGTCGTAACTGCTGAAATCTGTAATTACGGCGTAACCATTGCGTTAAGTTGCGCCGTAACTTCAGGAATTATCTAATTACGGCGTAACTGTAATAGTGGTTACGCAGTAGCTGTACATCAGTAAGGTTTGCACTTACTGTTATCTGTCTTATTTACAGGCGCAAACAACCCCGCTAATTGGTTTAGGTTTCTGGCATACGAAGAAGCAGGAATTAGGCAATTGTGCCTTGATGAGTTCGAGAAATTGAGGAGGAAAGATATTAGTCAACCGGAAGCCCTTGATTTTGATGCGTTTGATAGTTTGGAAAATGAGAAAGCTGGTAGGAAGTTGAGGAAATTCTGCAAGATTAAGTTCACATGTACAGCAGGGGAGTTCACATGCAATGCGTGGTTAAGGCTTTTTAGGATCACGGAGCCAGTCATTCCGGAATATGTCTGGGAGTTCCTTGCTAGTGTTGAGTTTCGATATGATATTGAGGGTGATGATGTGGAGTCGTTGTTTTTCCAACTTGGAGGTGTGAGAAGAAGTTTGACTCTAAGGCAATTTACTGTAAGAATGGGCTTATATACTCAAGAAGAAATGGAGTCGAAAGCTTTTTGAAGGTTTTACAACACTTGTTGGAAGCGTAGGGATGAAACTCAAGACACTGCATCCTATTTCAACCAGATTGCTATCATGGATGGTTACGATTCTAAACAGCCACCATCCTACAAAATGGTGAGAAACCCCATTCGTCGATTGGTGCACCGCCTCCTTGCTTGCGCTATTCGAGCAAGGCACTCTGCCAAGGAGAAAAAGACTATGGATGACTTATACCTCATGGAAGGCATGGAAGGGGGAACAACATCGATGTCCCCTACTATTTGGCGAGGTTTATGGGTAGTGGTGCTAAGGGGTTTACAGCTAGGAGCCCTATGCAGAGGGCTCATTTCATTAGGAGGTTGGCTAGGAACTACGATCTGATGACCGATGCTGCTTTGGCTCGAGTGACCCGTGGTAGGGAAACTAGCTTGATTGGATTGAGTAAGCTAGTTGAGTTTGGGATTTGCACCCAGGACATGTATGGAGTGATTGAGCTAGCTAGGACAGCCCCGAGGAGAGAAGTCGGGGAAGGTAGTGGTGCTGGTGGTGAAGCCGAATAGGATGTAGAGGAGCAGGTGCCCAGGGGATGAAGAAGGGCACACGTGAATGTAGGGGAAAGGTTACAGATCATCGACGAGAGGATTGAGGGAATGGCCACCCACCTCAACGAGGAAATTAATAGCCTCGGGGTGGGTCTATATGGTCTTAATAACTAATTTGAGGGTTTTGCAGGTACCATGGATCAAGTGCAGCAGCTCCAGTAGGACTTCTTTCACTGGAGTGCAGATCGGACTAGCCAAATGCTCCAGAGCATGCACTTGAGCCACCCTAGGTGGCAAGGTTCGGAGTATGTGTACCAGCCCGACATCCCCGACGTTGGCGTCCACGGAGGAGTGGCATTCATGCAGGCTGAGCCCACTCCTGGTAGCACCACAAGCACCCCGTTCGATCCCACACAATATCACTCCATGGATCATGATCTTCACAAGGACGATTGATTCCCCTGTTTGTTGGAACAATTTGAAATAATTTGAAACAATTTAATACTTATGTCTGTAATAACTGACTTATTAGGATATTTGTATGCTTACTTATCGAGTTTACCCATAGGGTACAAAATTTTCCATGTATTCTATGCAGGTTTTGATTCTGTGATGCAATTACGGCGTAACCTTAGGGTCAGTTACGCCGTAACCTCTACTGCAGTAGGAAAATTTTGAGGCAACACAATAGTTAAGGCGTAGTCCTCGGAAACGATACGCATTAGCCACCCCACGACCCACCTTCAACCTTTAGTGAGACATCTTGGGCAAGCATTTGAGAGGGGAGTTTATTTCTTTCTTGATTATTTTTCATTTCTATTTTATTTTTCCTTTTTCTTCGTACAAATGGGACTTTGTACACTTTAAGTGGGGGGATAGGAATAGAAATGAAGTGTATGATTACTTAGCTTACTTGCTCTAATTTTCTAGTTGGTTTCAAAATTTTAAGCTCATTTGAAAATTTTTGTCATATTTTTAACCAATCTAGAATTACATAAAGCCGAGCACACTATAACCCTTATTGCTATTGGTGAGATTTAGCCTTTCCGTTTTCCCCATTTTACCCAAATCTACCAAATATTAAGTGTGTCGATAGTATTGTAAACTTTAGAACTTGGCTTTTACAACACTTCGAGACCATAGACGAGTAGTGTATCAAGTTAGCTTTGTGCATTTTGAAAAGGCGATTTGAAAAAAGTAAATGTTTTAGGATTAAACCCAAATAGCTCATATGTTTCCACTTGTGTGCATTTATCGATTAGTCACATTGGCTTTTCGACCTCTGTGTTAACCCTTTTTGTTGCACTCAACTTTAGTGCAAGATACCCCTAGTTACAACCTTTTGAGCCTATCATTTCATTTTCTAACCCTTATTTTCGTTACACCCTTACACCTTAGCCTACCATGTAGTCTTACCTTTTTATCTTAAAGTCATTGTTCGCGCTAGTTCGAGGTTCAAAATAAAGTTTCGAGAGGCGAACCTAATCATCTACATCTTACTGAAGATCATCGAAGGCCACCAAGTTATCTCCTTATGCTCAGCTCAAGTGGGGATTGAAATATATATATATATATATATATATATATATATATATATATATATTTATATATATATATATATATTATTAATTGTGTTACAGTGCGGAAAATTATAAGCACTATATGAATTAAAGAAATTGGCAGTGAGAATAATCTTCTCGATCAAATTCGAAGGTTAGAAGAATAGTTCAAGAGAGAATAATGGTGGATTCCAGTGACATATATTGATCATATGAAGATGAACCTTGGATTAACGGTGGGGCGATGGCAAATCGGTTTTAAGCTAAGACTATTTGTTTTCTTTTTCTTTTACACACACTAAAATATCTCATGCCTTACCTTACCCTTTTTGTCGTGAAGCGTGTCTAGGTGATGCAGCGAGCAATCCTTGATGTCTTGACCATGGATTTGGTCATGTATCATTGATTTTGTCCACTTTGCCGTGACACGTTAGTAATGACACCACCCCAAAGCCTTTGTATCACTATAACCCAACATTGCTTTCTAAAATCTGTCTTAACCTTAGCTCTAGTGGTGGAGTTGTGTCTAATTGCCAAGCTTATGATAGAATACTTACTATGTCCATGCAATTAAGTGATCACCCCAAAATTAACACTTAGATTAGGATGAGAGTGAGAGTGTTTTCGTGAGGTGTTCGGCTCTTATTAACATTCTAGCATGGAAATCTTAACTACGCATTCATTGAGGATGTATCTTTTGCAGTCTAAATTGGTCTACTTGAGGGCAAGTAGAGTTTAAGTGGGGGGATATTTGATAACATCAAATAGTCCTGATTTTATAAGCGTTAATTTCCCCCTTTATCATCACATTTTGAGTAAAATACTAGTGAAAACATCCTTATTCCTTATTATTTCATTTCAGGACCTATTCAATGTAAGGAAGCTGCAATTGGATGTTTTCAAGCCCTATGGATAAGTTGTCTCTTAACTATGACGTAACCAAGTGATGAAGCTACGACATAACTAAAGATTATGAAGGCTACGGCGAAACCCTCTGCTCAGGTTACGCCGTAACAACTGATAAACACCTTATTGACAAAGACTAAGGCGTAACCCACAGCTCAGGTTACGCCGTAATGAAGAATTACACATGATTTACGAAAGCTACGGCGTAACCCCAGCTAAGGTTACGCCGTAGCCATGGATAATCACAAATGAGTGAAGAGGTTACGACGTAACTACCTAATAAGGTTATGCCGTAACTAGTTCGAAGCCTATAAATAGTCGAAGGTTTCACCAGTTTTAATCATCTCTCCTTTCCCAAACCTTCTAGGGTTTTGGGAGATTAAAACACAGAAGAAGAAGCATGGCTTAGGAGCACTGAATAACGAAGTCCTCGACTACGATTTCCATTGTATTCGAGTTTTAATTCTTTTCATATTTTTCTAGGACTTATACTATGATTTCATATCATTAATTGAAGTTTGCATTTATGTTATTGTTATTCTCTTTAATTCTTTATAGACATTTGCTAGTCTTTTCATAGATCGAAGCTTGGTAGTATCTAAAGGGCTGGGAGATATGACCAACTGACTCTAGTCTGATAGATTCGAAGTATGGGAGGAATTGGCCATAGTACAACCACTCTTCATGTGCGAACTGACCAAATGATCACCTATCAAGTGGAGGTATTTAAGAGGTTAGGGGGAGTCTAAGTTCCTAACGGCCGAGTTCCCACCGTCTAGATCTAGTAGATTTGGTGCTTAATGACTGCTATTAGGTTGCCGAATGATCCCGGGTGACCTGTTCATCTTGGTGAGGAATCTAAGAACCATAGGCCATGAAGAATTGACCAAAGGAGTCTGGTGATAATTAACCACTATATTGAACCTTCATATCGAGAATCAATTCATATTTGTATTTTTCGTTAAGCTTCGTTTATCTATCTCTTTGCCCTAAATTTCTGGTGTCTGTGTGAGTAGAATAATAGCATATCAATGAATTATAAAAACTTTGTCATACCAATATATTATCAATATCATTTCTAATCATCTTAGTTCTTTCAAGGTCACAGCTCTCTTGGGATGATACTCGGATTTACCTAAGGCTTTACTTCATCTGATCGGGTTCTCTGCCCGTTAGTATGTGTCTATCCTAAGTTATCTAAGTTTTATAAACATTAAAAGCATGATGAAATAGCACATCAACCACTTACAGTATGTAAGTTCATTCAGTGAAGCAACTCACACCAATTCTGGTCATCAATATGCTTCATCCTCAAAGCCTGGTCAAAGACCTAATGCCAGACCCTTTCCTCCTTGCCCACATTGTGGCTAGAATGATCATCTTCCTGATGACTGTCTCATGAACTCTTGCTGTGATATTTGTGGAAATCTAGCTCATGAGACATCTCAGCATGATAGAGTCATCCAGGCAAGGAGAAGTTCAAAACAACCCCGCATCACTGAGTCTTCCTCAGTAAGCAAATGCAAAACCTGTGGTAGCACACTTTACTCAACCACTGACCATGAATCAATTGCTAAGTTAAAACAGACCATGAGACCCTAGCCCACTAGTATGTGGGTCAGCAAGAGATACTAATTCAGTTTACTATTTATGCAAAGACACGCCAGGGAGCCTATTTGGCATCTAGATAGTGGATGTTCAAGAAGCATGACTTGTGTCAAAGGGTATCTGCACAAGTATGTAAAGGAACCAGGACCCAAGGTAGTATTTGGTGATAACTCATCATGTCCCATCGAAGGTTACGGTTCAGTAAACTGCAATGGAATAGTTTTCTATAGAATAGCTTATTTCAATGGTCGGAAATACAGTCTCATCAGTGTCAGTCAGTTATGTGATGCTAAGTAAATAGTACAGTTCAATGATAAACAAGGTACTATTTTCAATGCCAACAAAGAAGTTGTTTTGATAGCTCGTAGGAGAGATGATGTATATGTGTTAGACATGTCAACTCTCTCTCAGAATGGAACTTGTCTCTTTTCCAAAGCCACTGAAACTGTCAACTGGCTATGGCATAAAAGACTCTCTCACTTAAACTTCAAAAATCTTAACAACTTGGCAAAACAAAACAAAGTCCTTGGTTTACCATCACTGGTTTTTGCAAAAGACAAACCATGCTCAGCCTATGAAAAAGGCAAACACCATAGAGCATCATTCAAAACAAAACAAAATTTCTCTATCAAAAGCTGCCTTCACCTCTTACACATGGATCTCTTTGGACCAGTCAGTCCAAGATCAATCCAGCATGAGAAGTATACACTTTTCATTGTTGATGAATTCTCAAGATACACTTGGGTATACTTTCTTTCTAAAAAGAGTCAGGCAGCTGAAACCATATTGTCATTCATCAGGAAGATTCAAAATCAGAATGACATTACTGTTAAACAAATCAGAACTGACAATGGTATTGAGTTCAGAAATCAAGAACTTGAGAGTTTCTGTGATGAAAAGGGAATTTCCCAAAAAATTTCATCTCCATATACTCCTGAAAAAAATGGGGTAGCTGAAAGGAAAACAGAACTCTCATTGAGGCTGCCAGAACTATATTAAATGGATCAGCACTCTCAAAGCATTTCTAGACTGAAGCTGTCAAGACAGCCTGTTACACTCAAAATAGGTCAATCATTGTCAAAATACATAACAAAACCCTATATGAGATCTTCAAGGGTAGACTTCCTGATGTCAGCTACTTTCATGTGTTTAGGTGTCCTGTATTCATTCACAATCACAAGGATCACTTGGGCAAGTTTGATGCAAAAGCTGATGATGGGTATTTCCTAGGTTACTCGATGATCTCTAAAGCCTTCAGGGTGTTTAACACCAGAAGACAACAAGTTGAGGAAACCTTTCATCTCACCTTTGATGAAAGTTCTGAAAGCATCAGATTCACCAATACCTCAGTAGAGGAAAGAGGAATTGATGACTCATCAAGATACCCTCCTGATGAGTTCAACACTGAAATCAATTCCTCATATCAAGTTGATGTTAATATCTCATATTATGTCTTACCCCACAACCTTCCTCAACCAACAATCAGTGAATTCATTGATAATCAATCAGTCCCTACTAGGATAGGTAATACTGAACCAAATGTTCAGGAACCTGTGATTCATGAACCCCAACCTGAACAAAGCATCTCAACAGATGATCTAAATGATTATGTGGCTCCAGCAGGTGAACCCATTCCTGAGGTTCTAGTGACCTCATCAAGCTCAAATCCTAGACCACCAAAGTAAGTGGACAAGATATTAAGACATTGAGATTGTGAACATCATTGGTGAACCCACTGAAGGCATGCTCACTAGAAGCATGGTTGATAAGTTAACAGTAGCTTCAGCCAATGAATGTCTATATGTTGATTTTCTATCAGATATAGAACCCAAAAGTGTCACTGAAGCTCTAAAACATCCTAGTTGGGTTCAGGCTATGCAAGAAGAACTTCAACAGTTTGATAAAAACAAGGTCATGACCTTGATCAAATGTCCTCAGGACGTCATTGTCATAGGAATGAAGTGGGTTTTCAGAAACAAAACTGATGAAAACGCTACTGTCATTAAAAACAAAGCCAGACTTGTAGCCAAAGGTTACAGTCAACAAGAAGGCATTGACTATGATGAGACATGTGCTCCTGTTGCAAGAATGGAAGCCATCAGGATCTTCCTTGCATTTGAAACCTACATGAACTTCAAAGTTTACCAAATAGATGTGAAAAGTGCATTCCTGAATGGTGAACTCAAGGAAGATGTGTATGTTCAACAACCTCCTGGCTTTGAGAGTAGTGAATACTCTGACTATGTCTGCAAGCTTGACAAAGCCCTATATGGACTTAAACAAGCTCCCAAAGCATGGTATGAAACTCTCTCAGCCTTCCTGATCCAAAACAAGTTTGTTAGAGGAAAGATAGACAACACTCTGTTTATCTATAGGATAAAACTAGATGTGATACTAGTCCAAGTGTATGTTGATGACATCATCTTTGGCTCAACAAATTATACTCTTTGCAAATAGTTTGAAAATTGATGACAAAGAAATTTGAAATGAGCATGATGGGTGAACTCACTTACTTCCTTGGACTACAAATCACGCAAACTGATAAAGGAATCACCATCAGTCAAGAGAAATATACCAGAAATCTCTTGAAGAAATATGAGATCTCTGACTGTGCTTCAGTGAAGACTCCAATGGCCCCTCCAAATAACCTTGGACCTGATCTCACTAGCAAATCAGTCAATCAAACTCATTTCAGGGGGATTGTAGGATCACTGATGTATCTAACTGCTTCTAGACCTAACATACAATTCTCGGTATGTCTAATAGCAAGATATCAGTCTAATCCTAAAGAATCACATCTCACTGCAGCCAAAAGATCTCTCAGATACCTGAAGGGAACTCCAAGCCTTGGACTTTACTCTCTAAAATGTTTAGAGTTTGACCTCAAAGGATATTCTGACTCTGATTATGCAGGCTGCAACATGGACATAAAGAGTACCTCAAGGTCCTGTCAATTTCTTGGAGGAAAACTGGTTTGTTAGAGTGCTAAAAAGCAACAATCATTGGTATGTCTTCAGCTGAAGCTGAATATGTAGCAGTTGCAGGGTGTTGTGCAAATGTCTTATGGATGAAAAGTCAACTCAGTGAGTATAACATCCACGATAAAATGTTACCTATTTTTTGTGATAACACCAGTGCTATTGCAATCTCCAATAACCTTGTCCTTCACCAAAGAACCAAACACATTGATATCAGATATCATTTCATCAGGGACCACATCATGAAAGGAGATATTGAACTCCACTTCATCCCTACTGAGTATCAACTTGCTGATATCTTCACCAAACCCTTGGATGAACCTGCCTTCAGAAGGCTGAAAGCTGAATTAGGAATGCTTGACATTGAAAGTCAGCAACCTGATAATCAATCCTAATCTCAGTAAGTCTTCTCTGAAATGGTCCCTGCTCCCTGAACAAAACCCCAAAATAATATACTCACTAAATGAGTAAGACTCATTCAGGGACCCTGACAGTGGATATTGAGCATTGAATGAGTAACTAAAAGCACCAAGTATTTCAGTTACTTAAATGAAAGGTTGGAAAACATACCAATTTAATATAGGAATATATGTCTATATGACCTTCTGTCACTCATGTCAAGGGTCCCTCAAACCTTACCTCATCCCACTTGGCATTAAATGCCTTCTCTCACAACAAATATCCTTAGGATATTTTAACCCTGCAAAATGCACTTTTACTGTGCACTGCAACAATTCCCTTCAAAACCGTGAGAAAATCTACGGGTAGTGGAGTGGTCGCATTAAATGAGGTAAATAAAACATTTTCAAAACCAACTTTAAAAATCCTCAAATATGCAAAATCTACCCTTCTCACCACTCTATAAATACCCCTCTCAAAAACATTAAAACACACACAAATTGTTTTCTGCATCAAAACTCTGTCAAAATCTTTTCTGCAAAATGCACTTTTTCATCATCAAACCCAAAAGATTTTCATCTCTTTGATTGTTCTTGTCAAAAATTATTTTCCAAAACCCTAAAACTTTTCTGAATGAAAATGGCAAGAACACAAAGTCTTCAGTTTGCACCTCAGTGGGTAGGCGGTCTTGATAACATTGAATTCAAAACAAATAATGTTATAGGCAACGTTGAATACCCACATGATGTCCCAACCTATAAGGGAATCATGAAATTTTTACTGAAATGCCCACTAAAACAGGCCTTTGTTCAGTCCCCATCTATACTATACCACAAATTCCTCTGGGAGTTTTGGACAACTACAGTGGCCTATGACCCGACACCCTCAACTGATGAGAACATACCAAGACCCCTCAGGGAGTTTCTCATCAGGTTCTCTATTTTAAATGGGCAACAAATTGTCACCCTGGACTTCAAAACTTTTTGCTCATCAACAGGGCTTGACTACAACAAATGAAATTATGTTGCTCTCCCTGACCCAACCATTGTAAAGGCCGAGTTAGAAAAAATTGCTCTTGATCCAAAACTTTTGGACAAAACCCCAGTCACCAAGAACTCCTTTCCCGTGGCTTGGAGGATCCTGTTCACATTTGTAATTCAGGTTCTCGACGGGAACCACTCATCCACTTAACAAATTAATTTTATTCAGTTGATGATGGCCTACTGCTTGATGACTGGTACTAGTGTCGACATGGGAGAGATCATTTACAGTGATCTCGTAACCAAGCTACAGAACAAAACTAGGGTGAAATACATTTCATACCATAGATTTGTCTCTTGTGCTTTGCAAGTGTTACTGGGTTGTAACTACACTCAGGATTTTGAACATGGTGCTTTACCAACCACCCTAAGTGCATCAAATTTTCAAAAGAACCCATCCCTGGTCACTGATATTGAATTGACGGCCCATATGGTTGCTGTAAACAACCAGACGGATTTTGTGTCTCCAAACCTTGCTCCTAAAAAGAGAAAAGGGAAGTCTCATACTGGGACTAAGACTAAGTCTCAGGGCCCTGAGACTTCTGGAGCACAGCCTAAAAGGCATAAAAAGTCCCAGACTGAGAAGACACCCAAGGGCGACCAAGCAACAACCACCCTGGTTACAACGAAGGACACCGATACATCATAATCAGTGCCCTTGGTCCCACAGACTACTCCCCAATATCCAGAGGGAAACATACAACCCTCTGGTAGGGGAGCGCCTTCCACTCAGCTCGAGGAGGACATTCGCAAATCCACGCTTTTGTCTGAGGGCAAAACGAATGATCGCAAAGACTCAGGGGGAAACAAACAACCCACTGACAGGGATATCACTGCCACTGCTTCTAAGGATGGCACTGGGAAACACCCACCAGTGCTTGAAGGAGCACAGAGGGACAAGACTCAGAGGGAAAGAAATAACCCGCCGATACGGAACTCATAACCAATCATGACTCCGGCGAAGGCACTGGGAAAACCCCATCAGTGTCTGAGGGGTCACAGGGGGACAAAGACTCAGGAGGACAAAAACCACCCGCTGATACGGAACCCATCACCCCCACTAGTTTACTGACTGTTGCTGAGGATAATGATATATTGTTCTCTGATGAGGAGCTTGCTGATAGTGAAGAAGAAATACTTTCTTCTGGAGAAGAGATGGATGCTGATGTTCAATCACAAGAACAAGAGCATCAGCCTGATCCCCAAGAAACTGAAGAGTCACCCATTCAGCCTGATGATAATGATTCTGACTCCTCAGACTCCTCTTCCTCCTCCTGCCCTGAGGAACTGAAAAAGTATGACAACATTCTTCCACTCACTGAAAGGCAGCTTGTTATGTGGATACAACGGGCTACAAGGAGACTATATTCTAGGGTTACTGACACTCTCTAGGATCAACATACTGAGGAAGCTGCAAGTTATGCCGACCTGAAAGATGAAGTACTTGCTACCAATGCCAACACTGAAGAACACAGGGACTTCATGTATGATCACCTACACAGATTGGATGACAATCTACAGACGTTTCTCAAATTCTTTTAGGATACTCACAGCAAGCTGGATGAAATCAAGGACCCTGTGAAAGAAGACCCAGCGCTCAACTCCAAAGTACTTGAGGCCACTAACGTCAACATGAAGAATTCATCCAGTCTCACAGAACTGATCCACATGCTCAACTCTGCAAATGTTCAGGGTCTTCACTCTTCAGTACAGTCTCTTCAATCAACCCTGGGTTCACTGGATGCTAAAGTTACTGATCTGGCTAAATTGTCTTCTTCTATGGCCTGGAATCTCGGGCCTAGAATGACAGCATTGGAATTATCTCAGGCCAATCTTGCTGAAAAGGTCACAAGTCTTCAACAAGATACATCTGACATCAAGACCATGGTCTCGGAGATATATCAAGCCTTTAAAGGTCAAGCAGCTCCCTCTCCCTTAGTATCTCAAACAACTCTTGCTCTCACTGACGTTGCAGCAACAGTTGAGGGGGAGAGAGCCACTAAATAGACTCCTTCTCACACTGAGGGGGAGCCAGCTCAACCTGTATCAGCAACACCTATCTCATCCATCCCACCATCAGGAACACCAACCTCAGTAATAATGACTACAGCAACAACAACACTGATAATCACAACAACACCCCCACTAGTATCCTCTTCTTCATCAGCTCAGGATAAAGGCAAAGCCATCATGATCACACCTGAGCCAGAAAAAATCCTCTATGAAATACAAGGCAAAAAGTACAAGCTCGGGCCAGAACAGCTAACTGCATATCTTGAAAAAGAAGAAAGACTCAAGAAACAAGCTGAGGAAGAGCAAAGAAGTAAGGATGCTTCGATTAAAGTAGTGGCTAAAGAAGCTGAAAAGATTGGCATTGATCCTAAAAAGCTTGAAAAGGGACAGGCAGGCCAACAGTTCAAAGATGCTCAGAATGCTGAAATGGCTGCTATGAGAAAAAGGCTTGATGAAAAGAACAAGAGGGCTGCTGCAATCAGGCAAGAAAGGATAAATCAGTACAACTGGACCATGAAAAGCAGAAGGCTACCTAAGAAAATCACTGATGTGAAAATCATCCCCAAATCCAAACCACTGGCAATGAATGTCTATAGGGGGGATGATAAAAGGCATTTTGAGGTTCATGATCCCTTGAAGTTCACTGACTTTGGGATCACTGAACTTGATGATCTTGGTCCCATTATAGAGAAGAAGCAAAATTCAGTGGTCAAGGAACTGATGAAATACCTCAACAAGCGTTATGAACGACTAAAAGATACACCAGCACGGCTTGGGATACAACCAGCTCTTACTGCAGCTCAAGGATCTCAACATCACTCATCCCAAGGTAAGAGGAAAAGGGTTGAATCTGAACCTGAAGTCAATGTACCTGGCTTTGACTGCAACAGGGAGCTGCCTGAAGGGTTAAGTTTGTGAATTTTTTAGTTATAGAAAAACCTGAGAGAGGACTTTTCTTTATTAATGTCTATGGGAACCCAGCATTCCAAAGGTGGAGTGACATTGATTAGGCGGGTGTGGCTACAATGTCAAGCTACCTACTAGTGGCCTCTCAAATCCAAACTCCTGAAAACATCAGGTTTTGCACTGACCTGAATGCCAAGATAAGAGAGCACCCTGACCAAGAAACCCTCCTCAAAAAGAAACCAAAGCTAGAAGCACTGGGAATCTATCTTGATTAACATCATCATATGCTTTATCATTTATCTTTTGTACTAGTGATAGGAACTATGTAATCTGATCAATAAATGATGTATGTTTTGTTAAAATATTCAGTGTTCCTTATTATGTTCATTAGTACATTCAGTGTAAGAATAAGCCATTTGCTCACTTGCACTGATCAAACACTTAGGCTATTTGTATATCCAAATAGGGGGAGACTATTGGGTTCAGTGAATACCCTAAGTGTTTAGTCCCTTAAACACTAACAAGTAACTAAGCGCATAGTCACTCAGTGAGCTATCTTTGGGATACTCAGTAAGAGACAAAGAAGAAGTCTCTCCACTCAGTAAGGCGGAACTTAAGGGGTGAAGACTGAGTCAATAAGAAGATGGTGGATTCAGTGAGTGATAACAATAACTAACTGAATCCCGAAACTCCTCACCAACTACTACTACTGAAGACAAACTAAAGACGAAGACTGAAGGCTATAAAGATTGAAGAATAAGCGAGACAAGGCGGGATAAGTTTGAACAAATAAGACGAAGTCCTTATCAACCAAAGTCAAACTTTCCCTGAATTATTAACTATCAGGCTCAGTGTCATCACTACCAAGAAGAAAGCAGCCTTGTCACGTACCCTAAATAGCCAATGTAAACAGAGACAAAATACATCAGTATTTTGTCTTCTATAAACTGTCAGTTTGTCCTCTAGGATAGAGTTAAAACCATACTTGTATAAATAGCATAAGAGATGAAGTGAAAGATTTAAGCTTTTGCATTAATTGTAAAACACACACACAAGCCATCTTTTACTCCTCCAAATATAACTATGTCCCTGAGATAGCTTAGTGGTTCATGTGTAGTTGTGCTTAGACGTAGCCTAAGCTCAGTGAGGAGTCACACCATACTTGTCGTTTCAATCCCAAGTACTATTCCGCAAGTACTTGGGTAATGTATTCTTTCTGATTCATTTCTAATAAAGAATATAAACGTAAAAACGTTTATTTATATTTTACGATCTTCTAATGTTTTGTCGATAACAAACGTAAAATCATTTAAACGAAACAAATAAAATACGTAAACTGTTTGAGCCAATAGTTTTCTAACACACTTTCGTTTTCACATAAAACACTAAAACAAGTATAAGTGATTTTATGATTTAGTAATACATATGTACAACAACTAGTGTTTACATATATGGGTAAATATATACTTAAACTAAGTATATACTAAAATGGGTAAAAACTAACAAATGGTATTGACCCATAACCCATGGTTTCATCCAAACCATTTGACTAGGTACATTGAACTCATGAGATACATTGTATCTAATAAGAAACCCATGGATCAACCCATAACCCATGACCCATGATCCATAACCAAAATACCCATGGGTAAAGAGGAGCGTCCCACGGATCCCTAGCTTTACGCTAGCCGGATCCCTTGTGGGAGGGATCCGTGGGATCTGGGGAACAGTAAACTTTCTCCTCTATAAATAGTGAGCCATTTCTTCCTTTTGGCTCACCACTTTCACACATACTTCCTCCAAGTATTGTACCTCTCTAACTACTGATCCTAAGGGATCTTTCTATGTAGTTTGTCTTTTATTTTTGTGTAATCCTCTAGGTTCCTCTTAAAGGCGAGATCACCACTTCTTGAAGTCGAGCAAGCTCAAGTCCATGAGTTGCCATGCCTTAGTGAAGGATGCCGAAAGAGTCAAGACGAAAGCATTATTGAAAGGTGCTTAACGTCCATGTCAAAAGCATTAGTGAAGAATGCTAAAGGTGTCAAGACGAAGGCATTAGTGAAAGGTGCTAAGCGTTGTGTCAAAGGCATTAGTGAAGGATGCCTAGGAATCAAATCAAGTGGCATTAGGGAAGAATGCCTAGGTCGTATAATCGATGAGGTGCATCGTTATACATATAAGTATTAGTTTATTTTCAAGGATGGTGATATCCTTGATGGTGTTGTAACAAGGAGTGGATCTCCTTGAGATTAGGTTTTGTGTTGTGTTGGGTAGTAGTTCCTCCATAGTAATGGAACTAGGTGCTTAGCCTAGTACCTAATAAAGGGTAGGCGACGTTGTGGTAGGTGTGGTTCACCTTGGAGTGAAAGAACTCGGTGGTTAGCCTACCACCGGATAAAGGGTAGGCGTTGTTGTGTTAGGTGTGGTTCACCTTGGTGTGAAAGAACTCGATATTTAGCTTTGTACCAGAAAAAGGTGTAAGCGACGGTGTGAAGGCTTCTCCGCCATAAGGAGTTGATGTAGTGATTACGAACTCTCGAGTAGGTGACTTGTTAGGAATTAGAAATTCCAGGTATTAAAGAGTCGGTCACCTCAAGTATATGTAATCGTTAGAAAGCTCGTAGTCATAGTACTTTTATGTTAAGTAGTATTTAGTTTTGTAACACCGTGGAGGACGGACGGGTCTTTACCCACTGTATGCCTGATCCACAGCCAGTTGTTTGGCGTTTTATTGTAAGACTATAAATACTCTCTACCTTCCAAGGTAGAGATTTGGAGCTCATAATAAGATTTTTCTTTCTCTCACTAAGTTCCCTAAACCTCTAACTTTCTCTCTCTAAAAACCTCCTTGTACGCCTCTTGTGATTATGGTTTAGTGTGTTTGTGAAATCCAATATCTTACAATTGGTATCAAGAGCCATGGTTAGATCATATCTTGCACATCTTTGGATTTCTAGTAGTTTTTAGGTGGTTTTTGAGTTTGAAAAAGGTTAGTGGTTTGTGCATCATTTGGTTGATTTCTTGTGTTAAAGCTTGGATTTTGTTAGTACTTTTGTGTTTAGAATCATCACAAGTGTTTAGGTTTTCAGTTGGTAAGCTTGAATCATCTTGGTTGGGTTGTTTTTGGATTGAAAAGTGGTGTTTATGTGATTTTTCTTGCTAGCGACTTGGTTCTCGGTGTGATATTCATCATAGCGACTTGCTTTACATTTTTGTAGCGAGTTGCATTGTGAGTTAGCGACTTAGACTTAGCGACTAACAGTACAAGTAGTGGATTCTCCACTACGGGTAGCGACTTGGTGTTAGCGACTTGGTAAGTAGCGAGTTGCTATTTAGCGACTTGATTCTTTAGCAACTTGTATCTTAGCGATTTGCCAAAATTTTGCTAGCGACTAGAGGCTTAGCGAGTTGCTATTTAGCTTACTTGTCTTTTGTTTAGCGCTTGGGACTTTAGCGACTTGGTGGAATAGCGAATTAGTAGTTAGCGACTTGGTGCATAATTTTCTAGCGACTTGGGTGATATTTTTACGGTTTTATCTTGATTTAGTAAAATCCCGTGAAAGAATCTATTTCCCGGTTTAATCATAGAGTTATAAAATCCCATTTAATTTGTCATCATGTCTACCAACGTTTCTACAATCATATCCACTATTGCCGAGGATGTTCAAGAAGCTGGTTCAGATACTCGTCCACCCATGCTTGACAGAACTGACTACAACTCTTGGGCTCAACGAATCAGATTGTACTGTCTTGGAAAGGAAAATGGAGTCAACATTCTCAAATCCATTGATGAAGGACCATATCGGGTTGAGACAACTAGAGACTTAATTGATACAGCTGAAGATGGAACAATGATCTATGGAATTGACAGACCAAAGACATATGATGAGCTCGATGATAAGGAGAAAAAGAGATTCGATGCTGATATCAGAGCTTCTAACATCGTACTTCAAGGTCTTCCAAAAGATATCTACAAACCGATCAATCACAACAACGAAGCCAAGGCAATGGGATAATGTCAAGATGCTTCTCTCAGGTTCAGAATTAACTATGGAAGACAGAGAATCACAACTCTATGATGAATTTGAACACTTCAAGATGAAACCAGATGAGAGTGTTTATGAGTACTACGTGAGATTCCACAAGCTTGTTAATGATATGAGGAACATCAGAATGACTATGCCTAACATTCAATTGAACTCAAAATTTGTGAACAACATGAATCCCGAATGGCACAAGTTTGTCACTTCTGTGAAGCTCACTAAAGGATTGAAGAATACAAACTATGAGCAACTCTATGCCTTCCTTCTTCCGAATGAGAGACATGCCATGTTTGAAAAGAGGATTCTTGAACAATTCAAAACAAATCCAGGAGAGACAAGCGCATCAAATGATTCAACCGCTTCTACTCATACATTGGAATCACCACCAAAGCATCTCAAGCTATACCCATAAGTGATGGCAATCACAAACTCATTCCTGATCCAAGATTCAAACAAGCTGATCCGATGCACCGTGGGACACTTCATTTCTCAACCGCCCTCATGGTTAAACAAAACTTGACACTCAGTCTACATACCAACCGTCTTTACACCAACAATGAAATCTAACTGCCCAATCTTTACAATCATGCTCTAGTCAGAGATGGGAAAGTCATGGTACAGCCAGTTCAAGAAAGACAGTACGAACAAGGAAGAGGTGGAGTCGGTAGAGAATATGTGGCAAATCAGAATCGGGGAAGGAATGGAAATCAAGATCAAGCTAAGCCGATCAAATGCTATAACTGTGGTGGTGAGGGACACATTGCAAGGAACTGCACATCTCCAAAACGTCCACAGAATGCAGAATACTTCAGAGACAAGATGTAACTTGTGCAAGCTCAGGATAATGGAGCAACTTTGGATGAAGAGGAGTTGTTATTTCTTGCTGAAAGAAATTCCAAAACCTATGATGCTGATGTTGATGAACAGTTGATTCAAGAGATAGGTCACACTCATCAGAATGCCTTTCAAGTAGCTGATTGAGATGCATACGACTCTGATGTTGATGATGGACCTTCTGCCCAAACAATTTTCATGGCTAGCATTTCTCCAATGGTCTCTCCTAAGATCTCATCTCCACCACAAGCTGGTCCATCCAAAGACAAACTCATTTCTGAGGTACTAAAACTATATGATGATGCTGATGTACAAAAGATGCATGACAAAGTACAATCAACTGAAACTATTGAATCAAATATTGAAAACATGGGTAATATCAATGTTGTCCCATATGATCAATATGTGAAACAAAGTGAAAGTGAAATTGTATCAAGTGATGCATCTTCTGCAGTCAACAATGACTATGTTTTTGATGAAGACACTGCATGTGCCCGATGATCTGTTATCTTTGTGAATGCCTATAAAGAACGTGTTGCTATTTATGAACAACGTGCAAAATTTGAGTTGACCACCCGTGAGCAGGAAATGGATGACCAAATGCGTACAACTATTAGAAAAAGTAGGTTTGGAGAAGAAGTATTAAAACAAGAGTTAAACTCCTTACAAGAAAAACTTTCAAAAACTGCTAAGCAAAAACAAAAACTTCAAGAAAATGTTAAAATGCTTAAGCAAGAATTCAGTGCTAAAGAATCAAAACTTTTGAATGATTTTTCTAATCTAAAAACCTTGAAAAACAAGCTTGAAAATAAGTTGTACGTACAAGGAAACACCATTCAGACTGCTCACATGATCACAAAGCATAGAGTTCTAAGCGATAAGCATAGCATTCCCCTTGTTGAGGAACCAAATCCAGATGTCATTAAAAAGGCTAGAAATGCTCATAAGGTTCTTTATGATGGCAAGGAAATCCTCAAACCTAGACAGAAACCTAGTTGCGCTTAGTGCACAGAGGAAGATAAAAAATCAGATGAAATCACTAGGGAAAAGTTAAACAAGAAACTAGCTGATCCAAAATGTAAAGAAAAGAAAGTAATCATCACACCCCATGATTACAAAAAGGAAAATTGGATTGCCTTAAACAAGTTTAAGCCTCAGACATTGTTAACTCCCGAACAAGTGTTCTGGAAAATGGACTTAGATAAGCAGAAAGCTGAAAATATTGTTGAAACCAACCCCCCCACCTTAGGAAAATGCCTAGAGCGACTGTGTATCCTCCTAATACACCAATGCATCTTGTTCCTAGAACAATTGCCACTAAAAGCAAGACCTTAATCAGTCAATATGTTATTTTTCAACTATTTGTTGATTTTGAGAAAACTTGCAAGAAAAGGATCACACCCACTGGTATAACTGAAGGAGAAAGAGGTTTTGAGCAAACTAAAGAATGTTATTTAACTGAAGTCATGCCTTTCTTTAAACAACTAAAAGATCATTTTAAGAGTCTTAAAAAGGAATGTATTGACATTAAAGAAATGGAAAAGGAATTTGATGCAATGATAGTTGAGGTTAGTGACTATGAGCGAGCATTAAAATATAATCAGATTGAAAGGAAGAACTTGCATACACTGAATGAGAATATGATTTCTGAATGTGTTGCTCAAGATGTGTTTTTCACTGCTACAAATTTTTCCATTAATGCTTCCCAATTTCATGAATTATCTGTTGCCCTGAAGGTCTCCCATGATCGTGTCATTGAGCTTGAAAAAACTAATTCTAAACTATCTGAGAAAATTGAACTGGATGATCTCGACAATTTGGTTAAACATTTGTCTAAACTAGAGGTTGAGCATTTTAATTTACAACTAAAATATCAACATCTTAAAGAAAATGTCAAAACTTCAAATATCAAGACATCCTCGGATGCTTCAGAGTTTGATGCAGTTTTTTAGATTAACAAACGTGATGAACTGATTCAAGCTCATTGCAACACGATCAGAAAGTTGAAAGCCCAAATCTCTCAATTAAAGGGTCAAAAGAACAATATGACTGGCTCCCAAATGCCTCCTCCTTTAGATTCTCAGAATTCTCAAACTTTTCATCTTCAAAACTTAGTTAATGCCTTACAAAAGGAAAACGAGAGTTTTCTAGAAGAAAATGAAAAAGTTAAACGACATTTTAAAGAGTTATATGATTCAATAAAAGTCACCCGTGACCAAAACAAAGAAAAAATAACGTCTTTACAAAAGGAAATTGAGAATCTGAGAAGTTTGGGAAATGGGAAACTACCACTTGTTTTCAATAAGAATGTTGTCTCAAAGTCACCCTTAGATTGCAAATACACTGTGACAGTTAAATATATTCCTCCTCATCTTAGGAATAATGAACATGCTTTTCATGACTACTGTGCTCACCTTAAGGATAGTCTAGAATGTCTCCGTGAGATTGTCGAAGAGGATTTCATTAACAAACCTCTTGATAGTGAAATTAGGTTTGTTTGCCTCCAGGCCAAACGATCTCAAGAGCTGCTTGAATGTGTAATTGCAACATGTCCAAAATCCTTAGGTGAAAAAGGCAAACCTGTGAAGCCTTGTTCTATGCCTAGTGCCAAGCAGGAAATCCGTTCTATGCCCAGTCTTAAGAAAGTAAACACTGATGTTCCTTCAAGTAGTTCAGATTCCAGATATGTTAGTGGTAAGAAGGTGAACTTTAGTGTGCCTGCAAATAGCTCAAATCACAATCTTAAGAAAGTATACACTAATGTGCCTTCTAGTAGTTCAGATCCTTGCACATCAAGTTCAGGAATGCAAAAATTAGATCAACCAACTAATGTTCCCATTCCTCTACAGAGTAATAATCTGACTTTAAAGCGAAAGTGTGTCAACGTCTCAAGACAATACAAGGAATGATAGGACCTTGCAAGCTAAGAATGTGCATTGGAAGAGAGTAGAATACCAATCTAGGAACTTTAAGCTTGTGTTGAATAAAACGAATCGTGTTGATTCTAGTATTAGCCTTAGGCGTACTGTAATTAATTCAAATTCTGATACTATTTGCAAACCTTGTAATGATGTTTGCTTGAATTCTATTGCTAATCATGAATGTGGTGTGAATGCTTTGTCTAATTCTGTCAAATGCCCAGTTAAAATTGTTAAGGCTAATAATCGTGCAAAGAAGACAAAAAGGCAAAAACGAAAGATTGTTAGAAAACAGTGGAAGCCCACAGGAAGAACATTTATAAAGATAGGTTATTATTGGATACCTTTTTGTCATAAGAATAATCGTTTTACTCAAACTAAGATGATGCCCACTAGACAATGGATGCCTATTGGTAGAACTATTCCCTTAAGAAGTGAACATACTTTGAATAGGTCAAATACGACACCGACATTGCATCTATTCCCAATGAATCCATTGCCTCTACCGATATGGATGTTTCTATTTCGATGTGGGTGTTCCAATTCATTACTAACCAAGTGGAACCCATTCTTGCATGGGGATCCCAATTATCCGATTATCCATTCTTGTCGTGTTCAAGCTGCAGACCGTTTAAATCGCTCGTGGTACCCTGGACTCAGCTGTTCCAAGCATATGACCGGAGACGGTCGCTCATGAACTTCGTGAGAAAATTCATCGGACAGATTAGATTAGGGAATGATCATTTTGGTGCAATTAAGGGTTATGGAGATTATGTTATTGGAAAAAGTGTTATCTCCATGGTGTATTATGTGGAAGGTCTTGGTCATAACATGTTCTCTGTTGGTCAATTTTGCGATTCGATCTAGAAGTAGCCTTCAGAAAACATACTTGTTTTGTTAGAGAACTTGACGGTAAGGAACTTTTAAGAGGCTCACGTGGCTCAAATCTATACACCATCTCTATTGAAGATATGATGAAGTCTTATCCAATTTGCTTGTTGTCAAAGGCTTCAAAAACAAAGTCATGGTTATGGCATCGTCGTCTCAATCACTTGAACTTCGGCGCCATCAATGATCTCTCGTAAAGGACTTAGTTGTAGGTTTACCTAGACTTAAGTATGAAAAGGATCATCTTTGTTCAGCATGCCAATTGGGAAAAAGCAAGAAGTATGCCGATAAACCCAAACCTACAAACTCAGTCTCGGAAGTTCTTCATACAATTCACATGGACTTATGTGGACCCATGAGAGTCGCGAATATCTTTGGAAAGAAATATGTGTTAGTAGTGGTTGATGATTTCTCTAGATTCACTTGGGTAAAGTTCTTAAGGTCAAAGGATGAAACTCTAGATATCATCATCAAACTCATCAAGCATTTGCAGTTCGTCTTAACAAAACGGTCGAGAATCATCAGCGACAATGGAACTGAGTTTGTTAATAAACAACTCGGTGAGTTTTATGAAAGTATTGGAATTAGCCATCAAAGATGTGTACCAAGAACTCCTCAACAGAACGGTGTAGTTGAAAGACAAAATCGAACTCTTGTAGAAGCCGCTAGATCAATGCTGATTTACTCAAAGGTTCCAATGTTTCTCTGGGCTGAAGCTATTGCCACTTCATGCTACACACAAAATCGTTCCACGATTCACACTTGTTCATGGAAAAACTCCATATGAACTTGTCCACAACAGAAAACCTAATCTCTCTTTCCTTCGTGTGTTTGGTGCATTGTGTTATCCAACTAATGAGGGTCAAGACTTAGGAAAACTTAGAGCTAAATCAGACATTGGAATATTTGTAGGGTATGCACCAAACAAAAGGGATACGAATCTACAACAAAAGAACCCGAAATATCATGGAAACAATTCACGTTATGTTCGATGAGTTGACCGGTCAAATGGCTCCTGGACAATCCATTCGAACCCGCACTTCAAAAGCAGTCCCATTGGTTCATCCCTTGTTCCAAACTTTTCTCAAGAAACTCCATATGTACCTCCATCCGAAGATGATTTAAAGAAATTGTTTGATCCTATGTTTGATGAACTTTATGATACAAGTACTAATGAGGTGTCGATTCCTACAACAGAGGCTGTTCATATTCCGTGAATGAAGTCAATCCCTCAGTCTCAATATCATTAAGTCAAGAAGCTGCTCAACACGATCCTTCGATCTCATCAACAAATCATCATTCTTCAAATGTACATCATGGAACTGTTTCTGGCATCAATGATGAAGTTAATCCCTTTGCTACTCCTGAAGATGCTTCGTTTGAAAACATATTTGCTCCTGAATCTTCATCAGAACCATCTTCTTCAGGAGACATCAACTCTGCTACTTCAGTCCCTCAACAACTACCACATGAACACCTCAGAAAATGGACTCACGATCATCCATTAGACAACATCATTGGAAATCCTTCTCATCCAGTATCAACACGGAAACAACTTGCAACCGATGCCTTATGGTGCTTCTTCAACTCCGTACTCTCAAAGATCGAACCAAAGGATGTAAAAACTGCCATGAACGAAGAATTTGGTTCAATGCTATGCAAGATGAAATTCATGAGTTTGATCGACTTGATGTATGTGAGTTAGTACCGCTCCAGAGTGTGCTATGATTATTGCTCTAAAATGGATCTTCAAAGTGAAACTTGATGAGCATGGTGATGTGTTGAAGAACAGGGCTCGATTAGGTGCTAAAGGATACCGTCAAGAGGAGGGTATTGACTTTGAAGAATCTTTTGCCCCAGTTGCTCGAATCGAGGCAATCATAATCTTTTTGGCTAATCGCTAGTAAGAACATGGTAGTCTATCGGATGGATGTAAAGGACGGCATTTCTGACGGAGATCTTAAAGAAGTCGTCTACGTCAGCCAACCGGAAGGATTTGTGAATCAAGAGCATCCTACTCACGTTTATCGTTTGAAGAAGGCTCTTTACGGTTTAAAGCAAGCTCCAAGGGCATGGTATGATACGCTATCAAAGTTCCTTCTATCTACCGGATTTAGCAAAGGAGCAGTTGATCCAACATTGTTCACCAGGAAGTCAGGCAAACATTTAATTCACGTTCAAATTTATGTTGATGATATCATCTTTGCCTCGACTGACCCCAATGAGTGTGACCGTTTTTCAAATGAAATGAGTTCAAAATTTCAAATGTCAATGATGGGACAAATGTCATTTTTCTTGGGATTACAAATTTCACAAAGTCCTGGAGGCATTTTCATAAATCAATCTAAATATGCAACTGAGATCTTAAAGAAATTTGGATTTGATTCAAGTGACCTGTTGACACTCCCATGATTGATCGAACCAAACTAGATGAGGACCACTCAGGGATCTTGATTGACCAAACGAAATATCGTAGTATGATTGGATCCCTGATGTATCTCACTGCTAGTAGACCAGACATATTATTCTCTGTTTGCATGTGTGCTAGATACCAGGCTAAGCCTACTAAAAATCACCTTGAAGCGGTTAAATGGGTCTTTCGGTATCTTCAAGGAACCATCAATATGGGTGTTTGGTACCGAAGGACACGGTATGTCTCTAACTGAGCCTATGCAGATGCTGATCATGCAGGGTGTCAAGATACTCGTCGAAGTACTTCTTGAGGGGCTCAGCTTTTTGGTGATAAGCTTGTGAGGTGGTCTTCAAAGAAGCAAATGAGTACTTCTATTTCCTCTATAGAGGCTGAATACATAGCCATGTCATCATGTTGTGCTCAAATCTTATGGATGAGATCTCAATTATCTACTATGGCTTTGAATTCAACAAAATCCCTCTCTTGTGATAATAAAAGTGCTATTGCTCTCTCATGCAACAACGTTCAACACTCAAGAGCAAAGCATATTGACATTCGACATCATTTCATCAGGGAACAAGTGGGAAAAGGTGTGGTGGAACTCTATTTTGTAAGGTCTGAATACCAGTTAGCAGACATCTTTACCAAAGCTCTTCCAAGAGAACTTTTTGAGTTCATACTTCCAAGACTAGGCTTGAAAAGCCTTCAACCAGAAACTCTCAAATGTCTTCAGGAGGAAGACGAGGAGTAAAAGGTTTCCTTCATCTATCTCTTGTAAATATTTATTCGAAAAACAAAATAGAAAATTATAAAACTTTTAAAATCCATAAAAATCTGAAAAATTCGAAAAAAAAAAAAAAAAAAAAAATTGTCAATTTGTCATGTTTTTCTTAGTTCGATTATATCTACGGTCTTTGTGCTGTCATTCAAAGAATGACACGGGACTTTAGATGTTGTTCGAATTTAAAAAAAATATATATATATATATATATATATATATATATATATATATATATATATATATATATATATATATATATATATATATATATATATATATATATATATATATATATATATATATATTTTTGGGAGAAAGAGAAACAATGGTTTATTGTCATTTCAGTCAGTAACCCGCTTTTCAAAGAAAGAACAGAGCCATAATTTATCATGTTTTCAAAATTCCATGCTCTGATTCTTTAAACATTTATCTGCTGAAAACTAACTGTTTTTTTAAAAATAACTCGGACTCTATTTTTTATAATCATCTGGACTTATTTGTCAAAATATCTATCTCTCAAACAACAACCTATGTCATTGTTTGAGGGGAGAATGATTTCAATTAAATTTAAAAGTTATTTGTCATTCAATTGTTTTCAAAAAGATATTCATGCATGTTTTATCAATGGAGTTTAAAGTCTTAAAAACCGATCCTTATCAGTTAAAACGCTTTCATAATCAAGTCACAATTCTCCTTAAAAGCTTTCAAAATCAATGTAAATCTATAAGAGATCACAAATCTCAAATGATTTGATAATTGTGATCGGGGGAGAATGTGTGATTTAAATTGGATCTAAACTGATAATTCGGTAAATGGTTTTATAAGGTTGTACAAGCTCTCCTTCCCACATATGCCAAACGATTTCAAATTTTCCATGCACATGTTGAGGGGGAGCATCTATCTTAAACCACAATGATTTGAAACGTGATCATTTATCTCAATGTGCAGATTCCCTCTAGTATGTGCAAAACTCTTTTCAAACCTCGAGGCACATATTGAGGGGGAGCATAACTTTGAAAACCTCATCGTTCCCCAAAAATTGCTTAATCTACTTGATTTGATTAGGGAAGTGATGTTAATATCTTTTAGAAAATGGAATTCAAAGAAGTTAATTCTTTCTCTTGCCTCCGTGTGCAAAACGACTTCAAACACTTGATGCACATGTTGAGGGGGAGCTCTTTTTCTAAAAATATCAAAAACAATTCAGGTACAAAATGCTTTGATAATATATCACAAGTATCTGGATTGATTTTCAATTGGTTCCAAATGGCAGATGAACAATACCAAATAGACCGACCAACTTTACTTTATGTACGGTGATATAAGGATGATAAGGTTAGGTTTTTGTTCCCATGATCCGCCAGAACCGGAGGGATCTACCCAGGACTATCCACTAGTTAGTGTAGAGTTCTTAGGTATGATGATAAAAGGAGAAAAAAAAGATATGGGAAGAGTCGGTGAGATAGAGTAAGAATCTTGGAATAAACCCAACAAGGTTCTTGCTATGAAGTCTCGGTAAGCACAGAAGGGGTTGAAGAATGAAAAAGAATTGAATGAGAAAAGGGTGAAAAGAAATTGCCCTCCATTTATTCAAGTAGGGCGAAACCGGTACAATTCATATGCTATTTGTGGTAACATCGGTATTGAAGACAAGACGTCATGGACCCATGGCGCTCTGCACTACAACTTCCCAAACCACTCAAGTTCCTCTTAAAAGGGCTTGTTTCATTCTCACGGGGAACCGACATAATCTATCGACTTTCTCTTAGAGATTGTTGATATTGAAGAAGGAGACCCTCTCCCTAGTCTCCAGCACAGGAACCAAATATGCACATATTGAGTCTAGAGCCACGAGATCATCTATAAATCTCATTAGGACACTCTCATTGAAGACTCTCTGTTTCACACAATGTGGGAAGAGAGATTTTATCTTGAGTCCTACGCATTATCCTTGTGGTATTGCCAGAACATCCGAGTGATATGCTAACATACTCACAATGAAGATGGAAAGCCTTCTCGAGCCAACATCAAACAAGCTCCTGGTGGGTGGCATGTGAGATCTATCAAATAGATCAACCATGTGACAACTGAACAGAAACAATGGGGCGATTCAATCTTTTGAATCAATCCTGTTTCAGGTTATGGATTGACGGATACCTTTGAAAAACCGGTCTTTGTGTTTTAAAACTCTTTTCATTAGCACGTCGACCGTGTACTAAATTTTCAAATCAAAAAGTGTTTTATGATTGATAATTGATTTTCATTAAAACCTTCGTTATATTGCAAAAACAATTTCTATTGAGCAATACACGATTGTTTTTCAAATCTCTTTTCATCTATCAGTGCACTTAAATTATTTGGTTCACTCACTCCGTGTTGTCTTCTTTGAGACGTTCGGTTTGAGAACAGCTAGAGCAGCTGCGAAACCCTGTCAAGGAAATTCTTCGGATTTATACCTGATCACAGGCAGTACTTGTACTGATCAACGGGGAACCGTGGACCGTGTACCTCAATTAATCAAAAGTGATCAAAGACACTTTCGTGCGCTTTATTGCTAAGCTGTCTTATGCGCAGGTACACCCCGACGTTTGCGTTGTCGAATGGAGCGGTCAATCCATAGCCGCATGCTCACACAACATATTCATATCGAAAGAAATCATGATTGGTGCATCAATGACTCTGATAGTCTAACTCCATGCTTCCTATACGCTGGCTGCGCCAATATCATGAATCAAGCGAAAGCTTCCGCTACTCGATGAGAAGATATCATGATCCGTAATTGGACCATGTCGGTCCGAAAGTCACAACATCACATAATACCAACACCACAATGGATGTATCAGAGATTTTCTATTAGCTGATGATCTCAAAAGTTGGCTCAACATTATTATCACGTGGATCAATAAAAGACCTCCACTTGGATTAACCAAACATGCAATGAGTGGAATCAATAACTACGAACTTGAGCAAAGTACTACATCAAGAATGCAAGATCAATTGTTAATGTAATATCCGATTGTATTCAATGTCATTTTAGTATATGTTTGAGGTGACCTCCCTTAGGGGGAGATTGTTAGGAATTAGAAATTCCAGGTATTAAAGAGTCGGTCACCTCAAGTATATGTAATAGTTAGAAAGCTCGTAGTCTTAGTACTTTTATGTTAAGTAGTATTTAGTTTTGTAACACCGCGGAGGACGGACGGGTCTTTACCCACTGTATGCCTGATCCACAGCCCATTGTGTGGCGTTTTATTGTAAGACTATAAATACTCTCTACCTTCCAAGGTAGAGAGTTGGAGCTCATAATAAGATTTTTCTTTCTCTCACTAAGTTCCCTAAACCTCTAACTTTCTCTCTCTAAAAACCTCCTTGTACGCCTCTTGTGATTATGGTTTAGTGTGTTTGTGAAATCCAATATCTTACATGACTCGAGGAGTGGAGTAGGGCAAGGAAGGTGTCCTTGTAGCCGAACCACTATAAATACTCGTGTTGTGGTTATGTGCCTCTTACTCTTTATCTTTCATTACACGTTTATATATCTATCTATCAACGTCCAACATAAACAACCAAATAGATTGACATAAGTCGATCTAAATATTTAAAAGGAAGTTTTAAATTGGTAAAACTATTCAACCCCACTGTAGGACCTTAGATATATCAACCTTATCACAAACCCACTTAACTAACACAAGCTATGCGTGAAGATGAAAGAAATAAAGATGAGAAAGATGGTGACGTGATATATGAAACCATGTTTGTGACAAGAGAAAGATAAAAAACAATATGTTGTATATTCCAAAGAAAACACACACACACACACACACACACACACTCAATCACACCCCTCAAATGATACTTTGAGGGGTTTATATAGTACAAGAGACTTGATGCCCTAAAAGGCTTTTCATGGGCTCGTTTGGGCTTGGGTTGGATTACATCATACATAAGGCTAGCTTAACATAACTTATAACCAATTAGCTTAGCCCAAGCCACGAGCCCGTTGACTATTCTATCACGATATCTATCACGCGTTACAAAGTTCCTAAATGTGAATGACCATCACTTCTAATAAAAATTATTAAGGCTAACAATCTCCCCCTAAGGGGTGGTCATTCAAATGATGCTCCACTTGATTAGGTCTTTACTTTTCTCGAGCTTGAACTTTGTGTGTAGATATAGAATAGTCTTAATTCTTTGTTCCTTCATGCTTTGTGATCAATTAATGTGGTTGTCTGCCGTTGTCAACTTCGTTGGTTAGGTATCTCCACGTCTTTCTCCACCATGCTCACACTTCTATTTGACTCTGATGTTTCATTGTTGTGAAGTTCTCTAGTCTGTAAACTTTGTAGATTCTTTGACATTGGCGAAGAATCATCTTTAACTTTGTGTAGCCTTTGATTTTGATGAGAACTTTCATGTGTTGTTGGTATGAGCATGTGGAGTATCTGCACGATCAATCCGCTCCGGAGCTTCCATAAGAAGAAAACATAAAAACAGGTTAGTAACAAGCGGATTCCGGCATTTACAAGTTTGAATTTCGAGGGTGTCAACAGCATAGTATGAAAACACGTCTCTAATTCTCACAAAGGCCGTTCCTGAACTGGAGTCCCACAAGTGAGATAACGCGATGTACTAAAGTACATCTACAGTCGGATGAGTCATTGAGGTACACGAAGAAACATCACCCCACGTGTAGACCGTTTGAGACACACTAAGCGTAATCCACGGGGAGTTACCGAAGTGACCCTGTCGGTCGCTTGATGTTGACCCTGGCAGGAATTTTCATTCAATCACTGAAGATCACAGATGTGAAACCTCTCATAAATGTTCAGGCAGATTGCTAAGATCTGCGTAGGACTATATAATATATCACTTGTGTCCTTATTGATGAACAACAAGCGATGTCATGTCATGTGTTCCTATGAGATCTTTTGATGAATCTCGTGGCTCTGGACTCGATTAGTGCATTTTGGTTTTCCTAAGCGGAGACTAGGGAGAGGGTCTCCTTCTTCAATATCAGCAATCTCTAAGAGAAAGCCGATAGATTATGTAGGGTTCCCAGTGAGAATGAAACAAATCCTTTTAAGAGTAATTGAGTGGCTAGAAGGTTTAGTGTAGTGCGTCACTGGGTCCATGACGTCTTAGTCTTCAATACCAGTGTCATCTTAGTGACAACCAGTAGCAGATGAATTGAACCCGGTTTCTGCCCTAAGTTGAATATGGAGGGCTATTTCTTTTCACCCTTTCATTATATTTCTTTTTAATTCTTCAACCCCTTCTTTATCCTTTCTCACATTACTCCTTTTTTCAATCATTCCTAAGGACTTCTAATACTAACTATTTGTGAGGTCCTTGGGTAGATCCCTCCGGCTCTGGCGGATCATAGGACGAATTTCCTATCCTTTGTCACCTTATAACTCCATGACTGTCCCATGTTGCCATAAAACCATTTTTCATGAAAATCTCTCAGAGTGTTTATGATTGAAAACATGTTTGAAACACTCCGTGAGTTTTATATTTTCAGAAACACTCCCCCTTCACATGTGCTTATAAATTTTGGAGAAATCGCACATAGAGGGTAGAGTTTGCACTTTTGAATTGATCGGCTCATGATAGACAATTCCCCACGAGACACTGTTACGTTGCCTAGTTAAAGAGTTCCATTGTCGGTTTTTAGGTGACAACTAGCTCTAATAACTAACTTGAAGTTGTAAACACTCCTTGAAAAGGAGGTTAGACCCATGAAAGTGCATATCTATCACAAGTTTCTCGAGATGGTACATTTACTAACATTGATTCCCATCAATTCGTTGGTTCCGTCTGAGTCGAGCTCATTTTGAGATTCAAACAACGATCATTAAACTTTTTGATCACATTTTAATCACGTCTCCTCCCCCTCAAAAATAGCATATTCGTGATATTTTTTATATCAATGGATTAAACAACATTTTAGAATCTTTTGGGGAGACAAACGGATTTGATTTAAGCATGAATTTGGAACATTTTAGTTTTATACTCCCCCTTTAATAAAGCATAATCAATTAAAGGGAGTTATCTTGAGCACAAAATATTTTGAAAGATTTTGAAAATCTTTTTGAACAGTCTTGAAAAGGTGCTCAAGATGATGATGATTTCTCACCAGTTTTAAATGTAGTGCACTGAAGCGTACACTTGATTTTTTCTATAAAAGCACGAGTTTTGATCTGAAATAATCAAAAGTCATCATTTTAGTCCGGGTTTCGTACTGAAGTATACGAAAGCCATTTTTTTGAAGAAATTTTTGAGAAACGACATGTTTTGAAAAACATTAAAGAACTCTAGCTCAAGCATCTGTACATACCCGTATCATTGTTGAATGAAATTTCTAGAAACATAAAGAATATCGATTATACGAGAGACATGTCGTGAGAAGAATATTTTTGGATTTTCGATTTTATATTGTTTTTGTATTTTTTGAAAGAATTTATATTTTTGTATTTTGCTTTTGTTGGTTTTATAAAAGAAATGGAAAATCAAAGATAGAAGATAGAGAGAATGAAGAAGAAGAGTTTACAGAATTAGAACCCTCTGATGAGCTGGGTTCAGAGATATTTGATTCACTGCAACGGCAAAGAAGAAGAGTTTTCACAAATACATGTTAGAAGTACAAGATTCCTCACGGTGAGGGTGATCACTATCAACGGTTGTAGTGGTTTCTACTACCTTAACTAGATGAGTTTCACTATTATCTGTGTTGGAGCAAGTATCAAAAATCTTTCCTGTAGGAATCCATCTAAGACCTATTTTGTTGAAAACTTTTCCCGTGGGTATCCACCTAAGGTAAGATCTAGGAGTTGTTTTCTTATCGATCGCAAGGAAGACTCATTTTTGAAAAACTACGTCCTTAAGAGATCCACCTATTAGGTTTCCTTTTGATGTTCATCTTGTCAACGGGTTTGTTTCGGTTTGGAGTCTTAGTGGATTGTGCCTTGGCACGAGAATTATCTTTCTTGACATATTGTGAGACACATGCATCATGATTAGCTGAAAAGACACATTTTTTCATGTAGTACAGACAAATTCAATATTCTTGTTTAAAACAGCAGCTTTAACTTTGTCACTACAGTCTTTTGGAAATTGATTCTTGTTTGAAAAAGACTTAGAATTCCTAGTGTTGTTTTCTAAGGGCACAGACATTTTCTTTTAACTACTCTTAGATGTAAGCCAATCCCTAGTCTTTTGTAGAGTGTTTCTAGGTAATGGTTTACTACTACTAGCAGTGCCTTGAACTCTTGTAGAACTCATCACCCTAGATGTTGCACCTAAAATTCCGTCCTTTCGAAGTCCTGCCTTTTCCTAGCTTCTTCTAGATAGTGATTGTTGACCATGTCGTTAGAACCGGCAGATTCTTTAAGCGGATTTTGGTCACATTCCGTGTACTATTCCTAGAAATGCCGGTGTAATCACTTTAGGTTTTTCAAATGCTTTTTCTTTTCAAAACCTTTGATAATTCTCTTTTTTAATAGGCAGTGGGGTGGAGTGATTGTTTTGACAAATCATTTTCTCATTGACTTTTGGAGCAAACTGAGAAATAGACATTTTTGGTTTGAAAACCGGTTTGGGAACATTTGTTTTCTCCTCAGTCAATGGTTTTTCAGACTTAGTATCCACAGCCTTTCCTTTTAGACATACCACTGGCTCAAAAGATCATTTTGCTCTTTCATGTCCTTGTAGGCATGCTCATACGACAGTTTGTCATACTTGCATTCCTCAGATTTTCGATCAAGTTGTTTAAAATAGGACACGTTTTCTTTTTCAAGTTTTTCAAGAGCTTTTTCATATTTAGAAACAATTGCGGAGGTCTCAGACTGGAGTCTTTCATGGTCTTCAACGTAATATGTTTTCAAAATGATGGACATAATATCGATAGTCAAGAACATCTTGAAGAGAGAATCATTTAAATTTTCCAAAACTTTGATGTGTTCAACACTTTCATTAGCTTGCTTTACCGGGGTTTTATGGTCCTTGACAAAGCCATTGTTTCTTTCAAAATGCTTGTTCAAAATGAATTACCCTTGAGTTGATGTTATTCAGCTGAGGGGCAATTTGAGTTTCAAAAACTTTTTCTGTTCATTATCAAAACTATTGAACCAGATGTTTGTTGTAATATTGGTTTTAGTTTTAACAGTCTCTTGAAGATCTGCAATTCTAGTTTTCGGATTTTCTAAAATACTTAACATCACTTGTGTTAAAAGGATTGTTTGAAGACATTTGTTCAATGTTCGAAAGAAATTTGGAGACAACAATGGTTTTGAAACCTGGTGTTGACACTTTGTTTGAAACACTTGGTGTGGTGGAAAACGTTGATTGTTCTTTATGAGAAACAAGCGAAATACCATTAATTTTGTTCCATTTGTTATAATCAATTGGTTTGATTTTCGGATGTTTTTGTTTCATTTTTGATCTACTCTCCTGAGATAGTTCCAACGTTTCAAGAGAATCATGTACAATTATGGGTGCATGCAAAGCATTTCCATTGTTTAACACATTCGAGATTTCGAGCTTTCTTGAGGAACTAAGAAGGGTTGTTACCAAGGGCCATTTTATGCGATTATGAAAAATCGGATTAACTTGGTTAGAAAGCATCTTGTTTGTTTTAGCGGAATGACCCGTTGTAAGAAGCAAATTGTCCAAAGTTTTTATGTTTTCATACTTATCAAGAATTTCATCAAGAAGGGAATCTTCTCGTTTTGAAAAATCAAGATCAACTGTTTCTTCTCTTTTTCAAGATCAGAAAACAGTGCTTTTTGTTTAGAAAGTTGGTCATTTAGATCAGAAATTTCCTTGTTTAAAGATTTTATTATCAAGTTCAAATTCACATCAAGTGTGTCATACTTGAGTTGCAATTGTTGTTCTCTTAAAACAGAATCTCGATAACCAATTTCTAATTCTGATACTTTGTTTGTATGAAATTCAAAGGCTTTGGCGTTCTCCTTGTAACTCTCAAGCTCAGTGGTCAAATTAGCATTCGCGGCCTTAACTTCGCGATTGACCGTTCTAACTTTCTCAATTTCAATGCCACAGTTATTGATTAATGATTCAAAATAAGCACGTGTTTCCTCATCAGTCTCAGTATTTTGTGCCACACAGCCTCCACTAGGATCCACATCTGGAGTTTGAGAATTAGTATTGCTACAACTCGGATTGTCCAGGTATGTATCATAAGTAGGTGCTGGCGTCACGAGAATCTTGTTCGTTATGAGTAAACACATGAAATATGACATTGTTATAACATGGATCAATGATTGGTACCTCGGAATCTGCGTTGGCGTCATAGGCGGAGGTGCGTCGAGTCAGTGTCGTACTTAGTCTCCTGAAGATTTGCCATGAAGATGCAGTTTACATTGAGTTCCTTGAGGGCTTCCAAATCATCCATAATAGCCATAAAGTCATGTTCCTCGACTCACTGAAGGCCTGCGTTTTCCTTTTGTACCAACAAGATAGCTTTCTAAGAAATACGCAAGATCCTTCTTTTTCGGCTTAGTAGGACAATTCCTTGCCATGTGACCCACTCCTAGACAGTTGTAACACTTAACTGATTACCCGATTCACATTTCCATAATTCCCAACGATTTGGGCTCAACATTCCCATTCGATTACCATGCTCTATTCCCAACATTACGTCCCATCGATTTCCAACATTACGACCCAACCGATTACCACGATCACGGAACCGCTGATTACCCATGCGAAATCCGGTAGCATATCCTTGCTGATTCCCAATAACTCCAACCATTTGACCTTGATTACCCATATTCACACCCGGTGTGCAATTTGCCTGTTGCGAGTGTTTGATGCAATCCTTTGATTGTTGTTAGTTGGTGTAGAATAGCGACTTCTGAATGCTTTACCCAAGAAAGAAAATGCCTATAACAAAGCTGACTTCTTGTTGAGTTTCAGGATCATGATTCCTTGTTCTGGTATTGTGGATCTTGTTGTTGTTGTTGAATGACTTGTTGTTCGGTGGATAGAATTGTTGTTGAGGAAAACGCTTGTGGTTGTGGAATGTATTGCTCCAAGTTGTTGTTGGTGGAAGATGATGAAGCTTGTTGTTGTGTATTCACTGAGGGTTGAGTCTTTGCAATTAGTGCCAATGGATCATGATTGTTAGCCAATCTTTCTTTCCCGACTTCATTCACTTCAGCTTGGTTTTGTTTCAGAAAATCGTTTAGTTGATCAAAGTTCACCTGATGTAGGTCTTTTGTTTAGTTGACAATAGTGACATGTCGTCCCCATTCTTACGGAAGATTGTTCAGGGAACTTGATATTTTGCACCGATAGTTCCGGGTGCTAACTTGTTTCGATAAGCTCATTCATCAAAGTGCAAAACCTTCCATAGTAGGATTCAATGGATTCTCCTGGAGTTGATGTAAACTTCTCCCATTCGTGAGCGACTTGTTCTCCATGTCTTGTTGACCAATTTACTGTTCCATTAAAAAGCGCGTCTAACACATTCCCACATATCGAAAGTAGTTTCACACCTGTCTACAAAGGCAAAGATGTCTCTTGGTAAACCCAGTTGTATAATATGAATTGCCATGTCATCTGCATCGACTTGTTTCGATCCTCTTGATGTATTCGATTCTTTTTGAAGACGATAAGATGGTGGGACGGGAGGTGTTGCATCAGGATCTCCAAGGACTTGGACTTGTCGAGGCTTGAAGGGTCCATTCTTAATGGATTGAATCATGAGTTTTCCATTAGGTTTGGTCTTGATGTAACGAAGCATACGACTTGTCCATTGAAGATAACCACCTTTTTTCAACATAGGAGGACTGTTTTCGGCACCGGCTGCATGAATGTCTTGTTGAGTTGCCATTGATGAAGGTATGTTATGATAAAGTTGATTTAGGATCGATTCAACGATAAAGGAGTTGTGTTTAATAAGATATTGCCGTTTGAAGTTTTTCTGAAAGTCGTACTCGTGAACTTGGTCGTAAAAAAAATTTCTCCTAAAATTTGAAATTGACTATAAAAATCAATTCTAATGTCGTATGAAAAATTTGAGTTATGACAATTTTGGCCAAATTTGAGAAAAATTTGAATTTGGGTCCAAAAATTTGAATTTTGACCAAAATTTTCCAAGTTATACCAAAATTT
This sequence comes from Chrysanthemum makinoi, assembly GCA_910596185.1. Taxonomy (NCBI): domain Eukaryota; kingdom Viridiplantae; phylum Streptophyta; class Magnoliopsida; order Asterales; family Asteraceae; genus Chrysanthemum; species Chrysanthemum makinoi. The sequence goes on from OU343224.1 coordinate 93,296,639, forward strand.
GAATTTCGCGTAAAAATTGAACGTTTAGTCTCCTCAAAAATTTAAATTTTACTCAAGTTTTCCCGCCAAAAACTTAAACATAGAATCCTTATGCGTAGGATTTTTTTTTTTTTTTTTAAATTGAAGAGCTTAGGCGTAGACACAAGAAGTTACGAGTTGACTATGGTGCTTAGGCGTAGGCAATAGACTTAAGCGTAGGATCTTTATGCGTAGGAAGCTTAGGCGTAGAGATTGTGCTTAGGCGTAGAGAGAACTTACGTGTAATACCCAACTTACGCGTAACAATAGAGTTATGCGTAGACTAAAAACTTAAACGTAGAATCCTTATGCGTAGGGGTTACTTATGCGTAAGACAAGCTTAGGCGTAAGAAAATACTTATCGTAAGAAATATACTGCGTAGATTTAGCTTATCGTAAATCTAGGGTTTTGCCCAAAAATCCTTTACACTATCGAGTGTAAAGATATCCAAAAGTCGAAGTGTTCCACAAACTTATCCAAGTGAGGGAAGCAGCGAGTAATTATAGCTCGAAGAAACGCACAAAACTCTTATCGTAGAACCTTATGCGTAGAAATAGGGTTTTGACTTTTCTTCTCAAGAAGAATAGGGTTTTGACCTACGCGTAAAAATTTCCGTGATTCAAGCGATTTCGATGCACAAACAGCCTTAAAAACACTCAAATAACACAAAAGTTTTGACCTTAATCACCCAAAGTGCCTTGAAAGCTTATGCGTAGAAATGAACTACCCAATTCGTACGAGTTTAAAACTGAAGAAAGACACGTAAAGCTTCGAACTTTTTGCAAAAAACTGAAACTTTAGCACCAAATAAACCTTCAACCACAAGAATCTTGAATTTTTAAGTGCAAAAATTAAGGTTTTAAGCGTGTCAAAGATGTATAACGAGAGCTTTTACGCGTACAGTACCAAACTTCAAAACAAACACAAACACTCCTAAACCATTGTTAGGTGATTGATACCAATTGTAGGACCTTAGATATATCAACCTTATCACAAACCCACTTAACTAACACAAGCTATGCGTGAAGATGAAAGAAATAAAGATGAGAAAGATGGTGACTTGATATATGAAACCGTGTATGTGAGAAGAGAAAGTTGAAAATAATATGTTGTATATTCCAAAGAAAACACACACACACACACACACACACACACTCAAGCACACCCCTCAAATGAGACTTTGAGGGGTTTATATAGTACAAGAGACTTGATGCCCTAAAAGGCTTTCCATGGGCTCGTTTGGTCTTGGGTTGGATTACATCATACATAAGGCTAGCTTAACATAACTTATAACCAATTAGCTTAGCCCAAGCCACGAGCCCGTTGACTATTCTATCACGATATCTATCACGCGTTACAAAGTTCCTAAATGTGAATGATCATCACTTCTAATAAAAACTGTTAAGGCTAACACCCACCTTCTAGTTTTCCACAATTGGCATCAGAGCTTCGTTACCAAGTTTCCTAAAGTATGTTGTACTTTAAAAACTTGATACGATCCGTGTATGTTTGAAAACTACATAGAAGGATTTTTCAAGTCATGTTTTAAAAATCAATATAATGTTTATTGTTGGACAATGATAGAATGTTCTAACATTTTCCTTGTTAAGTATTCTCCATACTTGGATTTGGGGTTACCAAGAAGATCATAAAGAATATATCTAAATATTTCTTTTCGCAAAAAGAATGTTTAGTATTGTCCTTCTCACACATGAATCTAGAGATTCCAAGAAGATCACAAAGCATGTCATCTAAATACTTCTTTTCTTAAAAAGAATATTTAGCAAAGGTATGATCGTTAATAATTTACTTTTGGTTTTATTCTTAGTTGCATAATTAATTAGTAATTACTTAAGTAGTTATCTATATTAAAGTCATCATCAAGAATAGTATTCTTCGACTGATTTGTATAGACTACACTACCAGCTCGTAATAATGATTTCCTGGTCATTCGATAGCCTTAATCATTATCCATCACAAAGGAATTATTGACGCTCCATCTATGTTAATAATTTTCCGTGTGAAAATTCTTATATTATGATAAAATGAGATTTTATCATAATCTTTGATAAACCTTCCAAGAATTATGACTAATTCTTAAAAAGGGAACCACGACTAGTAGGATTAGTACTAAACCGTAAAAAAAACTCAAATCACAAGTTATTGAGCTTAAACATCAAACTCTAGGAGATTTTAGAACTCCCAAACCAAAGTTATCAAGGAATGCTTGAGCTGATTTTTTGCTGTCATGCCGGATCCCTGCGTTTACACTAGCCGGATCCTAAATGAGAGGGATCTGCGGGATCCGTGCAACAGAAGACAGCATAAGTTAGTAATGATCACTGTGGATGTTCCACAATTATATCCACTTCAAAGACTCACGAACAAGAACACAGCTACTGTTCAAAGGAGCAATTTGATCATTTCTCTCAAGCATAACAATCACTTGTGTACATATAATCTTCACTACATTGTTAATTTAATTCCTTGATTTCTAAGATTATAATTTCTTCATCTTTAAGAGTTGGGTTCAAATGGGTTTATCATAATTTGTCATCACATTGTTTTCTAAGATAATCTAAATCAAAGAATTAACATTGTTAATACAAATTAAACACATTTCTTGAATTCAACAAAGATGATGAGAGCAAAATTGTGATCAAACCCTCTAGGTTACTATTCACAATTAACACCACATTGTGGTTGCATTGTTTAGGAACAATCATGCCAAGCAACAAACAACAAGATTACCAAGACACCGCTCATTACATACCAATGTACCATAGAAAGGAAGGACTTAGTCCCGAAGATAGGAAAGCTTTTAAAATGCTTGAAAATAGACTTTTTCACGAAGGTCGAGTAGTAGAACCATCATTTCTTGCCAATACCGACATAAGAGAAGTGTTTGGAACTATTGGGTTTGATTGTTTATTGGACATAAACGAACAAATTTGCCCGATCTTTGTACTCGAGTTCTATAAGTCAATGGGGATAATTAGAAATGATGATGGGTCCATCTCAATTGAATTCACCATAAATGGACATGAGTACACTATTTCGTTTGTGGAGTTTGGAAGAATAATAGGGGTCCCATATGATGGTGTTTGCATGTACTCCAATGAGTGGTCGTTGGAGGAGATACACTCTATGGTTGATCATCACGAAATTTATCACATGATAATCCCGGAAGCAACCACGGTAAGGGACACCGTGTTTATGCCAAGAGCATCCCCATCAAGGGTTACTAGGAAGTCAAAAGTGATCTATAGGGATCCTTTCCAAATGAAGCTCTCCGAGATGTACGGATTGTATAGGAAATGGGAAGATGTGATAAGGGAGAATGTGGTGTGCCTAGTAGGAAACAAGAATCACCCCAACGCATGTCTAAGTTTCATGATCTATTGCCTAGTGTTAGGAATTGGAAATTCCATGTTGAAGTATCGGTCACCCCAATTATAGTCTAGCATATGTTAGCTCGTAGATTTGTAGTTTGTTACGTTATTTAGTAGCTTATTAGTTAGTCAGTAGCGTAGTATAGTTTAGTGTAACACCGTGGAGGAAGGACGGGTCTTTACCCACTGTATGCCTGATCCACAGGCCGTTAGGAGGTCGTGTATTCTGTAACTATAAATACCCCTTCCATCCATGGAAGGGGTGGTGCTTCTCATTCAATCTAACCTTTCCTTTGTTTAAACCTCTAGCAAGAACACCCTCTCTCTCTCTACTTTCTCTCTCTACAATGTTTAACATGTATTTTGATCATCCAAGACCACCCGAATCATCAACACAATAATATTATCGATCCTACAATTGGTACCAGAGCCAGGTTATTGTGTTGTGTTGATCCGTTATGGTTTTGATACATTTGTAAAAACTGTTTTGGTATTTTTGTTGGTCGGAAATTATGTTTTGGTCGGATAATATGCTTTTGGGTTAACTGGTTTTTGTCATGTGGTTTATTTCTTACATCAACTCTCGTTAACATTGTAATACCCAACAACAACAGACAAATTTCTTTAATATTGTAATACCCAGATACCAACTATTACAATGTTTTTGTCATATGGGTTAATATTTTCTCGTTAACATTGTTGTAGTGTAAGATGTGGTTTTTGTTGAACATATGTGGTTTTTGAGAAACTGAGATATTACACCGTGGTCAATATTGGTCATCAATAAGTCTCACATGGGTCAAAGAATGTCAATAACATTGCAGTTTGTGTTCTTTTGGGTAAATGATATCAGTTTATGTTTTGGGTCAAAGTGGTCTTTTGTGGTCTTTTCTGGGTTGTCAAACTTGGTCAACTGGGAAAAGTGAAGCATTAAGATGCATTTGGTGATAGTTTTCTGGGTTTTTTTATGAAGATGGTCGGAACTTGGTCGGAATAACTCACCGGAATAATTTTAATGGTCATTCTTCATAGCGAGTTGCTATGTATTTTCATAGCGATTTAACAAAATGCTTTTGAGCTTTTGTATTCTACAGTAGCGACTTGTCTATGACTTTCTTATGGCGACTTGTGTCTAATTAGCGACTTGGTTATTTGACTTTTGAGTTAAATAAGAGACCTTAGCAACTTGTAATGAAACAGAAGTAATGACTTGGTGTGTTTGAAAAAAGGTAGCGACTTGGATAAATCTTTGACCTAGCGACTTGTTACTTGACAAGTCGTAGCGACTTGCTATTTAACATGTCGCGACTTGACTCATGACTCTTAATGGTAGCGACTTGTTTTTGGAAAAAGTTTCTAGTTGTAGCGACTTGACTGTAAACAATAGAAAATTTGATGAAGTAAGAATGATAAAAGGGTAGCGACTTGTTTGCTTGACCAGACCATACAACAATACCAAATACACTCTCGTGACCTCAGGTTATCCATCATCGGTACATGTCTAAACCGTCATCATCACTCATCTAAACCAACAACAACAACTCTAAACAATCAAGACTCATCTCATTTTTCTTCGAACAAAAACAACAACTTAAGGATCTCAGATTTATGATTCGTGGTTCACTAGTGCAACACCATGACTATCAAGAGTCTATTGCTCGAATCGTTCATACCATCATTGATCAAAACATTTTTTTTTAATATTCGAAGGTAACGAAATGATGTCAACAATTTTGTTGGATCAAATCATTATTTCGGTAATGGTCAATCAAAACGAAAAACAAGTAACTTCACAATTAAAACCTACCTTGATTCGTTAAGTGTGATCTAATGGTAGTCACAAGTTGCTCAAGCCATCCCTGTGGCTTTGATGTCGACCTCTTGCCTTCCCTGTGGCGCATACAAGAATGTATGAAGGTGTCCTGGTCCAAGAATCCGATTGGTGTGAATGAAGTTAGTTTCGTTTGTGAGTCTTCAAGGTTTGAAGCTGATTTGAGTAACGAATTTTAGATGGGGGCGGATTTTCACATGATATGGTTTAGGGTTTGAGTTGAGTTATTTTAGGGTTGTTGATAAGTATGTGAAGATTTTGAGAAAGAGGCGTTTTTTTACTGGAGTAATATTAGGGTTAAGTTGTGATGCACATGTCTTAAATACCCGTGGTCTTAGGGTTTCATGTAATCTGAATTTCACTAAAATGGACTTGGGCCGAGATTTGTGAAAGTATGTGGGCTTTAAGTTGAGTTTCAATGATGGGCCATTAAGTGTTAACTATCATAGAATTGATTCATGGGCCGTATGTATGGTTTATGACAATCGTTTTGACTACGGGGGATGTTAATGATTTTTTTGCTTTGAGGTAAAGATGGCTACGGGATCATTGTATGGATGTTGCTTACGGGACTCTTGTGTTTATATTTTACTTGGGCTTAAAATTAATTTATCTGGACTGAATATAAATCAAGTGAGCTGAAGTTAGATTTGAGTTGGACTGGACTTGGGGGTGTGAAGATTGATGTGATCTTAACTTTAAGAGTGTTGACGATGAGATTAGGAATGATGATGAGAGTTGTTGTTGTATACGGTTTGATACTTCCGGTTATACATTTCCATGGAGAATAGTGTGCCTCGGCTCGAAGTAGTTATTGAAAATGTTGACTACGGGATGTTTGTTCGGTATGTCTTATTTGGATTTGAAATGAAGTTTTCCGGGCTCGTTTACTTATTTCGTCTTCTTTCTTTCTACCCTTCCGCGAAGATGACTTGTTTGGGTGCTTGTTGAGTGTGATAAATACTTGGCTATTTAGTTACGGTTGTGATTCTTTCTCGCTTAACCCACAACGTAGCTATCACTTCGGTGTCTCACTCAGTTGAGAATGTCAAGAGGTTTTGTACATTGGGTACACCGGTTCTTTTTCACGAGGATTCGTACAAGTTTAAGTAACAAATCTGGGGAGTTTTACTTCATGATCAAGTTTGGCATATCGGGTTTAATTCTCCTTGTGGTCACTACAATAGCCGACAGAATGCGTGAATGATGTATTTACCAAAGTGTTGATTGGATGATTGTTGATGTTGATGATGTTGGACAATGAACCGTTGATGAACCGCTGCATGTTCCCCTAAAACAGATATTCACCGAAACCAAAGTTGTCATAACATATTCAATCTAACATTGTTTACGGTTTTGTCTTGATTTTGTAAAATCCCGTGAAAGAATCTATTTCTCGGTTTAAATCATAGACTTGTAAAATCCCGTGACAATGGAAACATCCGGGTAATAATAAAGTGCACTTCCGGAACTATCATACGGTTTATTCTTGGTTTTGTAAAATCCCGTGAAAGAAACTATTTCTCGGTTTAAACTATAGAATTGTAAAATCCCGTGATGATGGAACCATCTTGGAGAAAGGAAAGCGTATTTCAGGGTCTTCTGATGCTGGTGTTACGAGATCTGTTTCGAATAAGGGATAAAAGGGTGTACTTCATAAATTGGATGTGTATTTGGATATTCGTCATAGCAGTTTGGTTATTACATGGTTTTACGGGGTTATGTGTTTTTAACAATGGTCGGGATGAAACCATTATCAGAGTTCACTTAAAATGTCAAAGAAGGCTAGAGTTGAGTTTTTAATCAGAAGAGGTGACAACGGGGTTAATTCACTATTATTTATTTGAGGTTGAAGTGAAATATCACAGGCGAGTGTACTTAGTATCTGAAGGTATCGGGGATGGATGGATGAAGATTCTTCAAGATCCTTGTTCAAGCTTATTATCAAAAACTAAGACTTGGAAATCTAGTTATTGTTGGGTGTCTTTTACCTTTTCTTTTACCACTTGGGGGAATTGGGCTCTTACCACTACAAAATAACTATCACTTTAAGGAGTTACGTTGTAGTGCTCAGTATCACATTCAATTGTGGATTTTCAAGAGGTGATGTACGTCTATTACTTGAAGGTTGGTTGGTTGAAGAGTATAGAGTACATAGAGAGTACTTAGAGATGCTAATGGAAATCGGCACCGCTCTTTGTTACATATGTGCAAGTTTAAGTCACGAGTTCGGGGTAGTTTACTTCAGGGTCAAATTCATTATATCAGGTTATATCCATCAGCTGTTACTACAAAGAGCCTACTGAATGATAATGGTGATTGATTACATGTTTTGCCAAGAGATGATGAAAAGAAAGAGATTTTGACGTCTGTTCACATCAGTTCAGGCCTCGTACTTCATCATTATGACGTATGAACACAACAGTTCATGCCTCGTACTCTAAAGAAAAGAAATGTGTACGCTTCAGTGCGCATTATCTTCGGAAGAAGAGAAATCTTCTTATTATGACCATTCTCATCAACATGCTTCATACTTTTTCCATGCGCTTTAAATTCTCAAGTGAACCGGGCTACTGTTGATTGTTTTCTTATTCCACTTGCTCTACTATAATGCCGATGGCGACATCATGTGCTAATTTTGCGGGGGAAAAGTGTGAATAGACTACATTTGTTGAAGATATTCACTTGTTTAATCAAGAATGGCATCTCCGTATGCAATTCTTGAGGGGGAGAAGAAGTGTGAATTCTCTGCATGGTTGATTGATTTATGAGAATAAATGGTCAAACGGCTCCAAACTCATGTAAGAACCGAGATTCTTCTTATCGGGACATCTTCACATGGAGTTTTTCTTCTAAGAGCCGTTGGTTGACATCTTCACTCGGATTGATGAGTTTATCGACAGAGTGCTTCCAGTTAATGCTTCACGTATACATCAACATGATGTGATTGGTAGTTTGGTTTTACCATCTTGTGTGTTCGTTGTGGCCTGATTGCTGATTTCCTTGATGAACATCTTTCTGTTCTTGTTTGATTGGGAGGGATTTTAGTTAAGGGGATTTGTAAGATGTAAGTTAATTGGGATGCTTTTTGGATGGATGCCCTTTGGATGGATGATTTTTGGTGTGAGTTGAATATGTTAACACTCTATTTCCCAAATGGACAATCTTGAAGAAGGTCGACTCTATAGTCTGTTCTACATTTTCTGCTGCATGTTAGAAGACTAGAGACGTGTTGCATTTAACGATCTAAAGACTTCTTCTTAATTCAAGCATTCATCATAAAGATTGTCGGTTCAGGGGAGAGCACTAATTAGGGGAGAGTGAAAAGCCAGATTTAATCCCCAATTAGACTTGCTCATATTCTTCAGCAAGTTAATTCCCACAAGACTTATAGTGATCTTCTCAACAGATTTCAAGTACTTGGGCTTATAATATGTTGCTGATTTTGAAGTATCAAAACCAGCAAGGGGGAAGGAGACACGAATCTAAACTCGAGTAAACTTGATGAACTTAATACTTCTAAGTAACTGAAGATATCCCGGGAAGACAAATGTTATTACCGCAGAGAAACTCAAGGTTTGACTCATGGCGAGTAAACTTGATGAACTTAATTCTTCTAAGTGCTTGAAGACATCCCAGGAAAACAAATGTCATGACCGCAGAGAAACTCAAGGTTTTACTCATCAAGGCATTTAGTGTTATTATTCCAACTACGTGGGGGAAGTGATGTTAGTGAAAGTTTCTGAAGATAAATGAGGTACACAAGTACAACATATTCAGGGAAGATAAATGTGTAACATGAGGGAGGTGTTATCAGTTATTCTCTCGTTGGGAATGTGTGTACTTCGGATTCTTGAGCTTCATACACATTCATCAGGGATGAAAGATGTGAACATAGGGGAGGTGTTCTTCATTACCCTCGTGATGTGTATTCGGGAGAGTTCTTGGATATTGGTGTACTTCAGGTTTTTGAGCTTCATACACATTCTTGAGGGGCGAAAGATGTGAACATAGGGGAGGTGTTCCTCATTACCTTCATGATGTGTATTCGGGAGAGTTCTTGAGCATTATACAAAGAGACTGACTGCATCAATTCAACTACTCGGGGGAAGTGGTCTCTTCACACCTGTTGGAATGGATTGCGTCATACTTCAGTGGTAATGAAATTTGAGAAGAGTTATTTATGTGTGGGATGATACGTTGCTGTTCTTGGTAATGATATAACCTCGAACGAAGAATCACGGTGATTATTCTTGAAAGGAGCAGCGGGATTTATGATAATGGTGTGCTTCTCTGTGCACCTGGCTAATGGAAGCTTGAATGAAAGCTTTGAATCTGCTCAACATAAGGATTTTCGGTTTGGGGGGAAGCTGCCAAAGTCTCTATTTCTCAAAGGCTCATGTTCTACCTTCTATTCTGGAGCCTCGAAAGCTTTGGTGGTGGAAGTTTAAGAGATGACGAATTCTATCTTCTACGACGTGCTGCTCGATATCCTTATCTTGGTACTCGTATCATCATTCTCTTAAACTATATCATCTACTCTATCTTTGTAAATACTTATTAAAACCAACAAAAACAAAATAGAAAAATATAAAACCAACAAAAACCCATAAAAATCAGAAAATTTCAAAAATACCAAAAATATGTTTTCTCTAGACATGTCTTCTAGTATCGATAACATCTGCAGTCTTAGAAATGTCATTCAATAATGGCACGGGACCATAGATGAAGTTCGAGCAGGAGGTGTAAATATTTCTTTCTATACATGTCTCTAAACCTATGGCTTGCAGTTATTTCAGACTGTGACCCGAGCTTAAACTATGGTTTGCTATTATTTCAGATAGAAACCCGCTCTTCAAGAAAGGAAAGTGTTGGGCTAAACCATTTTTCAAAATTTCGTGCACTTATCCTAAATCCAAACAAGGAAAGCATGTCGTCAAAAAGACTGCTGTTCCTACACAAATGTTTTTCCGTCTAAAATTCTTCAGAAAAATATTTGTTGTTTTTCAAAAATTGTGGTAAATGAGTTGCTTTCAAAACAATCAGATTCAGAGTTTTTATAAAAATTGAAAACTCAATCAATGACTTCAGCGCTTTTAACCTTTTCAGAAAAATAAGTCATTGATTGAGGGGGAGAATGTTTTCAAATCTGTATCATCTAACGAGACTATCTAATTATCCTATATGCTTAATTGAAAATGAAGTTAACCTACGTTGAAGGACTAGGTGCTTAGGATATGATTATTAGGATTAGATGATTAGAGTTTGATAAACACATTATTCCTATGCCATATATGATCTGATTGATATGTTGAATTGACTTTTATTAGTCGATTGTTGTTTGGGTGATGTCGACCACCATATATCTGTCTGTGTGTTCACAAACGTATGCAGGTATATTGGTATATAAGAATGTTCCCGATCCGGATCCCACAATTGAAGATGATTGGATGCCAAAAGGAAAGGGCAACTATTTCATGGGTTGAAAAATGAAGAAACGGAGCTTAATTGGACTTCAATGGAGAGTTGGCATAAATGAAACGTAAGAGGTGTCACTGCATCAGCAGATGGTTTTCTTCTAAGTGATTGAAGAAACGGAGCTTAATTTGACCTCAGTTGGCATTATAATGCAACGTAAGAAGTCTCACTGCATTTGCAGACGGTTTTTCTTCCAACCCTCAGTAACAACAACAAAAGCTTCTCAACCACTAATGTATCTTTGGGCAGGATACCATTCTTTAAAGAATTTTGAAAATTTTGAATAAATTGTTTTGAAAAATGGAAAATATTGTTTTTGAAAATTAATTGGAATCAATTTTGAAAATCATCAGACTTCATTTTATTAAAACTTAAGTCACTCAATCATCGACTACGGTCATCGATTAAGGGGGAGAGTGATTTAAATTAAAATATTTTCAAAACAATATATCTTCATAAAAGTCTGTTTGTACAATAATAAGTGGTGATCTAAAGATTTAATGTTATGTCATGGTATGATTTTCTTTAAAACTCAAAGATCTTACAAAATGAAATTTTTTCTGTTTTTGTTTGATTGTGAAATTGTTTTATTTTACATAAAGATCGTTTAAAAAACCATCATACCTGACACTAACAATCTTTAATATCTAGAGTTGGTCCTCTATCAGTCATTTTTCAAAATTAGATCTTGCCACGTCTTTCCCCAAACTTTTCTAAATGATTTAAATCAGATGGGATCACAAATCTCAAATTGGTTTGAAATTTTTGATCAGGGGAGAGATAGTGATTTAAATCTCTTATCTGTTTAAATGAAATTGGTTTTAGTCCTTCAAAGGCACTCCTGCCTCCATGTGCCAAACGATTTCAAAATACACAATGCACATGTTGAGGAGGAGGATTTATCCAAAAACAAGATGAGTTTTAAATCAGGCACATATTCTCCCATGTTTTCTAAACCTTATTAAATCACTTGGGACCCAAAATCTCAAAGGGGTTGATATTTTTGATCTGGGGAGAATTTGTGATTTAATAATGAAATTTGAGAAAGGATGATATATTTGATTCAAAAGTGCTAGTTCTCTCTAATATGTGCTAAACTCTTTCGGTTATCGATGCACATATTGAGGGGGAGCGAATGGTTTCTTAATGGCTTGTGTGATCGTAAATGTGCTTCAAATGAACTCTTACCTCTATGTGATAAAATGATTTCAAATATCCTATGCACATATTGAGGGGGAGAATTTACCAAAGAAAATCAGATCGCTTTTTCTACGGAAATTGTGATCAAGAAATTATTTCAAAGAACTCTTGCCTCCATGTGCTAAACAATTTCAAGATCATATGCACATGTTGAGGGGGAGCATTTCTAAATGATCAAAACTATTAAGGTACAAAATGCTTTGATCTCGTATCACAAGTACCTTGATTGATTTTTCCAAATGATTTTTGAATTGGTTTCAAGATGGAATGAACTGTACCAAAAGACCGACCAATTTACTTTATGCATGGTGTTATAAGGATGGTTAGGTTAGGTATTCATTCCCACGATCTGCCAGAACCGGAGGGATCTACCCAGGGACAATCCACTTGATAGTGTAGAGTCTTTAGGTATATTGAAAAAAGGAGAAAAATGAGAAATGGGAAGAGTGCGGACTGAGACAGAGCTAGTACTGGAATAAACCCAACAAGGTTCTAGTTATGAAGTCTCGGTAAGCACTGAAGGGGTTGAAGAATGAAAAAGAAATAAATGAGAAAAGGGTGAAAAGAAATAGCCCTCCAATAATTCAACCTTAGGGCAGAAACCGGGTTCAATACATATGCTACTGATGTTTACTAAGGTAACATCGGTATTAAAGACAAGACGTCATGGACCCAGTGACGCACTGCACTAACCTTCCCAAGCTACTCAAGTTCCTTTTAAAAGGGCTTGTTTCATTCTCACAGGAACCTACATAATCTATCGACTTTCTCTTAGAGATTGTTGATATTGAAGAAGGAGACCCTCTCCCTAGTCTCCGGCATAGGAACCAAATGTGCACAATCGAGTCTAGAGCTAAGAGATCATCCATAATATCTCATTAGGACACTAAATTAATGAAGACTTGCTGTTTCACACAATGTGGAAAGTAAGAATATATTAAGAGTCCTACGCATTATCCTTGTGGTATAGCCAGAACATTTGAGTGATATGCAAACATATTCACGATGAAGATGGAAATCCTTCTAGAGCCAACATCAAACAAGCTCTTGGTGGGTGACATGTGAGATCTTTTCTAAAGATCAAGCTTGTGACAACTGGACAGAAACGATGGGGCGATTCACTCTTGAATCAATCTTGGTCCAGGATTGGAATTGACGAATGCTTTTAGAAAAACCGTTCGATGTGCAAACCTTCTTTTCTCTAGCATGTCGAATGTGTATTCATGTTTTCAAACACAAAAAGTATCTCTGATTGAAAAAATACTTTTGGAAAAACCGTTCGATGTGCAAATCTTCTTTTCTCTAGCACGTCGAATGTGTACTCTTTTAAATAGAAAAAGTATTTTGATTGAAAATTGATCTTTCTCATAAAACCTTCGTCGTAATGCAAAAATCTTTCTTCTAAGCAATACGCGATTGTTTTTCAAATCATTTTTCATCAATCAGTGAATCTCAATTCGCTGGTTCACTCACTCCGTGTTGTCTTCTTTGAGACGTTCCAGTTTGAGAACAGCTAGAACAGCTGTGAAACCCTGTCAAGGAGATTCTTAGGAATCCTACCTGATCACAGGCAGTACTTGTACTGATCAACGGAGAACCGTGGACCGTGGGCCGTGTACCTCAACTCAACGAAAGTGATCAAAGACACTTTCGTGTGTTTTATTGCTAACTGTTGTTTGCGGTACATCCGACGGTTGCGGTGATCGAATTGAGGAGTCAATCCAAAGCGCATGCTCACGCATCCACACTTAATTTGAAGAAATCATGGTGGTGCATATCTACATAACACGGCTCGATATTTCATACTATGCTTCTCCTTGCTGTAAATATCATGAAACGTAAGGCTTCCGCTACTCTGATGGAAAGATGTCATGATTCAAAAGTGTGAGCATGTCGGTCCAAAAGTCACAACTTCACATGATGGCAACACAACTATGGATGATCCAGAGATTTACTGTGGCTGATGATCTCAAAGAAAGCTCGAAGATCATCAAAGATGTGGATCAGTTAAAGGCCTCCACTGAAAGTACAAATCAATGCGGACTTTGAAGAATCGCTACAAAAGCACAAAGATTGCGGAAGTGAAGAATTCAAGTCTACGAGCTCAAGAACGAAGTCAAAGATAGAATGCTAGGAAGCAAAATGTATTTCATGGGGTGACCTCCCTTAGGGGGAGATTGTTAGGAATTGGAAATTCCATGTTAAAGTATCGGTCACCCCAATTATAGTCTAGCATATGTTAGCTTGTATATTTGTAGTTTGTTACGTTATTTAGTAGCTTATTAGTTAGTCAGTAGCGTAGTATAGTTTAGTGTAACACCGTGGAGGAAGGACGGGTCTTTACCCACTGTATGCCTGATCCACAGGCCGTTAGGAGGTCGTGTATTCTGTAACTATAAATACCCCTTCCATCCATGGAAGGGGTGGTGCTTCTCATTCAATCTAACCTTTCCTTTGTTTAAACCTCTAGCAAGAACACCCTCTCTCTCTCTACTTTCTCTCTCTACAATGTTTAACATGTATTTTGATCATCCAAGACCACCCGAATCATCAACACAATAATATTATCGATCCTACACCTAGTGACCGAGACTCGCTTTAACCTTGCCTACTACATGATCAAGAGAATGGCAAGTGTAAGAAGCATGGACAAGATGGTGCTCCCGTATGTAATGCTCCTAACCCGTCTTGCTAAATTCATCTTTGCATTAGATCCTTCTCCACAAAACTATCACCATAGCTTTTGCAACAAGGTTATGGTATCATTGACCGAGGGAAGAACAACAAGGTTTATGGTAGATGGCAAAAGGCCTCACCCACCTACGGATTCCTTGGAAGAAAGGGAGAGGCAAAGAGAAGGTGAAGGAAGTAGCAACCCACTCGGAAATACCGAACTCGACCCCTTGGAATACATCAACCAATTGTCGGACGTTCCTGGTGCATCACCCGAATGGCAACAAACCAAGGGAATCTTGAAGTGCTTCGCCAACTTCTTGAAGAAAAAAGAGTGGAGGACGGGTGAAGACGAGAAGGAGAGGAGAAATAAGGCAAGGTCATAGGAGCTAAATTTGTGAAGAACAATTTCAAACAATGGGTTGTAACACTTAAACAATGCTTATGTAGGATAGTGTAGTATGTAGGTTTTGCCATATCTTGGCACTAAACAATCTTAACTTAGGAACTTGTAGAATGAGATTTTACGACTCCTTGAAAACATTCAAGTGGTCGTCGTCACTCATTTTAGGAAATCTTAGCTCTCCCTACTTTGCTATGCCTTATATTTGTTTTATTCTTGCATTTAGTCCCTATAGAAACAACTAAGAGAAGCATTTGCTAAAAAGTGCAAAGTTGCACATTTGCTGAAAGCCTTCTGATTTGTAGTAGGCGGATCCCAGCATTATAACTAGCGGATCCCTCCCGAGAAGGAACCGCGGGATCCGTGACTACAGATAAGCAATACAGACTTGCTTATATCAAAATAGCTCACTAGATCACCTCACACTATTCAAATATAAGATGTTAGAGCTAACTAAGTCTTCCTCAAATATTTGAAAGCCTCACAATCACCCATGGCTTACCTAGGATATATTTCAAAGTTTTTTTTTTCAACTCTTCAAAACTCACCATATTTCCACTCCAACGCTCACACATTATTTATCACATCTCATAACACTTAGTTTGGAATATCCATCAAATTTTAGCAAATTGATCTTAATCACTTTTGACTCAAAATTAGGCTCAAAACTAGCTTCTCACTTTTTATTTTTTTTTTAAGATTTTAGTAAATTTTTCTTAAGTCATCATCTGACTTCTAGGACTAATTACCACCATTTCTCCATATCAAATCAAATGGTGTCCTTGTCAAATACTTAGTTAGACTACCTAAAGTTAATTTTCTTACCCAAAACCATCATTAAGCACCATCACCCATTATGGTTGAGCATTTAAGATATCCAACAGTTAAAAACTTCAAAATTAAGTCAAAACCTCAAAATACATAGGTAATAAACCTCACAAAAGCATAATCACTTTACCTAGAACCTGTCTGACAGCGGATCCCTGTTTATAACCAGACGGATCCCTGGTGAGAGGATTCGCGGGATCGTGGCTGCAGAAAGCTGAAACCAGCTTCCCTCTTCAATTTTAACCACCTTTTGGTTATCTAACCACTTTTAGCTTTCATTTATTGTCTCTCTAGAGGTGATCAAAATCCTAAGTGCATGCTTAATCCTCTTAGTGGCCAAGAATTTAATTCTCTAATTCAAATTACCCTTTATAAACCAAACACTCTTAAGGTTAGGGCATCACTTCCATCTAGCTCTCAAAAATCAGTCACTAAAAGCTCATATAGCATCCTTATCATCACCATGACTAAAGCTCTTAGCAACAACTCCTCAACAAATGGCTCATCCAAAAGAAAGGGTCATATGATCCATGAAATCTCATCCACCGAATCATCTCCCATAAGAGATAACAATGGGAGAATCCCACCACAACAAACTCATTCAACAAGTGCTAAGAGAACTGCTAGGATTAGCATCAAACCTTTTGGGCTACAAAAAGGGTCATCTAGTTCAAAACCAAACATAGCTAGTTCTAGTAAGCTGTCTAAGTCCTCATTCCTTGAACATAGATTTGACGAGCCTCTTCCTCACCCAAATATCTATGCATTAGAGCACTCGCCACCAAGAACCTCCCATTCACCATCTTTCTTGTTAAATAGGGAACCACCCACAACACCGAATAGTCCATCATGGGAAACTAGGAACAATCATGGACATGATCATATGGAGGAATTTCCACTACCACCACCACCACCTTTAGTAGAACCTCATCCCACACCTTAAGATGAAATCCCTCAATCATTCGTAGAGCCTCCTCAAAACATCCACTTTCCTCCGGTTCCCAATCAAGGCAATAGTTGCCCAAATTGCCTAATCACCTAAGGACTTGTTTAAGAAGTACGAAATGAGTTACATTTCATGTTTAATCATCGTCTTGAAAGATTGGACCAAATCAACAAGTCTACTCATCCTTAGACTCGAGCACTTTGTTACATTCTAGGTTTTAGTAACTTATTAGTAGAAAATGTATGGCTAGATCATTCTCTTAGTTTTAGAGATTTGTTTGAGTATCTCTTGGTTTTATTGAATGATTACGTATATGTCATATTACTTTGTGTTTATGCTTGTTAATTATATACATATCTCACCTCATTATTAGCATTATTTGGTATATCTTCATTGCTGAAGAATCTGTCACCAGACAGCCAGATCCCTCCAAATTGCCTAGACGGATCCCTCCACAAAGGGAACCGTGGGATCCGTGGTACAGAACAACAATTTTCTACTAACTTGAGTATTACTTGCAGGAAATTATGCACTATAATCTTGTTTTCTAACCTTTATTTTGTAGATTTTCAAAATATACATGAAGAACTTGACACCATAAAGCTAGGGGGAGCTTTGTGTCAAACCATATTGCAAAACCATTTGCAACATAATCCTTATTTGGATTAAACTTCATGACACCCCATTGCAAAGTTGCAATCTTCAAGGGGGAGCATTTTCGTCACAAGGACGAACCATTTGCAAACATAATTGCAAAACATTAGCTCACTTATTTTTATGTACTTGATGCCCTCACAAAGGGATGGACTCGTCAAGGGGGAGTTAAGACGAGAACCATTCCCGTCACTTGCTCTCTTTACATTTTCTCTTTTTTTTACATATTTTTCTTAAAAACTTTGTGTTAGTTTCTTTTCGACGCTCTTTTTGTTTCGACAAAAAGAGGGAGAAGAGAGTAAAAACTCCAATTCAAACTTTTTACGAATTCTAGTTTTTCCTTAAAATAATTTTATGTTTTGTCATCAACAAAAAGGGGGAGATTGTTAATACAAATAAACCGTAAAAACGTTTATTTATATTTTACGATCTTCTAATGTTTTGTCGATAACAAACGTAAAATCATTTTAACAAAACAAATAAAATACGTAAATTGTTTTAGCCAATAGTTTTCTAACACACTTACATTTTCACATAAAACACCAAAACAAGTATAAGTGATTTTATGATTTAGTAATACATATGTACAACAACTAGTGTTTACATATATGGGTAAATATATACTTAAACTAAGTATATACTAAAATGGGTAAAAACTAACAAATGGTATTGACCCATAACCCATGGTTTCATCCAAACCATTTGACTAGGTACATTGAACTCATGAGATACATTGTATCTAATAAGAAACCCATGGATCAACCCATAACCCATGACCCATGATCGAAAACCAAAATAGACATGGGTAAAGAGGAGCGTCCCACGGATCCCTAGCTTTACGCTAGCCGGATCCCTTGTGGGAGGGATCCGTGGGATCCGGGGAACAGTAAACTTTCTCATCTATAAATAGTGAGCCAATTCTTCCTTTTGGCTCACCACTTTCACACATACTTCCTCCAAGTATTGTACCTCTCTAACTACTTATCCTAAGCAATCTTTCTATTTAGTTTGTCTTTTGTTTTTGTGTGATCCTCTAGGTTCCTCTTAAAGGCGAGATCACCACTTCTTGAAGTCGAGCAAGCTCAAGTCCATGATTTGCCATGCTTCGTCATCATCAAGATAACTAAGGTTCTCTTGTTGATAGTTCTTTCTTCCTCCGTAGAGATGTTGTGTTGAAGGCATTAGTGAAGGATGCCGAAAAAGTCAAGACGAAAGCATTAGTGAAAGGTGCTTAACGTCCGTGTCAAAAGCATTAGTGAAGAATGCTAAAGGTGTCAAGACGAAGGCATTAGTGAAAGGTGCTTAGCGTTGTGTCAAAGGCCTTAGTGAAGGATGCCTAGGAATCAAATCAAGTGGCATTACGGAAGAATGCCTAGGTCGTATAATCGATGAGGTGCATCATTATACATATAAGTATTAGTTTATTTTCAAGGATGGTGATATCCTTGATGGTGTGGTAACAAGGAGTGGATCTCCTTGAGATTAGGTGTTGTGTTGTGTTGGGTAGTAGTTCCTCCATAGTAATGGAACTAGGTGCTTAGCCTAGTACCTAATAAAGGGTAGGCGACGTTGTGGTAGGTGTGATTCACCTTGAAGTGAAAGAACTCGGTGGTTAGCCTAGCACCGGATAAAGGGTAGGCGACGTTGTGTTAGATGTGGTTCACCTTGGTGTGAAACAACTCGGTATTTAGCTTTGTACCGGAAAAAGGTGTAAGCGACGGTGTGAAGGCTTCTCCGCCATAAGGAGTTAGTGTAGTGATTACGAACTCTCGAGTTGGTGACTCAAGGAGTGGAGTAGGGCAAGGAAGGTGTCCTTGTAGCCGAACCACTATAAATACTCGTGTTGTGGTTATGGGCCTCTTACTCTTTATCTTTCATTACACGTTTATATATCTATCTATCAACGTCCAACATAAACAACCAAATAGATTGACATAAGTCGATCTAAATATTTAAAATGAAGTTTTAAATTGGTAAAACTATTCAACCCCCCCCCCTTCTAGTTTTCCACACATTACTTCAGTCATTGTTCACAATTAGTTGTCTTAAATTATTTTATACTAACTGTGAAACGGGAACAACAATTGTAACTCACCCCTTTAACATATATTTTCTATTTGAGTTGTAAACTCTTTAACCACTGATCCAAGTGATCTTTGTATGTAGTTTTGTGTTTGTGTGATTCTCTAGGTTTCTCTTAAAGGCGAGATCACCACCTCTTGAAGTCGAGCAAGCTCAAGTCCATGGGTTGCCTAGCTTCGTCATCATCAACACTACAAATAGTATCTTGTTGATAGTTCTCTTCTTTCTCATTAGAAGTCTAGTATTGAAGACATTAGTGAAACATGTATAAAGGGTCAAGACGGAGACATTGGTGAAAAGTGTCGAAGAGTCAAAGAAAAGGCATTAGTGAAAGGTGTCGAACTTCCGTGTTAAAAGCATTAGCGAAGGTTGCTTCGAAGTCAAGTCAAAAGGCATTAGTGAAGGGTGCCTAGAAGTCGAGTCAAAAGGAATTAGTGAAGGGTGCCTAAAAGTCGAGTCAAAGGCATTAGTTAAAGGTGCCTAAGGTGTACATTCGATATGGTGTGTCGATGTACAAGATAGAGTTGTATTGGGTCAAAGGATTTTGATATCCTTGTTGATGTTCTCATAAGGAGTGGATCTCCTTAGGGATAGGATTTGAGTAGTGTTGGGTTGTAGTTCCTCCTTTGTAATGGAACTCGGTATTTAGCCTTGTACCGGATAAAGGGTAGGCGACGTTGTGAAAGGTTTGGTTCTACCTTGTGGAAGAACCCGGTATCTAGCCTTGTACCGGATAAAGAGTAGGCGACGTTGTGAAGGCTTCTCCACCACAAGGAGTTTGTGTTGTGTAGTGATTACGAACTCTCGAGTAGGTGTTTCGAGGAGTGGAGTAGGGCAAGGAAGGTGTCCTTGTAGCTGAACCACTATAAATACCCGCGTTGTGGTTTTGTGCTTCTTACTCTTTATCTTAGCTTTTATTTATCTATATGCTTGTCTATCAACATCCAACACACACGTTCAAATAGATTGACACAAGTCGATCTAAATAGTTTAAAACCAAGTTTTAATCGGTAAAACTATTCAACCCCCCCTTCTAGTTTTCCACAATTGGCATCAGAGCTTCGTTACCAAGTTTCTTAAAGTATGTGGTACTTTAAAAACTTGATACGATCCGTGTTTAATTGAAAACTACAAAGAATGTCTTTTACAAAAATAAACACCATATCTTAAAAACACTTTTGTAGGATGGTGATTAGATGACAACAATATTTTTTTTTTCTTTCTCTTATTTATCTTTCTAAATTGCACTAACCTTTCTTGTCATCTTTCTTAGTTAAAGCTCATACTTATCAAGCCATAGGAATTGCTTGGTAACAAGATTACCTCCCCTAAGAAGGTATCTTAATCACGAAGGAACCGGAGTTGTCTACTGACATTTTTCTTGTCATAAGAAAGACACTCATAAGTGCATTAGAGGTATGACTTCCTACTTATCTCTAAAGAACATTAGCTTAAGAATAAGTATGCTTACATAGGAACTTATATGATTATCTTTACACATACTCATATATTACACGTAGCTTCGTTATGAAACGTTTCTTGCATACGTGTTACTCTTTCGTCTATAGTCTAGGTTTATAAACTTGTGTCTTAATTTACTTAATCCAAAAATCAAATCTTTCTAATAATAAAACAAAACACAAATCTCAAAATTTCCTCTTTCCCCATAAATATCCCCTCCGATCGTTAAACTCCACCAAACTCTCATTTTTCAAATCTTCCACTTTCAAATATTACCTTTCATTCAAACTTCATTCCTTCTTATCTCATCTCATCTCAAATCAAAACCAAGGAAGAATTTCATCATCATGGTTTACATCGCCTTTGTACTCATCGTCTTGACACTCATCTCATCTCAAATCAAAATCAAGTTTTCTTATGGAGACATGTACTTTGTGTTGTTAATCTACATTGGTGTTTTATACCCAATCCTTTGTATCGTTCTTAGCATTGAAATGAAATACTACTAATGTTTTAGTTTATCTAGTTTATTTTTCATAATGTGTTTGTCATTTCTTCTATTTTTTTTCTTTCCTACTTTCGGTTTTGAGCAAAAATCTATTTTTCGTCAAAATCCTGTTTCTGTCATTGCAGATCCAGGGATCCCTATAGTTCAACTAGACGGATCCCTCTTGGAAGGGAACCGTGAGAACCGTGGTTCTGGAAAATAGATTCTCATGCAACATAAAAACAGTTTTCATCTTAAAAAGAAATATCCCACTAGAATGATAAATACTAAGTGAGTTAACTGTAATTGTTAATAGAAATCTAGTAAAAACATTAGGTGATCATCCTTTTTGCTTTAACGAGTCTCATCATATTCCTTTCACTTCCATAAGTCTCGTCATGTCTCATGAGTATGAGTTCAACTTTTCACTTACTTATGTTTACATCCCTAACATCTCTCTTGAGCCCAACACACCTGGCAATCATGTCTGTGGGTTCAATAATCTCGAAATTCGTCACTTCCATGAAGGACGTATTGTCGACACTCCTCTACAATACGAAGAAGACATCAATACCTCTTTCCAAACCATAGGACTAGAATGCCTTCTCGAAATTAATGAGAAAATCTGTCCAAGGTTTGTATTGGAATTCTTCCATCAAGTTGAACTCGTTCGTAACGAGGATCGATCTCTATCTCTTTGGTTTCGGATCAAAAACCAAAAGTTTGTTTTAACCCTTGGGCAATTTGCTCACATTCTCCGAATTCCAAATCATGGACAAAGTGCATTCACTGAAGATTGGTCTCTTGATTCTCTCTTCAACCATCGTGAAGAAAACAGTCCATATTGTTCACACATACCTTCCCCCCAAGACTTGACTCGCATGTTATGCAAACCTCGACCCTATTACTCTGATCCAAACATTATCTATACACGGGATATCCGAGATGAGTATAAACCTCTCGTACTCATCCTACGTGAAAATGTTTGGAGTCTTAGGGGGAATAGAGAAATCCTTTCCGCTTGTTGTGCTCACATAATGTATTGTTTGCTAACACAACAACCATACAATCTCGCCTATTTCTTCGCAAGGTGAATTTTAAACCTTCAAGGCAACAAGAATAAACTAATCCCTTATGGAATGTTCTTGACACGCCTTTATCATCACATCATGTACTTCCACCCTTAATTTCAAAGTCCGTTGTACGTACTTGTGAATAAAATGATGGAACCTTCAAACACATCTCTCATCAAGTCTTTCTTCATCCCTGAATCGGCAAATACTCATCATCCATTTGACGATCCATCTAGCGAAAACGCTCAAGAAACTTATTTTGTTTTCAAAATACGCTCAATCCTTAGATTTCATCTTTTATCATTGTAATGTAATTTCTCTCATGAAATAAAACATTTAACGTTTGATGTCTCAATTATATTGTTGTTCAAACTTCTTAGAAAACAGTAGCTTTGAAATACGATGCCTTGTGCAACCTTTGCATACCTTTTGTGAAGGTACTGTTTTGCATGAGACGGATCCCTCACCTTGTACTAGACGGATCCCTCCACTTGGGGAACCGTGGGATCCGGGTAAACAGAAATGCAGTTGCAGTCTTTATACTTCAAACCATATCCTTAGACTACTTCACACTGGCTAAACATAATGCCTTAGGACCACTTAAGTCTTTCTCACGCTTAGTAAGTTTCACTCTCACACACAGCTCATTTAGGATCACACTCAAGGTGCTTTTCGATTTATCATTTCACCAAAACTCATCATTCTTCTGCTCCTATACTCACACATCATCCCTCACATGTCAACACATCTAGTTTTATAAATTTCTCAATTTTAGCAAATTGATTTTAGTCATCCCTTCCTCAAAATGGATCAAATACTAGTTTTTTTCATTTCTTATAACTTTTAAGATATTTACCAAAATTATCTTAAGTTACCATCTGGTCTCTAGGATCATTTAGCTCCACTTGACACTCTCTAATTATCTAGTGTCATCTTTGGTCATTCATTGGTACTCATAAAGTTCCATTTTCTTCCATAAAAGGCAATCATTAGCTACATTACTCATTGCCTTTGATCATTTAAGTACCCTTTCATTTAAGACACTTAGGAAGACTGAAACACTCAAGAGGTATAGGTATTAGACCTTACAAACATCATTTTTTTCCTTTCTTAGCTGCTGAGAGCCGGATCCCTAGGATTAGCCTAGACGGATCCCTCATTGGAGGGAACCGTAGGATCCGGGTGACAGATTCAACAAAAACTCTAGCTAAAACAATCATTTCAAGCTCTTCTTGATAACTTGAACACTCCATCTTGTTTTAATTAAACTCCTAGATTAGTGCAACTCTGAAGATGACTCTTGTGCATGCAAATCATCACATTCCAAAGGATCTTAGTGGCTTAAGTCTTGAATGCACTTGCCAAATCCTTCCCCTTATAAACCATCTTGTGAAGACTCCTAAAGTCATCATCTACATCCTCATTCTCAGTATCTAGAAACCTTATAACCTTAATTCTCCATTATCATCTCATCATGAGAAAAGCTCCTAGTGGTAACTCATCCACCAAAGGACCACCCAAGAAACTTGCTCGTGTTGTTCACGAAATTTTTTCAACCGAATCATCTCCCGTTAAATCCACAAATGGTAGGATCTCCCCTCCACCTATCAAACCATTCCCCAAAAGGATTGTTCCCACCAAACTACCAATGTCAAACACCACTATACCCCCTAAACCAAACACTTCTATTTCCACTAAACCATCACCCTTAGTGCCTAAATCCATATCATTCACCACCCCACTCTCATCACCACACCTCTACAATCTAGAGGACTTTCCTCCTAGGCCATCTCATCCTCCATCATTGCCAGCATTCTCAATGGAAAGAATAGCGCAACAAAATCAAGGTGTTGAATCAACACTAGCCTCGGCATCCTTTTCCCAGTCACCCTCAAATAGTCCATTTTGGATTATGAGGAATCATCAAAGTCAACCACCCGACCACATGGAAGTTGAAACCTCTCTACCTCCACCATCATTCTTAGTTGAGCGATCATCGAATGTGCCTCCGCCAATCCCTCCTTCTCTTGAGGATCCTCAACCCTCTTCACTTGATCCTCCACATCAAGCCATTTCTTTTCTACCACCACCACTTCCGAGCCATGACAAAGATTGTTAACATTGTCAACATGTTGAAAGCTTGATACATGAAGTACGTGAAGATCAACGTTTCATGTTTTATCACCTCCTCAAATGTTTCGACGAGATCAACAAACCCAAACAACCTTGAGCTTAAGGATTCAAGCGGTGTCCTAGTTATAAGCTTAACTTAGATCGTTTAGGAATCACAATTCATGTTTAAATCTTTCTCTTAGTTTTTAGAGATTTGTAGATCATTTCTTGTATGTTTTATTGAATGAGAGTACATATTATGTGCCATATTGTCTTGAGAGTATGTTTGTTACCTTAATGCATATCTCATTTTGATGTTAACATCATTTGTTACATACCCACTATTGTATTTTGTTTACAGTCAGACGGATCCCTCTATTTTGCCTAGACGGATCCTTCCAAGGAGGGAACCGTGGGATCCGTGCAACAGAAGACTTGTTTTCTACTAACTTGAGTCTTATTTGCAAGAAATTATGCATTATATACTTGTTTTCTAACCTTTGTTTTGTAGATTTTCAATATACACATGTAGAATTTGACACCATAAGCTAGGGGAGTTTTGTGTCAAAGCAATACATTGCAAAACCATTTGCAATATAATTCACATTAGGATTACATTACATGACATTCGCTTACAAAGTTGCAATCATCAAGGGGGAGCATATTCGTCACAAAGACGAAACCATTTGCAAACATAGTCGCAATGCACTAGTTTAGCATTTCTTCTTACTTGGCGCCCTCACAAACGGATGGACTCATCAAGGGGGAGTTAAGACGAGAACACTTCCCGTCTCTTGCTCTCTACATTTTTTTTTTCTTTTTTTCTTTTTACATGTTTTTCTTAAAACAATGTGTTAGTTTTTTTTCGACGCTCTTTTTGTTTCGACAAAAAAGGGGAGAAGAGAGTAAAAACCCCAATTCAAACTTTTACGAATTTTTGTTTTTTCCTTAAAATAATTTTATGTTCTGTCATCAACAAAAAGGGGGAGATTGTTAATACAAATAAGCCGTAAAAATGTTTATTTATATTTTACGATCTTCTAATGTTTGTCTATAACAAACGTAAAATCATTTAACGAAACAAATAAAATACGTAAATAGTTTGAGTCAATAGTTTACTAACACACTTAAAATTTTCATATAAAACCAAGTAAACAAGTAATAGTGTTTTTATGATTTAGTAATGCATATACTAGTGTTTAAATATTGGGTAGATATATACATAATTAGTAAGTATTGTAACGGGTAATGCAATGGGTAGAAGTTTAAGTATTTGACCCATTGACTAAATACACTGAATGTAGTTGGGTAAAACCCAAAGTCCATGACCCATACCCATGGAGCATAACCCATAACCCATTGCATGACATCATGCATAAGTCATAATGGGTATTATCCATGACCCATGGATCTAACTCATGACCCATGGACTAGATGCATTGCATCTAGTAGATACATTATATCTACTTGGATACCCATGGTCCAAAGTCTAGGACCCATGACCCATAACCCATGACCCATGACCCACAACCCATGGGCAAAGAGGAGCGTCCCACGGTTCCCCTAGTTTACACTGGACGGATCCCTCAAGTAAGGGATCCGTGGGACAGTAGCACATTTTTCTCTATAAATAGTGAGCCATTTCTTCATTGTAACTCACCCCTTTCACATATATTTTCTCTTTGAGTTGTAAACTCTTTAACCACAGATCCAAGTGATCTTTGTATGTAGTTTTGTGTTTGTGTGATTCTCTAGGTTCTTCTTAAAGGCGAGATCACCACCTCTTGAAGTCGAGCAAGCTCAAGTCCGTGGGTTGCCTAGCTTCGTCATCATCAAGACTACAAATAGTATCTTGTTGATAGTTCTCTTCTTTCTCATTAGAAGTGTAGTGTTGAAGACATTAGTGAAAGATGTCTAAAGGGTCAAGACGAAGACATTGGTGAAAAGTGTCAAAGAGTCAAAGTAAAGGCATTAGTGAAAAGTGTCGAACGTCCGTGTTAAAAGCATTAGCGAAGGGTGCTTAGAAGTCAAGTCAAAAGGCATTAGTGAAGGGTGCCTAGAAGTCGAGTCAAAAGGCATTAGTGAAGGGTGCCTAAAATTCGAGTCAAAGACATTAGTAAAAGGTGCCAAAGGTGTACATTCGATATGGTGTGTCGATGTACAAGATATAGTTGTATTGGGTCAAAGGATTTTGATATCCTTGTTGATGTTCTCATAAGGAGTGGATCTCCTTAGGGATAGGATTTGAGTAGTGTTGGGTAGTAGTTCCTCCTTTGTAATGGAACTCGGTATCTAGCCTTGTACCGGATAAAGGGTAGGCCACGTTGTGATAGGTTTGGTTCTACCTCGTGGAAGAACCCGATATCTAGCCTTGTACCGGATAAAGAGTAGGCGACGTTGTGAAGGCTTCTCCGCCACAAGGAGTTTGTGTTGTGTAGTGATTACGAACTCTAGAGTAGGTGACTCGGGGAGTGGATTAGGGCAAGGAGGGTGTCCTTGTAACCGAACCACTATAAATACTCGCGTTGTGTTTTTGTGCTTCTTACTCTTTATCTTAGCTTTTATTTATCTATATGCTTGTCTATCAACATCCAACACACACGTTCAAATAGATTGACACAAGTCGATCTAAATAGTTTAAAACCAAGTTTTAATCGGTAAAACTATTCAACCCCCCATCTAGTTTTCCACAATATCTTTTGGATATTTTATGTGTGATATCATCTCTGAAAAATCACTGTTATAGTGCAGGCGCAATTGTTTTTCCTTAAAAATCGCAAAAGACAACGGGTAATGGAGTGGTGGAATTTAATGCGGAGTTTCAAACGTTTTTCATAAAAACGTTTTCAAAATTGCAACATGTGTAAAATACTGATTCGTTGTGAAGTGAGTGGTGAAAAACACAAATATCAACAATACCAAATTAACCGTAAAATTCGACAAATTAACCTTTTAGGAAAAAGGTCAACGTGCCAAACCTCACGGGTGTGATAAAAGTGATACCGGGAAAGTGATTTCCCGGGTCGTGTCCCAACGAGGTGTGAATTGAAGGATTCGTTGAGTTTCGTGATTTGAACTTGAATTGGATTTAATGATTTGGATTTGATTACGAATTCTACAATTTAATTAACGGGAAAGTAATTAAGGCAAGGGAACCCTAATAAACTAAAAACTAACTACTACTAAGCCTAAGAAATGATAAAACGAAGCTACACTAAGTCCTAGGGTGCAAAAACGTAAAAACTTAAAAACGGTAAAACAACCCGAGCCATAAACGTAAAACTTTTGCAATTTAAGGGCTACGGGTGTGAAATCAATTTTCCTACGATCTATTTGACTAAAAATAATTTTAGGAAAAAGCGGAATATTTTTTTGACTTTTAAA
Organism: Chrysanthemum makinoi; assembly: GCA_910596185.1. Taxonomy (NCBI): domain Eukaryota; kingdom Viridiplantae; phylum Streptophyta; class Magnoliopsida; order Asterales; family Asteraceae; genus Chrysanthemum; species Chrysanthemum makinoi. Next base: position 93,324,662 of record OU343224.1, read on the forward strand.
ATAATTTCTATGAATTAAAAACCATTAAACACTAATTAAATTATTAAAAATACTAAACTAATTAAGAAAAATCTGAAAATTTCACTAAAAATACTTTAAGTTATGCTGATTATGAGAAAATTAAAAAACGTGGGTGGTACTTTGTTAAATAAGCCGGAAATAAGCTAGAAAGAGCTTAAGAGCTAAACTGACAAAGAGTCCTTATATATAAAGTAATGCAGAGAATAACTGATAAAGTCCCAAGGGCAGTTGGTTGGCGTGTGGTGTGTTGTGGTCTACGAAGGCTAGAGGTCACAGGTTCGAATCCTGGCCTCTACCCTTTTTGCAAAACTTTTTTTTTCTTTGATTTTTCTTTTACAACTTGTAAACAAGATTAAGTTAAACACTTTTTGTAAAGATGAAACTTTTGAAGAGATTGCAATAAGCTGTCCACACTTCTTTTTGCTCACTGTTTTGGACAGTAAATCAAACACCCATTTAAGCTAAAAATCCAAACACTCCTTTGGCAGTTTCCAAACCAAACACACCCTTTGTAAAATTTTGAACGTGAGTTTAAACCATGAAACCTTTGTGAAAAACTTTTTGAAAGAAATATTGAGAATAAGCAGTATGCACAGCTTATTGTGGACAGATTTCAAAAAATACTAATCAAACTCCTAGTATGCAACTGCCAGGACCAAATGAGCAGTTAACCACTCCCACTTATGGTCTTTTAATTACACCAAATTAGCTAACTGAGGGACAATTAAGCTAAACAAAGTTCCTAAATCTAAATAAGCTAAACACCTAACTAAAGGGAAAAACAGTTGGCATACCAGTTCTACTCTATGTGGAGCCTTAAACTTAACAAATGGAAATTAAGCAAATAAGCTACAAAAGTATTTAAATAAGCTAAAGTAAGCTGAGGTTAACCTATCTTAATCCAATCAACCTAAGAGCACTTAAAAGATCTAAATAAGCAGAAACAAAAACCTGATAAGCAAAAAAAACATGACTGCAGATCTCGGTGCATAACTGCAGCCTGCAAACCGACTGGAGGCTTCTTTGGAGCTTATTTTTGAGCTAAACAGTGGACTCTCAACCAAGGAAAAGCTACAAGAATCAAGTTAGCACAGTGGGTTATCGAAACAAGCCAAATGGGAGACAACAAGAAGCTGTTAACAGCTTCAAAATAAGCCAAGATCGCTATCTGTGGCGTTTTCTGCTGGTGCAGAACCCAAGAAGAACAAGACAACATCATTTTTAACTTTGATTTAAGCTATGCTATGGGGATTTTGATGCAACAAAAAATGGACACATAGTGAGTTGGATTACTAAGACTCAAGAAAAGCTAATTACTTCAAATTTTCAACTTTAAAATAAGCTGGGAAATGGACCAGGAACAACAGCAATGGTTGCTCCTTTTTTTTTAAGTGTGACAGTTAGTCTCTTTTTTTCTTACTCAAAATGTTGCAAACCTTTCCAAAACAACTGAGAACTTTGTTGAACTAACTAATGACATTCAAAACAAGTTTGACTGTATTGGTCAAAGTGGGTAAAAACCACTTTAACCCATTCAAATAGCTTATTCCAAACACACTTTTTCAAAGGATTTTCTTTTCTTTTGACCCCAATTTTTTCTTTACTGTAAATCAAAGCACTTAACCAATGACAAATATCAATTACAACTAATAACAAAAGAGAATAAGATTAATTCAAAACAACTTTTTCATTGAAATAAAGCTTACGATTACAAAAAAACTAAAACTGAAAATTTTCTAAAAAACTAGGGGTGCCTTATAACTGGCTACATCATGTCTTATTTATACTAAAACTACTGGTCTTCATCTTGTGCTTGCTTTGTGAGAGAAATCCATCCTTGTGCTTTCTTGGACCAATCCTGACCCTTCAACAGTTAGGTACCAAATGAGGAGCAATCAGGGCCATCCATGGGGTCTTATGAAGTTGGGATTGCCAGCTTGGAGGAGGGGGAAAATGGTAGTGGGTTTGGGTTTTGGGAAAATCCGGATAAAAGAGATTAAGGGTGGTTTTGGGTAAAGGAAAAGTTGGGTAATAGAAGGCTGAGAGGTGGAGTGTTTGGGGGAGAGGAAAAGAGAAGCTAGGTAGTGTGGGGAGTGGGGAAAGTTAGGGTTCTTGGGAGCAGGGGTGTGATTTAGGCGGGAATGGTGAGAAGAAGATAGGTTGGGTGGGTTAAATGGGTGGTTTTTATTATCTGTTGACCGGGTATGGGTTGACAGGATTGGGTTGGGTTGTGTTTAGTTGGGCCATGGTTTGTAGTAACAATTGGACATAGGATAGATATTGGATCCACATGATACTTAAGGGGTTAAACATGAAAAATCAGAAAATCCAAGGACCACGAATGTAAATTCTGAAAATGCTATCCAAGGTCCAAACTTGTAAAAACTCAAATAATGAGGACCATTTTTGCCACTTGTAAAATCCCAGGGACTAAACTTGTAATTTCTCAAACTTTTGAAATTTATCACCAAAGGACTAATTATGACAACTTATGATTTTAAAATGACCTTTGGTGACTTTTCTTTTTAAATTACGTGCTCAGGGACTATTTCTGTCAATTTTTGAAAGTCGGGGGACTGAAACTGCCAATTATGCAAACTTTGTTCATTTTTCATCTGATTTTAAACATTTTGCATCTGAAACATATAAAACACAATTTTGAGATATATTCAGTATTTTGATGCATTTCGGAGTGTTTTTAAATGTTTTGCGATTCAGATTTGACCTAAAATGATGAGTGAATACGCACTCATCAAATCCCCCACACTAAAACATTGCTAGTCCCTAGCAATCTTTTGAGAAAACTTAATGGATTTGAGTCTCTTTACCAAAAGCCATTACTTCTGGAGTAGCCAAATGTTTCAGTTCAAGTAAGAACCATGGTACACCGATAACCATGTGATTTTGAGCAAACCACCAGCTTTCAACGGTTTTGATTTGTCTTTACCAGAAGCCGTACCCTTCTGGACTAGCCAACTCTTAGATAAATTATCACTATTATCTTTGGTGAGTCGATTACCAATTATGGATTTCCAACTGCCTTTACCACAAGCCATAAACTTGCGGGCTAGCCAACTCTTCACTAAATAAAGATATGGTGAGCTGAACACCATACAATTTTGGGCAAATTGCAAGCCGTCAACGGATTTGATAAATCTTTACCAAGAGCCGTTTGCTCCTGGATTAGCCAATCCTTTAGTCTTACAGACATGGCGGACTGATAACCAAATGAGAAAGTGTAAAACACTTACTCCAAAAAAAATTTTTGGCCAAAAACGGGGGAATTGGGTGGTAAAACATATGATAAAATTCGCGAGAATTCCCCCCCCACACTAGAAATGAATATTGCCCTCAATATTCAAAGTACCGGCGGTTATGCCGAAACAAAGAACGTAAAAGGGAAATACTACGGCCATTATTTGAAATGTTTTTTTTTTTTTTTTTTTTTTTTTTTTGAAACATGTGGGCAACCCCCCCACACTAGGGTGGTAGAAAGAGGTAAGAAGACAGAAATATGGGTGAAAACCCATATAGTGTGCTACTGTTTTTGATTCCCGAGTCGCTAGCTTGACTCGACCCCGTATTCATTTGTTCTTGGGGAAGCAACGTGGAAAACCAATCTCGATCGGACTTTCGTTCACAGTGTTAATAAACATATGAACATCAGAAAGTTCCACACCGACGAGATACAACCGCGGTATTGTTAATAGTAGAAACTATAAAGGATGATACCGGGGTCAAAGATGGTGTCCTCATTCCCGAAAGAGAAGAGGGAAAGAGCAACCACACCATCTGTGAAGAATGGAATAAAGACGTACATGAGAATGCAAGTCCATTCCTCATCAGAGAGAAGCAAATCACCAGTTTTGACATCTTTAAGCTTAAACTTGAAGCTTAGATGGTGATTGTCAAGAAGATGTCCGGGAGGGAGGGTTGGAAATGGTTCTTCATTCAACAGGTTTTCCAGAAAAAGGATGTCTCCCTCCGGATCAAGGTAAGTGTTATCAATTCCTGTTGGAATTGAATCATCACTAAGAAATGCATCGACTTCATTCCAAAAGTTGTCATCTTCCTCATCCGAAGTGAGAGAAGGGATGGAAGAGTCGGAAATAATGGGACTAGGGGATGATGGATCATTGTTGAGCAATTCTTCAATGGGAAGAATGTCTCCCATTGGATCACAAACATCATCATCCAGTCCAGATGAAACCGAAGAGGGTTTGGTTTCATTCACAGAGTTGACAAACTCGATGCGATAAACTGATTCCGGAGGTGGGACAAGTGGTGTGCTCTTAGAGCTAGCAATTTCCACCACTTCCGATAAAGTCTCCGATTCTAGATCATCGTCATCAAGAACACTCTGGACATCCTTGGTGCAACTATCAAACCATTTGTTTGAACTAGGGTTGATTTTCAAAGCTTTTAGCTCAGCACGTTTTTGGTGACTCCTCTTGACCATGAAATTTGAGAGTGTTGCATTGATTCTTTCAGATTTTTGATCAATTGTGGCAACACTATGTTTGTAAAGAGGTTTGGAGTTCTGGTTGATATTAAACGTGAGTTCTTCGTTGTCAACCCGTATGGTCAACTCTTCAGCAAATACATCGATTAGAGCACGGCTCGTTCTCAAGAAAGCTCTCCCTAAGATGAGGGGAACTCTAGGATCTGCATCAAAGTCTACTACAACAAAGTCAGTAGGAAAGTGAAACTTCCCTACTTTCACCACGACATCCTCGGCTATCCCAAGCGGACGAGTTTGGGTGCGGTCCGCTAGCTCGAGTGTCATACAAGTGGATGAAAGTTTAGGAAGAGACAGTTTCTTCCATACTGAGAGTGGCATGAGGTTAATGCTAGCGCCAAGATCGGCCAAGGCGGAGCATTGAAACATCCCCAAGAAATCACACGGGATTAAAAACCGGCCAGGGTCTTCAAGCTTTTCGGGAAGCTTATTAAGAATGGCCGCTGAGCATTGCTCATTAAGAGGGGTTTTAGCCATCTCAGATAACTTATCTTTGTTGGTCAGTAAGCCCTTAAGCGTGGATGCAAATTTAGGCATTAGAACGAGAGCATCAACGAAGCTTATATCAAAGTGAAGCTCATTGAAGATTTGGAAAAATTTTTCCATTTGCTCTTTGTTTTTGTCTTTGAGCTTCTCATCATTCATTCTTGATGGGTAAGGAAGATGACTAGACTTTTGAGCCGGGATGGAAGTGTTTTCTGCTCGGAATTTGTCTTTGGAACTTCGGGTTCCGGACTTGAGGCTTGGACTACCGAAGGTGGGGCGTGTCTTGTGCCGTGGGCTTGAATAATGCACCTTGTCCGTTGTCTCCTTGGTAACTTGACTCAATGCCACGGGAGGAGGGGGCATTGGAGTCGAAGGTCCATTGTGCGTCTTACCACTACAGTGGTGGACGGCTTTCAACTCGGCATTTGGATTAGGAATTGTATTGCTTGGGAGTCCTCCCGAAGATGATGAAGCTTTGTTCATATTCATGTTCATGAAACTGCTCATCATATTCTTTAACTCATTTGTCTGCCGAGATAATGTAGTATCAATTTCCCTTTTTAGCTCACCTCTCATGTTATTGATCTGAGTTTGCATTGAAAGCATGTTTGACTCAGTCATTTTCATGAAGTCATTTGGCATGGGAGCTTGAGGAGGTTGTTGATAACTTTGATGATTAGGAGCTTGATATGGTTGGTTGAAATTGTTCCGGTTTTGATTGAAATTTTGAGAGTTATTGAAGTTTTGTTCTTGATTTGGAACAAACGATTGATTGCCATGGTTTTGCCAGGGGAAAACGGTGGTGTCATACCGCTAGGTGCACGGTGTTGAGGATCGGACTTGTGGTCGGTATTGATTGTGGTTTACCGAAGCTACGGGAGCTTGGTAAAAAGAAGCATCGGTTGCTGGACAATCATAATACGCATGTGGACCACTACAAGTTTCACACACCTTGTTCACGGCTTTGATTGGTTCCGGCTTATGAATCTCGCTTTTGATTTCCTTTACCTCTTTCATCATACAACGGATGGACGTCGTTAGGAGCGGCTAACGGAGCGGCTAACTCGGAAGAGTTGCCGGATGAAGAAGCAGGAGTGTTCGGAATATTTGCTTTGTTGCGAGAAATAGGAACTTTTGATTTTATTTCGCAAATCTCAATCACATCTTTAGGCTTACGATTCAAGATATTGCCACCGGCGGCTGCGTTCAAAGAATCTTGATCGTTACCGTTCAACCCATTATAAAAGATATTAACTTGTTGAAGCTCCGTGAATTCATGATGGGGGCATTTCCTGAGGAGATCTTTGAATCTCTCCCATGCCTCTCCAAAGTTTTCATCGAAGTTTTGACGAAATCCAGAAATTTCATTTTTAAGATTAGTCGTCTTTGATGGAGGAAAGAAATAATTGACAAATTTTTGAACAAGATCCTCCCATGTTTCGATGGATCGAGGGGGTCTTTTCCAGCCAAATCCGGGCTGCCCCTCAAGTGAGAAGCGGGAATAGCATCGGTTTGATCACTTTTGTGGCACATCCTTGTAATTGATGGTTGAGGTCAACTTGTTAAACCAACGGATGTGTGCATACGGGTCTTCTCGATCAAACCCGTGGAATTGATTCGTAGACACAAGTTGGATCAAATGCGTCTTCAATTCAAAGTGATCAGAATTGATTGGTGGTAAAACAATGGCATCTCCCTAACCCTCGGTGGGTGCACGGAGCATCTCGCCATAGTTCGTTCGTCTGCCATATTGTTGTTTGGAATAGTACAAATCTCAGGTTCGACTATTCGGCAAACGTCGATGAGAACGTCTTCTAGGAATTTCTACTAGATCACGAAAAGGGCTCAATGATCTAGAAGAACGAGTGCGCATGCACTAGACGTGACTCGAGGAAACAAGAGAATTATGAAAATGGGGAAAGAAGAATCTTTTGGGTTTACGTTTGCTTGGTTACGGTTACGTCTACGAGCTTGAGAGCGAGTGCGCAAGCACTTCCAAAAACAACACTTTCAATTAAAACAAGACCGAGGCAAAACAACGTGAACTTAAACCAATAATCCCACGTGAAATGATCACTTCTATAAGTAAAACGCACAAAGGAGCGGAGGGACTTTGTAGGTCAGCCTGTATAAGCTTATTAAAAACCCGTCTCTTTACAGCCGCAATTTAATGTCTGGCCGTCCTTATACCCCTCACACAGTTTGTTAAACCGATAGAAGCAAACCAAAACACGAGCGACACAAAGGCAAGTTTTAAATCTTTTGTTCGGGAACTTATAATGATAACACCTCAGTTGAGAATGTTATATTGATTGTGTCTTCTATTTATTTAAAACAACAAGCAAAAATCTTTTTGTATTTTTAATCTTTTACATATATATACAAAGAAAAGAAAAATATTTTTGTATTTTTGAATTTTTATAAAATCAATAACTTCACGAGGAAGGTTCTTCAAGTCACTAATCGCAAAAACTTCACGATATTGTCGCAACACACCTCCCCGGCAGCGGCGCCAAAATTTGATTCGTTGTGAAGTGAGTGGTGAAAAACACAAATATCAACAATACCAAATTAACCGTAAAATTCGACAAATTAACCTTTTAGGAAAAAGGTCAACGTGCCAAACCTCACGGGTGTGATAAAAGTGATACCGGGAAAGTGATTTCCCGGGTCGTGTCCCAACGAGGTGTGAATTGAAGGATTCGTTGAGTTTCGTGATTTGAACTTGAATTGGATTTAATGATTTGGATTTGATTACGAATTCTACAATTTAATTAACGGGAAAGTAATTAAGGCAAGGGAACCCTAATAAACTAAAAACTAACTACTACTAAGCCTAAGAAATGATAAAACGAAGCTACACTAAGTCCTAGGGTGCAAAAACGTAAAAACTTAAAAACGGTAAAACAACCCGAGCCATAAACGTAAAACTTTTGCAATTTAAGGGCTACGGGTGTGAAATCAATTTTCCTACGATCTATTTGACTAAAAATAATTTTAGGAAAAAGCGGAATATTTTTTTGACTTTTAAAATAATTTCTATGAATTAAAAACCATTAAACACTAATTAAATTATTAAAAATACTAAACTAATTAAGAAAAATCTGAAAATTTCACTAAAAATACTTTAAGTTATGCTGATTATGAGAAAATTAAAAAACGTGGGTGGTACTTTGTTAAATAAGCCGGAAATAAGCTAGAAAGAGCTTAAGAGCTAAACTGACAAAGAGTCCTTATATATTAAGTAATGCAGAGAATAACTGATAAAGTCCCAAGGGCAGTTGGTTGGCGTGTGGTGTGTTGTGGTCTACGAAGGCTAGAGGTCACAGGTTCGAATCCTGGCCTCTACCCTTTTTGCAAAACTTTTTTTTTTTCTTTGATTTTTCTTTTACAACTTGTAAACAAGATTAAGTTAAACACTTTTTGTCAAGATGAAACTTTTGAAGAGATTGCAATAAGCAGTCCACACTTCTTTTTGCTCACTGTTTTGGACAGTAAATCAAACACCCATTTAAGCTAAAAATCCAAACACTCCTTTGGCAGTTTCCAAACCAAACACACCCTTTGTAAAATTTTGAAAGTGAGTTTAAACCATGAAACCTTTGTGAAAAACTTTTTGAAAGAAATATTGAGAATAAGCAATATGCACAGCTTATTGTGGACAGATTTCAAAAAATACTAATCAAACTCCTAGTATGCAACTGCCAGACCAAATGAGCGATTAACCACTCCCACTTATGGTCTTTTAATTACACCAAATTAGCTAACTGAGGGACAATTAAGCTAAACAAAGTTCCTAAATCTAAATAAGCTAAACACCTAACTAAAGGGAAAAACAGTTGGCATACCAGTTCTACTCTATGTGGAGCCTTAAACTTAACAAATGGAAATTAAGCAAATAAGCTACAAAAGTATTTAAATAAGCTAAAGTAAGCTGAGGTTAACCTATCTTAATCCAATCAACCTAAGAGCACTTAAAAGATCTAAATAAGCAGAAACAAAAACCTGATAAGCAAAAAAACATGAACTGCAGATCTACTGCTGGTGCATAACTGCACAAAACCACTGGAGGCTTCTTTGGAGCTTATTTTTGAGCTAAACAGTGGACTCTCAACCAAGGAAAAGCTACAAGAATCAAGTTAGCACAGTGGGTTATCGAAACAAGCCAAATGGGAGACAACAAGAAGTTACAGCTTCAAAATAAGCCAAGATCGACTATCTGTGGGCTGTTTTCTTCTGTGTGCGAGAACCCAAGAAGAACAAGACAACATCATTTTTAACTTTGATTTAAGCTATGCTATGGGGATTTTGATGCAACAAAAAATGGACACATAGTGAGTTGGATTACTAAGACTCAAGAAAAGCTAATTACTTCAAATTTTCAACTTTAAAATAAGCTGGGAAATGGACCAGGAACAACAGCAATGGTTGCTCCTTTTTTTTTAAGTGTGACAGTTAGTCTCTTTTTTTCTTACTCAAAATGTTGCAAACCTTTCCAAAACAACTGAGAACTTTGTTGAACTAACTAATGACATTCAAAACAAGTTTGACTGTATTGGTCAAAGTGGGTAAAAACCACTTTAACCCATTCAAATAGCTTATTCCAAACACACTTTTTCAAAGGATTTTCTTTTCTTTTGACCCCAATTTTTTCTTTACTGTAAATCAAAGCACTTAACCAATGACAAATATCAATTACAACTAATAACAAAAGAGAATAAGATTAATTCAAAACAACTTTTTCATTGAAATAAAGCTTACGATTACAAAAAAACTAAAACTGAAAATTTTCTAAAAACTAGGGGTGCCTTATAACTGGCTACATCATGTCTTATTTATACTAAAACTACTGGTCTTCATCTTGTGCTTGCTTTGTGAGAGAAATCCATCCTTGTGCTTTCTTGGACCAATCCTGACCCTTCAACAGTTAGGTACCAAATGAGGAGCAATCAGGGCCATCCATGGGGTCTTATGAAGTTGGGATTGCCAGCTTGGAGGAGGGGGAAAATGGTAGTGGGTTTGGGTTTTGGGAAAATCCGGATAAAAGAGATTAAGGGTGGTTTTGGGTAAAGGAAAAGTTGGGTAATAGAAGGCTGAGAGGTGGAGTGTTTGGGGGAGAGGGAAAGAGAAGCTAGGTAGTGTGGGGAGTGGGGAAAGTTAGGGTTCTTGGGAGCAGGGGTGTGATTTAGGCGGGAATGGTGAGAAGAAGATAGGTTGGGTGGGTTAAATGGGTGGTTTTTTATTATCTGTTGAGGGTATGGGTTGACAGATTGGGTTGGGTTGTGTTTAGTTGGGCCATGGTTTGTAGTAACAATTGGACATAGGATAGATATTGGATCCACATGATACTTAAGGGGTTAAACATGAAAAATCAGAAAATCCAAGGACCACGAATGTAAATTCTGAAAATGCTATCCAAGGTCCAAACTTGTAAAAACTCAAATAATGAGGACCATTTTTGCCACTTGTAAAATCCCAGGGACTAAACTTGTAATTTCTCAAACTTTTGAAATTTATCACCAAAGGACTAATTATGACAACTTATGATTTTAAAATGACCTTTGGTGACTTTTCTTTTTAAATTACGTGCTCAGGGACTATTTCTGTCAATTTTTGAAAGTCGGGGGACTGAAACTGCCAATTATGCAAACTTTGTTCATTTTTCATCTGATTTTAAACATTTTGCATCTGAAACATATAAAACACAATTTTGAGATATATTCAGTATTTTGATGCATTTCGGAGTGTTTTTAAATGTTTTGCAGTTCAGATTTGACCTAAAATGATGAGTGAATACGCACTCATCAAATACCCCCTATCACCACTCTATAAATACCCCCTTCAAAACCATAAAAATACACACAAATATATTTGCATCTAAAACTCTACTTAAATCTCTACTCAAAAGATAAAGTTGTGTATGATTTTTCCATCATCTGGTATAAAAACTCTTTCATTCTTGTTTGCTATCTTATGAAAACCATTTTTCAAAATCTTTTCTTGATCAAGTTTTGATTTTTATTAGACATCCATATGGTATAATTTGCAAAAATATCTTGTCATTAAAGACCCTTTCATTTCCAAAAAATATAACAATGACAGCTGACCAAGGAATTGTGTATGCTCCTCAGTGGGCAGGCATGAGTCTTGAAAATGTGACTTTTCAAAAAAACAATGATGTAGGAAATTTCAACTACCCTAAAGAAGTCCCAGCCTACAAAGACATAATGAAGTTTTTATGCAATTGTCCTTTAAAAACGGCCTTTACCAAAAGTCCTTATATTCTGTACCAAAACTACCTCAAGGAGTTTTGATGTACAACAGTAGCCTATGACCCGACACCCTGATGAGAAAGAGGCAAAACCCCTCACGGAGTTTCTTATCAATTTTTTAGTCTTGAATGAGGAAACAAAAATCACCCTGGATTTCAAAACTTTTTGCTCATCAACTGGGCTTGATTATAATAATGGAAACTTTGTTGAACACCCTGACCCAGCTATAGTGAAAGCTGAGTCAGCAAAAATAGTTTTTGATCCAAAATAATTGGACAAGGCCCCTGTCAACAAAATTTCTTTTCACGTGGCTTGGAAGATCTTATTCACTTTTGTGATTCAGGTCCTCGGCGGGAACCACTCATCCACTAAACAAATTAACTTTATTTAGTTGATGATAGCTTATTGTCTTATAACAGAGACCAATGTTGACATTGGATAGATCATTTACAGTGATCTCGTAACCAAGCTTCAGAGTAAGTCTAGGGTGAAATACATTTCATACCCTAGATTTATCTCTTATGCTTTGCAAGAGTTACTGGGATGCAATTACACTCAGGACTTCAATTTTGGCACTTTACATACCGTCCTGATGCCTCAAACTTTACAAAGTCTCATACTTAGTCCCTGAGATTGAATTGACGGCCCACATGTTTATTGTAAACAACCAAAAGGACTCAGTGTCTCCAACCACTGTTTCTAAAAAGAAAAAAGGGAAAACTTAGATTGTGACTAAACCCAAACCCAAGTCACAGGGCCTTGAGGCTTCTAGAACATGGCCTAAAAGGCATAAACGAACCCAGACTGGCATGCCACTCAAGAGTGACCAAGTAACACCACCCCCGGTGACAACGAAGGGTCCTGATACATCGCAGTCAGTTCCCTTGGTCCCAACTACTACTCCCTAAGATCCAGAGGGAAACAAACAACCCGCTGGTAGGGGAGCGCCTTCCACTGATCCTCATGATAGCACTGGTTCAAACCCCCTAGTGCTTGAAGGGCAAACAGGGGACAAAGAATCAGATGGATTAAAACACTCGCTGATATGGAACCATCACCCCCATGGCGATGCGCATTCCTAAGGGACTATCTTTAAGGATCGGGTGGATAAATCCTAATGTGCTGGATTAGAGGGGGCAGGACCTGACCACACCCAGGGCAAAGCTTATTCTAAAGCGGGGCATGAAGTACCCCTTTTGCAGTTTCAGTTTTTTGTAGATGTCCAAGCTTTTCTTCTCTTAAGAAGTCTTTGAAGCAGGAAAAGACAGAGACACTGATGTTCAAGTAACTGAACAAGAGCATCAGTCTCCACCCAAGAATCCTGAAGAGTCACCTTTCCACCATGATACTTCTTCAGACTCAACTTCTTCTTCTTCCTGCCCTGAAGATCTCAAGAAGTATCATAACATACTTCCACTCACTGAAAGGCAGTTGGTTAAATTCTTGAAGAAGGCTACTCAGTCCCTCTTTAATGGGCTCACTGATGAACTATAAGATCAAAACTTAATTATATTGATCTCAGGGCCTCTGTTATGGATAATTTTGATGACAACCATGAACACAGGGAAACAATGTATCAAGCTCTTCATACTTATGATGATCATCTACATAAGTTTCTTAAATCTTTTCAGGAAGTTCACACCAGGCTTGATATGATCAAAGAAGCTGTTAAATAAGACACTGCTCTGAACAAGAAGATTCTTGAGGCCATTGACACCTACATCAAGAATTTTTCAAGCCTCACTGACCTAATCAACATGTTGAACAACTCCAACATTCAGGGTCTCAGTTCATCAGTTGTGTAGATCAAATCCACCCTCAGTCTTCTTGAGAAACATATGGCTACCTGGGCTAAATCTACAACTTCTATGGCCTGCAAACTTGGGCCTAGAATGTCCACAATTGAAAGCTCTTAGGCCAATCTTGAGGCCCAGTTATCCCCTCTTAAACAAGAGACCTCTGACATCAAGTCTATGATGTCTGAGATCTATCAGGCTTTCAAGGGTCAAGCAGCCCCCTCAGCTTCTGTTCCAGAGCCAACTCTTGCTTTCACTGCAATTCCGGCAACAGTTGGGGGGGGGGTGTCATTGAAGCTTCTACAAAAGAACCAACTCCTTCTCACACTGAGGTGGAGAATAAATAAGTTGAACCTGGACCAACTCCTGTTGTACCACATATCAACCTCCCATCACTGAAGCTCAACCATCATCAACATCTGCTCCCCAAGACAAAGGAAAGCGTATTCTCACTACCCTAGACTCTGAGCATGAACGAAGATTGATGAATGTTTCCTCAATTGTAAGACCGGACCCTGATGCACCTATCAGGGTACCTTATGAAATAAATGGGAAAATGTTTTATCTAATTGAGGAAGAGATGAATGCTCACTTAGAAAAAATTGAGGAAAAGATGAATGCTTACTTAGAAAAAAAGGAATTGATGAAGAAGGCAGCTGAAGAGGAATAATTGAACAAGCCCACCTTGATTCAGGTGGTTCATGAGGAAGCTCAGGAGATTGGGATTGATCCAAAGACACTGGCAGGAAGGAAAGCTAATGAAATCTTTAAAAAGGCTCAGGATGCTGAATTAGCCTCATGAGCTGGTTCATAGTTTCAGTTAAGAAAAAGGTTAAAGTAGAGGTTGTTGCATAACTGACAACATGGTTTAGCTATGTGCTTTAATGTCTAAGATTTGTCATGTGTTTATGCAAGTTTGGGTGGATAATAGTTTATGTTTCCAGCGTATATGATCATGTTTATGTGTTAGATATGTGTTAATATTCTATATGTGCATCTATCATGATTTAGGTGCTCGTAACCATGGATTGTTAGCTTGTATACTATATTCAAGGTGAGTAACGGATTTAGCTTCATGTTGCAAGATTTACATGATGTTAGAACATGTGTATAGTTTGGATATAGCCGAAAACAAACCATGTTTAGGACGCTCACAAGAATCATCGTTTGTCAAGTCAATGGTGCCCAAAAAACCCACCAAAAGTCATGTAGTGTGCCTAAGAAGTGCACGATATAGAACTCCCGTAGAAGCATCCTTTGTGGATGATCCGTGCTTATTATAGTGTTAACATCAGATGTGGATGATTTATGTTTAGAACTAGCATGTCAAGTATATATGATCAAGCATCATTTGTGAATGACCTGAATATAGATAAGCACGATGAAAGATGACTAGTCAGAAGCACGTGCTCAGATATTAAGTCGAGATTAATAAATTCAGAATCAGAGATATAAGTCATTTACAAGTAGCAAGACGACTACAAGTTGTACTACTTATAATATATTATATATTTATATGTTCATGTTCATAATTTCAAGTATTATTTCAGATTAATTCCTTTCACTCACTAAGTCACAAGGACTTTTCACTCACTAAGTCACAAGGACTTTTCGTTCTCAGTTTCATGTTTTGCAAGTTTGTAAGATGAGACCTAACTATGTGTTAAGTGGGGTGAAAATGGTCGAAATGTTGTAGCTCGCGGGTTAGGTAACGAATTTGAAAATGGTCAATCATTTTTTATCAGTTTGGAATGCCCATAAGACAAGAGTCTTTTGTAACAAGTTTGTGCAGAAAATGATATGTATTTTATAGTTATTAACAATGTACTATACAAGTTTAGTATATTAAAGGAGAGTTTGGAATAAGCCCAATTTTATGTAATGAATATGCTTTCACACGTTTTATTAAAGAGTCCAATTTTAAATGTATGTATAAGTGTTCATGATCAGTATGGTTAAATTCATAATTATGAAAATGAGTCAAAACATGAAATGCAAAAAAATGTGCAGGTCTGTTCAACAGTAGTTACGGCGTAATGGCCCCGTAGATATTACGACATAACAAACTTTGGTAAATAAAAAATCAGTTTAGAATCGGGCGTTTCATATGTGCATGTAATAATTATATATTATTGAAAAGCCGTTTGTTTTATCTAATATATAATTAATACTTCGTATAACTTAAGAAGCCATTATGATATTAACTTTAAGTTAATGAATGTAATCAATGTATTATATATTATTATTAATGTTAATTGACATTAATTAGCAAGAAAATTTTAAATATGAGCCTTTTAAGACAGTGTTTTACGAAAATGAACCACACACTCGTACTATACGAAGATGGTCTTTTAGCGCACAAGCATGAGCGCTTCCGTTGGATAGACCGTTGCTCATCAACAACTCAGAGTCACCATGTGTCATAATCGCGCACATTACTTGGCGCACTTAATTTTTCAACATTGTTTCCGACCTTATGCGCGCTCATCTTCAACCCCACTATCAAAATTAGAAAAGTGAAAGGTTAGTCGCGTTCATCTTCAACCCCATGTGTTTTGTTTATCAGTTGTCTCGCGCGCTCAACATTATTAAACGTGCTGCTTGTCTCACGCGTTCAACGTTATTTGTCTTTATCTTGGCATTAAACTCAACAAACCTTCATAAAAAAGTTATTCTTATCATTATATATGAGCATATCACCAAGCAACTCCTCAAATCTAGACGACAAGATCTAGTTGGAGTGGTGGTTTCGGCTCATGATGGTGGCAATCGTAATTACTGTGAAAGGCGGCAGCAAATAGCAGTAACAATGGTGATTGTCAAAGTTGTTTAGAGAGAGAAATTTTTGAGTTTTAGAGAGTTGAATTTTGTGGTAGAATAAGTGATAAAAGGAGAGAGAAAATGATTTATATATGTGTTAAAGATGTTAGACCGGTTTTGGTGGGAGGCGCGCAAGCGTGCAAAATTCAAGAGCGCTATAGTCTGTTTACGTAAGATGTTGAAATTTGGTATGGATTCGTAAATAATATATGGTATTGGTTTGGTTCATTAGTTTTTAATTAATAAATACTTGTATAATGAAAGAAAAGATCCAATATATTGATGTTTCTGACTCATGTCAACAAAATGGATGAAGATCTTCTCAGATTGTTGTACACAAAAGATGATAGGTTTTTTAAAAATGTACGGAGTATGATATAATAATGATTTGAAATAAAGATTTCAAAAAGAAAAAAGAAATGTATAGAAACTGTCGCACGAGTTAAGGGTTATAAGTCAAGAAAAAAGAAATGTATAGAAACCCTCGCTTCTATCTTTAAAAGAGTGAGGTTTTTTCAACTGATCTAACCCTGCTTCGTATAAGTTAAGGGTTATAAGTGAAACTTCAAATGGTGCAAAATGGTGCAAAGAAATTAAGTGTGAATGTCAATCAAAAAAATAAAAGAAAATAAATAAATAAATAATAAAACCACCCATATTTACATGCAACTTTAGAAACAGAACCATTTCTTAAAGAAAATTCTAGTAGTACTTTGTAAGACAATAGTTATGGATGTATGTAAGGGTGTGCATGGTTCAAGGACCGGACCGGACCGGCCAAGACCGGACCGGACCGAAACCCGATTTCGGCATAAACCTTAGACCGAGACCGGACCGACCGTCTCGGTCCGGACCGGTCCGGTCGGTCCGGTCCAAACTAGCCCAAATTCGTCGGTTTTGGTCCGGACCGAACCGGACCGAGGACTGAATTAGCCCAAATGCCAAGACCGCGGACCGGACCGAATGTGGTCGGTCCGGTCTCGGTCCGGACCGGTCCGGTCGGTCTTTCGGTCGGTCCGGTCCGTTCGAGTTGTATGCTCACCCTTAGACGTATGCATGGTTGCTCCTTGTACCAAGTACTAATAAATATGTATCATGACTAGGGGTGTCATTCGGGCTGACCCGACCCGAACCCGACCCGACCCGAACCCGACCCGAGCCAATTCGGGTCGGGTCAATCGGGTTCAAAAATATATTCGGGTCAATCGGGTCAACTCGAATTGACCCGAGTTTTAAACAAGGTCGGGTTCGGGTATGTTTTTTTAGCCTTGACCCGACCCGAACCCGACCCGAACCCGACTAACCCGGTTCAACTACACTTTTACAATGTAAAATACTCGGGTTGACCCCGAACCCGAATTGACCCGACCCGATTGACCCGACCCGAGTTGACCCGAACCCGAATTGACCCGACCCGAGTTGACCCGAGTTTTAAACAAAGTCGGGTTCGGGTATGTTTTTTTATGGCTTGACCCGAGTTGACCCGACCCGAGTTGACCCGAACCCGGCCGGGTCAACCCGAATAACACCCCTAATCATGACACGTACTATGTTATTTTGACTGTTCTACATAAGCAACACGAGGAGAGACTTTGTGAGATAATAGTTAGGTACCCACCTCCGCAAAATCTATGGGCACACTTAAAAGATTTTGTGAAATAAAAGCTCAGGGGTCCGAGTCTTGGCTCGTGCTCACTCTAGTTGGTGCCCCATTAGGCCAGGAGAGTTGCCGGAGCTATTTCTTGTGGGGTGGACAATGGCTGGTGACAAAAGGCACCCGAAGTTAAGGTGTTCCCATCAACCTACACCTTTATGTGGAATAAGCAACACGAGGAATTCACCATGAACAAACTCTATGAACCTACCATTATATCCCGTGGGCAAGTTAAAGTAAGACCTGAAACGACTAATATATACTTGTAGTCATAGGGACCGGACCTCTCATGAAATTCTTTTTCAACATTTGACATGTATGTCTGAAAATATTTCTCATTCTTCTTATTTTTATTTTTCTTCTTAGTGGATCCATTCCTTCAACATTGGTTAGCAATTAGTAGGGCTCCCAACGGGTAACGAATGAGCTTTTCTTGTTCGGATTATTTAAGGAGAGTGAGTCTTTAATTCATATATAGTTATATACTCTCTAATCAAGGTATCCTCGAGATCAATTTTGACGCTTTCTCGACCATTTGTCGGTGGTTTAATTAGTAGGACTCACACTAATAAGTAAAGGGAATTGATACTCACACCACCTTTTTTGATTATTGCACCACAATATGTGCATTGTAGTTTGTACTGTACAAACTGCAATGCACAGTTTGTGGTGAAATAATCAAAAAATGTGGTGTGAGTATCACCTCCCATAAGTAAACTACATAAACCATTTTATAAAAGTAAGGGAAACATTAATAGAGATAGGTTTCGAGTTGAGACAAGGAAAATGTGAGTGAACAATAAGCACAAAACCACAACCACAAAGCAATGCATGTGAACCCATAAGCAACCAAACACAATGTCTTATCCTCCCCTTTTCTTTGTTTTTTGTTTCCAAAATTTTAACCCCCTATCAATTGGGACCTTTCTTTCCTCTATCCATTCACTTTTTTATTACCATTATTTTATGTTACGTTTATTTTCACACAAAATGCTTATACTATAGACATGTATATAATGGTTATGTATTAATTATTTCTTAGACTTATAAATCCTAAGAGGGGAGGGAGTGGACTCGGGTAAGGGATCGGTGCCGATCGGGTAGATCGGTAACACCGTCCCTTCTCATTCGGTTAGGCCAAATCGAGTAAAGGATTGGGTTGGGAAACCGAATGAAGCCAACGGTTGAAAAACATTCCAACGGCTAGTTGGACCAAACAAAAAAAAAAATTGGGTAGGATTGGGTACCACTCCCACCAATTTGGGTAGTGTTAAGGTAGAATTGGGTAGTTTTGAGTTGGAGGGTTTTTATTGGATAGAGGTGACGTGGCAATTTAGCTAGTGTTGGGTATTATTAGGGTTCACCCCCCCCCTAAACGATACAACTAATATGATTATAAGAAAACAAATGCATACCTTCTTTAATATTAATTGTGTACTAAATGATTATGAAACTATATCAATATATCATACCATATTATCATTGCTTATATTTATTAATTTACCTATTATTTAAAGGGAAAAGTAGGCTTATGGAACAACATTTAGAGATATGGCATACTCACGGGCCTTTGTCACTACTCACACCAATTGGAGGTTTTTATCCTTTTCCACATTCATTTTGTCCAAATAACTAGTCACTCGTTATTATGTATTCTCCATCAATTTTAGCTAATTCTTCAAATGTATCTACACTTTTTATGTATTCTCCATGTCCTTTTAAGAGTAATATTGCTCGATTAAACTCTATTGTTGACCGTGACATCGAACGGTGAGGCTAGCAAAAGATCGGTTTAAAACTCTCATATCTTTTAACACGACTCTATCATACGTGTGTTTATGCTATTCTTTATGTTATTGTCAAACAATTTCACAAACTTTTTGTATCTACATATTAAAAGTAAAAAAACCAAAGTTGGAGTTATTATTTGTTTTGACTTTTTTATTTGGAGAAACAAAAAATAACGCGTTTGAGAATAAACTAGGAACATAAATTGTGTGGCAGAGGCTTTAAAACGAGAGTTACGCGGTATCTGAAGTTACAGTCGCCAACAATTCGCCACCTGCGTTACCTTTTTGGTCTGGTCCTACACCTTGTCCTATTTGTCAAAGTTATACTTAGGGCTGAGCACCGAAGGTTTAAAACCGAACTGGACTGACGTAACCGACCGAACCGACAAAAACCGAACCGGACCGACAATCCGTTGGTTCGGTTTCGGTTTCAGGTTTTAAATGCTTTCGGTTTCGGTTCGTTTTGGTCCGGTTCGGCCCAAACCCGACAAAAACACGCCAAAATAGACATAGACCGACAAAACCGAACCGACGAAAAACCGAACCGATAACATTCGGTTCGGTTTCGGTTCGCATTTTTCACGATTTTCGGTCCTCGGTTTTCTCGATTCGGGTCGGTTTTGGACCGACGCTCAGCCCTAGTTATACTCAACCTGTCCAAAAATAATTATTATGTTTTAAAAAATATAATTATCACTGAATGATTTTTTTTAATAAAATAATAATTTTACTTTTAACTAATTAATTAATTAATCTTAAATTATGATATTAATTATAACTAAAGTTAATATGATAAACTTAATTAAATTTCTCAATCTATTTTTAGTAGTTGGTAATTAAATTATTACATCACAAAAATAACGTGGTGATAATGAAATTAATTTGATTGATTGAAGGGTGTAATAGTCTGACATTTTTTTTTAATTCTGTGTGTGTGTTTTTTGTCTAAGAACAATAGTTTTAGGCTGCTGGCAGTAAGCTCGAGCGATCGACTTAGTCGATCGATTGCTACTCGATCGTCCTACTGTGAGGAATCGATCGTGGGTCAGTTTTTATGTATCTTGGTCGTGGGAGCGATCGACATTTTCACAAAGAAAACCTTGTGATTTGTAGCCGTTTTGTAACGGTTGGGGAAAAAAAATCTTTTAAACTACTTTATAAATACACAACATATTAACACACTTCAATCCACAAATCTCATTGCACACATTCTCTATATTTTTTCACACTATGAATTCTTACGAGCTATTCATTGCCGATTCGTCTTCGGATGATGAAAATGAAGTTAATAGCGAGTTTATGATGTTTGCGGAAGAGTGTTGTGAGGCTTTTCAAGCATCACAAACTAAAGTCTCACGAAACCAAATTAGTAGGGATCAAACATTCCATGATCGTTTCCGAATGAGCCGAAAACTATTCACACGAATTGTTCGAGATGTAACCGATCATTCACCTTATTTCCAACAAACTCCTAGTTGTGCAGGCGTACTTGGTATTTATCCATTGATGAAGTGTATTTCGTCAATTCGTCAATTGGCATACAGAGTTAATGTTTATGCTCTAGACGAATATGTGCAAATGGGTGCGTCAACAATTCGTGAGTGTCTCCAAAAATTTTGTGAGGCCATAATGGAGTTATATGGTGCAGAGTATTTGCGAAAGCCGACGGTTACTGACATTGAAAAACTCTATGCTCATCACTACGAATGTCATGGGTTTCCTGGGATGATAGGTAACATTGATTGTACAGATTGGTCGTGGGAGAATTGCCCACATGCTTTAAAATCTCAATTTTGTAGGGGTGATCACGGGCAAACTCCTTTCATTTTATTGGAAGCGATCACCTCCCAAGATTTATGGATTTGGCATGCGTTCTTTGGTGTCGCCGGGATGAATAACGATTTAAATGTTTTACGTAAATCGCCTTTTTTCAATGATCTCAAAATGGGGAGAGCACCGGATGTGGAATTCGTTGTTAACGGTGTGCCTTATAAACGGGGATATTATCTTGCTGATGGGATATATCCGGAATACTCGGTTATTATGAAGTCCATTAAAAATCCAGGGACGAACGATCACAAATGAATATTGTATAAGACGATGCACGAAGCAGCAAGCAAATATGTAGAACATGCTTTTGGTGTACTAAAGAGGAAGTGGATAATGATTAAACATCCGGCTAAAGGGTTTGACAAAGAGCGTCTATCATATATAATGTACACGTGCATCATATTACATAATATGATAATTCAGGACGAAGAGCGGGCGATATCTCCCGTATTCTTTCCAGCGGAGCTTTTTTTCCAAAAAATATAAACAAAAATATAAGGGTTTAATCGTTATTTTATATATCATTTATAATTATTAGACCTTTTTTTCTAATTAAATATATTTAAAATAATCATTTGGATATATATGACAATTTTAAGCCTTTGAAAATATATATATGCAATTATGAGGCTTTGAAAAGATATACATGCAATTCCCCCTAATATATAAATAGCCCCCAAAGAAAAAAACATACAAAAGTTAAAAAAAAAAAAAAAAAAAAAAAAAAGGTTTTATACTATTTAAATATGTGTAGAGATAAGTTCAAACAACGTGAATTAGTCGACCAAAATTTTATAACCATGATTAGCCAAAAAAGACGTAAATAATAAATCAGATTATAATTATTAAATAACAGAATGTAAAAACAAAGAAATAAACACAGACAGAAAGGGGTAGAATGAGAAGACAGACACTATAGAACGTTAATAAAAGAAAAGCAGTAAAGGTCGTGGCAAGAGGCTCGTGTTAAACACGATTCCCTTAAAACAGATTCGCCGTCTGTTTCCCAGGGTACAACTGCCAAAGCTGATGTAGGACGTGACAAACTTGCCTGAAAGATCACGAAAGCAACTTGCATTTCTGATCGAATGAATTGCTGGAAATCGGCTGCAGAGGAGTCACGTTATTCTATGTGTTCGAAACTGAATGAGAAGATTTTATTTTATAGGCAATACCTAACTTGGTCACCAAGACAGAATATACGCCAGAAAATAAAAAATATGCATATCTGTTATTTCAAAACATGATTTGCATATGTCTGTTAAGACTTAAGCACAAAGTCTAAATCTATTCCTAAATAGATTACAGAATATTCTGGAAAATTATCAAATAAGGAAACGAAATTCTCAGCAAAAAGATACCCGCATAGGCGAGATTTGGGCTGGATAGTTCGTGTCCGCAGGTCGCATGAGTTCAGAAGCTTCGAACTCATTTTAGCTCGGAAATCCCATTTTCTGCAACCCCCCCCCCTCCGCGCGCGCGCACATAGGAGTGGGAGCATAACCAACCTAAAGGAATTTGATAGCCAATATTATGATTTCCTTATAAACTAGTCTCCACTTCCTCTTCTAGGCGATGTGGGATAGTTTAGTTTTCCAGATTTTATGTCTCACTTTGAGACACGATATCTCATTCATTTCTACTCCAATTTGGACATACTTTAGCTCGTTGCAAAGCTCTCTTTGAGGAGAACAAAATGCCCCCCAATCAACACAAATATATGTAACATATACATACATTAAATGATGTCCAAAATTTGCAAAAACCACTTTGCAAAACTCATTTTTCCAACAATTTCTTTATTTAGACATCATTATGACTCATCCATACAAAAGTTTTCTCCTTATATGTGACCAAATGTAAATCGTAATGCTATCGATCACTCACTCTCTACCACTTTCACTCAACTCTTCATGCACGAGTATTTTACCCTTTACGTCCAGTCTTACAAGTGTAAGAGTAAGTCGCAAAAACCGTTATTTTGGTTTGTCCAGTTGGCGGACATAATACCTAAAACTTTGAGAGTGCAAATGCATCTCTTTTACAATTTTTTTTTTGCCATTGTAGTTCATGACATGAATTGCACTTGGACTTTCTTGATCCATATTCTCCTATGACATGTACGATTATTCCACGATAAAGTTTTTCGCATGAACTAAGTATGCACTTTTGAAGCTCTAAGGATCGAGCCGAAAGAAGTTGTAGCATATAAAATAATAAACATGTTTCAATTATAATGACGCATTGACGGCTGATTTATCTGAGTTTAAAGGTTAGGTTATTGCAAGTTGCGAATATGTATCCCAAAGAGGTCATTAGTGACGTGTACATAGTTCTTATGCAATAGGGTCAATTTAGGGTTTGGAAAAATTGTTAAGACGCTATAAAAAGGATCAGATTATAGACAAGGTAATTATATAAAAGGGATTGTATAACAATTGTCCTCATCGTTTAAGTTGCATTAATTTATTTTGAATTATTTATTTTAAATAAAAAAATGCATTTAGTAGACATTAATTGATCTTATACTTTATCATAATTAGTTCTTATTTTCTGATTTATAAACTTAAAATTTTCTTATTTAATTATCTAAACCAATTACTTAAAAGTATTGATTAAATAAAACTTTATATAAATGCTTTTACTTTGGATCTGATCCAAATTAAGGTAACTGATGACTAAATAAAAAAGATTTGGACTTATCAACTCATGTCGTAACATAAAAAATTGTCAACTCAAAGCTTGCATTAAGCTCGAATCATTTCCAAATCGTTTTAAAGAAAATATTCATATTTTGAGCAAAGATGGAGAATAAAGAAAAGGGAATAAGATATAAAGCAATTGTGGGGTCAACCATAAAGACAACTAAGCATTTTTTTTCTCAGCACAAACCAAACACATCATCCATATAAACACCCAATAGGCCAATACAAATGAATGAAAACTACATGCAATAATAATGTGTCAATTGAAAAGAAACTACATTTATATAAATCTATTGAAAAACCGATATATGAATCAAAATACGTACCGGAGCGTTGAAGCAGCATGTACTATTTAATTAAAGTTTTAGCAAATTATGTCATTTCATTATATGATTTTCGTGACAATAAATTTACGGATGACGAACATTTTAAGTTTAAGCGACTTAAAACAAATCAAACTATATTGTATAAAAATAAGCATAAAAAGAGTATAACTACTCATTTTCTGTAAATATATGTATTATTGAAAATTAAAACTAAATAATGTGAAAATCTATGTAAGCATGTTTGTAGTTATTTTTTTTATATTACTTATTTATTGAATTCACACAAAATAATATCATTAAATCCTTATTGTTTTATTTAGCATATAACCCTAAAGTTTGTTAAATAACAGTTTTTGATGTTCGAATTTTATTAGGTTATGCGAATTCAATTAAAATGAAGGTCGTTTAATGAGTTTTGGTTACAAGCCAAGTTACAATTGTAGCCTTTAACTTTAGAAAATATAAATTTAACCAAAAGGGCCCGATTCCCATGTATATATGTGTATACTTGAAAGTTAAAAATATAAAAACTTTACTTTAACCAAATGACTAATATCTAACGAGCAATAATATATAAGCACTTCGTCATTTCATATAAAATATACTGTAAGATATTCATGTGAAATTTTTAAACATGGCCAAGGAAAATAAAAAATGTAAAATTGGAGGTTAGTTGATACATAGAACGCAATTATTATTTTGTTCCTTGTTCATTGTTCTAAATTCTATGGGTGGTGGCAACCATGCCTAAGACTTTTTTTCATGCCTAATCACCCACCAATAATAACCTTCCATCTCATCTCATACCAATCTCATACCTAAAAATAGATTTTTAGTGACAACCATGCCTAACCCATACCTCAACTATTTTTATAATTATACCTCAACCATGCTACCCCATTTAATGTCCCAACGTTCACATTTCATTTCATACCAATTCGGCAATGTTTGCCGATTATGCACTTGCTCAGCCCAAACCGCCTCATGCCGATTCCAAGGCATTACTCATGCCGATCGGCATTCATCAAACCGAAGGTCAAACCGAGACGATTGCCAGTACCCTAAATACTAAAATGATCTTTTAACCGGTATCAATAAGCCATTTTGGCGACAAAGGCTTTAAGCATTGCATACACTATTTTTCTATGTTTATATATACGATGGATTAAAAATAGAAAATAACACACAAATGAAAATATATCAAATCTGCTAATCTAGTCGCTTCAAAATGATTGTCATGTTTTGACTTTTTGAAGTTTTTTTTAAATATTTTTGTGTGTGTTATATAATAATTATACTAATGAAAATACATTAAAACCTAATTCATTCACATATTTTGTATAAAGTATTATAGAACACAAAAGAAAATAGTTAAAGTTAAAGTCGAAAAAAAAAAACTTTAATATCAAAACAAAACAAAATAAAACAATTATTTAAGACGGAAGGAGTAAAACATTTGATGATAAGCATGGTTGCTGAAATTCAAATAAAATGTTTTTAGTTATCCGCAACAATGTATACTTGAGTTGTTAGAGGGGAGGGAGTGGCAGTGGTATAGGGTGCGGTGTCGATCGGGTTCGTCGGCAACACCGCCCCGTCTCGATCGGGTAGGTGAAATCGGGTACCCTTTAGGCTTGTGAAACCGAATTTGTTTGTAAGGTAAAAGAGATTCCAACGGCTATTTGGTGAATCCAACGGCTAGTTGGAGGAAATTAAAAAATAAAAATAAAAATTGAATGGTGTGTGTGTTTGTTGTTGCAGGTACCAAGCGGAGAAGACGAATGTTTACATTGAATGGCTAGATTTTGGGTCGTGTGGATTTAACATTTTAAACATTATAATATATACATATTTACAATTACATTTTTTCTATTTTGTTTTTGTTTTTTTACAATATGGATTTAATTTTAATTAATTGTTATTGAAAACCATTTAATATATAAATAACAACATAATAAATAAAAAAAAAAACATAATAAATTAATTGTTTATTGTTATTGAAAAAAAAAAAATTGGGTTGTTTGGGTACCACTCCTACCAATTTGGGTAATGTTAGGGTAGAATTGGGTAGTTTTGAGTCGAAGAATTTTTATTGGATAGAGGTGACATGATAATTTGGGTAGTGTTGGATATTAGGGTTCCACTCACTCCCCCCTTAGTGTTTGTCTAGAAGTTGATACAAAAGATAATGACTATTTATATTTGGGAATGTCTAACCAATGCCCTAAGGGCATTGGTTAAGATTTGTCTTTTGTGGTTTTTAGTTACAAAAATGGTCCTTATAATTTACATATAATTACATATTTGGATGAGGGACCCACATAAATAGTTTTTATAAACCACAAAAGGACAAATCTTAACCAATGCCCTAAGGGCATTGGTTAGACATTCCCTTTATATTTATACTATATGTAATGGAGGAATAACATTTTTTATTTAATGTATTAAGACATTTTATAAATACATATTAAGCATTGCAACTAATAAAACTTATGGTACAATATAATTAAACACAACAAACAAAACATTTAAGTCAACCAAGACATGTAATAAAATTATTAAACTTGAATACATACACTGATATAGTCAATGTTGTACACTTTATGAATATTTTGTTAAAAACTATGTGTATATTATACACGGTTTCGTTCCGGTTATTTTGAATATTTGAAAATACAAACCGGCATCGAATAGTGATAATAAGGTTTTTCAAGTTTCGGGTTTCTTCGGTTTTGGTTTCTTGGTTAACTTTTTTTGCGGTTTCAAATTTATTTTTAACACACCTATCCATAAACCTTAACTTAATACAAACAAATAGTCGTATTGAGCAATGGAAACACATTGCTCACTAAACTATTTATTATATTGCCATTTATTTAAGAGTTGAAATATGTGACATTAAATTTTTGATATTTGTTACAAAAAACGTAATAAATTATAAATTATAGTTCATCAAAAGATTTTAATTTAATCACATACCAGTCGTTATAATGTGTGGATACCTAAAAAAGAACAACAATACAACATTATTTGAGTGAATTAAAATAGTAAAATTTTGTTTTTAAGTGCCGTGCTTTTGGCGCTTTATAAAATTTTAGTTTTATTAACCATTAACACAATACTATGGTACGGAAATCATTATTTCTTCATCAAAAGAGAAACATATTTTAACTAATAATTTGACAAATGACGAATGAGATAGTAATTCTAATTCAATGTAGTTATTTGCTTACTATATATAAAGTATAAACGATTGAAATTTACTTTGTGTCTTGTTTCACACACAATGCATCAACCTTGCAAAATTTAACTACACATATCCAAATCCCAACTTTAATTTCAAACTAAAGCACTTTTTAACACCAAGATTTTTCAAAACACGTAGTCATAAATTTCAAATAATTTCCAAAATTAAATAAAGTCAAAAGCTGTTAAAGAGGGAACACTATACAATACAACTTATTTATGGAAACAATTCCACAAAATCAAAAAAATTTCCACTATATAAACTCCCACCTCCAACCAAATCCACCATCATCATCATCTTCTTTACTCCCTCACAATGCACAAATTCACCATTTTCTTGATTCTCATCTTCTCATCACTCAATGTAAGTCCTCTACTCAATATTTTTCAAATTAATTCAAAACCCACATTTCATTCATCTTCAATTACAAAACCCTTTAACCAATTTCACTTATTTTAACCTCATAATATTCACCCAAATTTTATAAATTTATTTAGTTCTATTCAATATCTACTCAAGAACTCAATGTTATTCAAATTAATTCAAAACCCACTTTACATTTACCTTTAATTACATAACCCTTTAATTAATTTAACAAAATCTAACAATATAATTTTCCCCCATTTTTTGCAGGCTCTTGTTCATTCAGAAGATAACCCATTCACTCCAAAAGCTTACATAATCAGGTACTGGAACAAAGAGATCTCAAACACCTTACCAAAACCCTCATTCTTAATAAACAAAGCATCCCCATTAACCGCCGTACAGTCAGCTTCGTTTTCCAAACTTTCCGGCGATCTGACGTCACTTTCCGGCAACCTTTCGTCGTTTTGCTCCGCCGCGAATCTGCTGTGTTTCCCTGACGTGGGACCCAGTTTGGAAAAACACTCAGGTGACGTTGATTTCAAAGAGTATTCAGAAAAGAATTTTACTAATTACGGGTCGGGTTCTTTATCCGGGTCCGATTCGTTTAAAAACTATTCGAATGATGGTAACTCGGCTCTTAACTCGTTTAGGAGATACTCACGTGACTCAGTGGGTCATAATGATAAGTTTACTACTTATGCACGTGACACCAATGTGCCTGATCAAAGCTTTAATACCTACGGTAAAAAAGCTACTGGTGGTAACGGTGAATTTACTTCATATGCACAAGATGTCAATGTGCCTAATATGAGGTTTAACTCGTATTCTGACGATGTAAATGGGCGTGGACAAAGTTTCACTTCGTATTCGCAGAATGCGAATGCGGGTGACCAGGGTTTTGTTAGTTACGGTAAAACAGGGAATGGTGCGGTAAATAGTTTTAAGTCGTACGGTAATAATTCTAACGTCATTGGGAGTTCTTTTAGTGGGTACGGCGAAAATGGGAATGGTGCTAATGATAGTTTTACTAGTTACGGTGAAAATGGGAATGTGCCCCAGAATAACTTTAGGAGTTATGGTGAAAATGGGAATGCTGCTGTAAATAGTTTTAGTAATTACCGTGATCAGAGTAATGTGGGTGATGATAATTTTAAGAGTTACGCGAAAAGTAGTAACGGGGCGAGTGAAAAGTTTGATAACTACGGGAATTCGTTTAATGAAGGGAGTGATACTTTTTCGGGTTACGGGGGTGGCAGTGTTGTGAATCAGAAGTTCGGGTTTAAACGGTATGGTGTTAATAATACGTTTAAAGATTATGCTGACAAGAAACGAGCATCGTTCTCTACGTATGCCACACGATCAGCCGCGAAGATAGCTGAGATGAAGGTAAGTGGTGGGAAAGGTGTTAATAAGTGGATAGAACCGGGTAAGTTTTTTAGGGAGAGTATGTTGAAGCAAGGGACAATAATGCCCATGCCAGATATTAAAGATAAGATGCCTAAAAGGTCTTTTTTACCGAGGGTAATTTTGTCAAAGTTACCGTTTTCGAGCTCTAAGTTGGGGGATTTGAGAAAGATTTTTCATGCTGAGGAGGATTCTAGTATGGCGAAAATGATGGCGGATTCTTTGGGTGATTGTGAGAGGAAGCCGAGTGCAGGCGAGACCAAAAGGTGTGTTGGTTCGGTTGAAGATATGATTGATTTCGCCACTTCTGTGCTTGGGCGAGATGTGGTTGTTAGGACTACAGAGAACGTAAACGGGTCAGGTAAAAAAGTAAAAGTTGGCGCAGTAAAAAAAATTAACGGCGGTAAAATTACAAAATCGGTTTCTTGTCATCAGAGTTTGTTTCCTTATTTGCTTTACTATTGCCACTCTGTTCCTAAGGTTCGGGTTTACGAAGCTGATCTACTTGACCCGGATACCTCGTCAAAGATTAACCATGGGGTTGCTATTTGCCATATCGACACTTCAGCATGGAGTAAGACCCATGGGGCTTTTCTTTCACTCGGGTCGGAGCCTGGGAAGATTGAAGTTTGTCATTGGATCTTTGAGAATGATATGACTTGGGCTGTTGCTGATTAAGAAGTGTTCGGTTCAGTTTGGGTCGGATTTGGGTTCGGACTAATGTCGGGTGCAAAAGTGAACCGCTGGTTCGAACTGTAGAAAGTATCGATTTTATTCGCTTATATCTTTTTCGATTTTTTCTTTGGTTTTTACTATTTGTAATGACTTGTTTGTTTCTACGAGATTAAGAAAAAAACGAGAAGTAAAATGATTTAACGAATGTCATATGCTCTCGTTGTTTTACGTTTTGTGATTAGCGGATGTTAATTCATAATTTGTTACTAATGTTGGCGTTTCTGATGGTTAATGAGTTTACCGATATTACAATGAACACAAAAAGAGTATGCACACATGTGTAAAATATGTTGCAAATGCCTACAAAGACAAAATAAATGAAAAATATGCAATCCCAAATATAATTTGTGAAGATAAAAAAGGTACGGTGTATAAATATGGTAAAGACTACCTTTGGTAAAATATTGTCGACTTGTAACTTGATCTTGAGTTTTTAATTATTTGTCATGCAATATTCGAGAAATAATCCTATTGAGTATAAGGGTGAGCATATGACCCGAACGGACCGGACCGACCGAAGGATTGACCGGACCGCCGTGGCATCGATCCCGGCCCGGCTCATTTGGCTAGTCCGCGGTCGCCCGGCGCTTAATTGGTCCTCGGTCCGGTCCGGTCCGGACCAAAACCGACGAATTTGGCCTTGTTGGACCGGACCGACCGGACCGGTCCGGACCGAGACCGGACCGACCACATTCGGTCCGATCTCGGTCTAGGGTTTATGCCGAAATCGGTTTTCGGTCCGGTCCGGTTTTGGTGAGTATTGTTTATTTCTGTTCCTTAAATTGACCGACTACTAAAAATCTAACATTATCCAGTCTTAAAATAAACTACTCCAATATTGGTTTGACAAATATTTATAGTTTTATACCATCTAGTAATGCTAAAAATACATACAATAACAAGTTAACAACATATCTATTAACGGAGTATGAGGAGGCACAAAATGGATCCTGACTTATCTAAAGATAAACTCAAAAGTGAAAAGATTGTTTAAAAAAAAAACCCTAAACATACGTGTCCAGATGAAAATGCCCATATATATGTGCATGGGTACATATATGTAATAACAAAGATAACAAGTCTAAAAGACATAAGACTATAGTAACGCTAAATACATAAAATCAATTTTGACTATATATTGTAGTAATTGATTATTCTCACCGGTTACCTTTCTAATTTGTCCTTACAAAAATAATAGGTTTATGAAGTTATCAAATAAAAAACCTTAGAGGAAAAAACAACTTTAATGATAATTGAAATCAAAAGGGCACCTTGAATCATGGTATACGGATTGCTACATTCACATACATTTTACAAAAACAAATCCACATAAATGATGTGACAACATGTGATTGTTGTAATGAAAAAGAAGAGGGAGAAAGTGTATCAAAATACATCAATCACAATGTGTCACCTTCTTTTGTGAATTTGTTTTTGTAAAATGTATGTCGATAAAGCAACCCTCATACAAATATTCTAATGTATGGAATATTTGTTTGTGTCTCTGACAAGGATTAGCTATACAGAACTACTATAATTTAAAACATTGTTTATTTAAACAAAGACATAAAATAACACATTGATGTGTGGAGTTTATACGTTTGAAAATTCTATTATAAAGTCCGTTAGTTAATATTTTTTGTAGAGGTTGATGTATTTTATGTAGTACTCGGTGAAAGCTTAATGTTACAAACTAAGTTTGTCTAGAAATTTTGAAGGAAGAACGCAATTGTTGCAAAAACGGGTATGCAAGTAGTAGGCTCCATTGCCTCTTAGTTATAAAACATATGAGATTTATAGCCAAACTCGTTATGAAGTTCAAACTATGAAAGTACTTGTCTTGTTACGCTTATGGCCCGAGTTTGTTGACAGTCGGTCCCAACAACGAACACTATATCATTTTAACTTTAGATAATGATTTGGCTGCATCGAAAATTAATTCGAAATTATGAACTTGACTGGAAACAAGCATATATACCCACTAAAACTTGCATATTTGCATATTTCTTCAAAACATGCTTAAACACTATTGTACATTATGCAACAAAAACTTGTATTTTAAAGAAATATACAAATATAGAAGTTTCATTGGTAATATATGCAATTCCTCCAAGGGGTTGATACTCACACCACATCTTTTGATGCATGCACCACAATATGTGCATTATAGTATTGTATGGTACAAACTGTAATGCACAAATTATGGTGCATGCATCAAAAGATGTGGTGTAGGTAGGGGTGGCAATCGAGTCGTGTTCGTGTTAACATATTCGGGTTCTGATGATGGCGGGTTAGTATAGGCTTTACCCAAACACGACCCATTTATTAATCGTGTCAAGAAAATCAACCCTAACGCAGATCTGCATAACACGTGTAACCCATTTGTGACCCGTTTAACCAATTTAAGTAAATAGGTCAAGTAGTGAATAACGTTGGTGGTTTGTCGATTTAACTAGTTTAAATGAAAAAATGATATAATGATCTAAAATATGATAAGAATATGCAAATAACTATACAACAATTTTCTGAATTACAAGCGTCAATTTTCATGATATCTAAGGTATAAAATTATAATTCACTCATACTAAGTAAATAACAAAATACATTTAATCCACATTCAACATAAAAACCAGGTTATATATTTTATTTTTAAGATCTTATATACTTAAACGGGTTCACGGGTTGACATGTTTAATACTTAATCAACCCAAACACGACCCGTTTATTAAACGGGTTAGACGGGTTGACCCGTTTTTTACCCAAACATATTTATCCTTAACCCAAACCTGTTTAACTTCGTATCAGGTTCGTTTCGTTTATCGTATCGTGTCGAAAATTGACACCCTACGTGTAGGTATCAATTCTCTTCCCCCAATCATAAATATATCAACATTTACCACTAACTACCAACAAGTTGAATTGCTTCTAAGGTATCATTTGTTTTCGGCTATTTCTTCACCAACTTTATTAAAGCTAGAATTGTCCATTGTAACGTTTTTTTGTTACCTGCATATTTGTCAACTGTTGTGTCGGATTTTCAGTTTGTCAACTACGATGTTTCTTTGTAAACGTTTTTACTTTTTAGGATCTAATGTTTTTTATTACCACAAGCTAATTTATGACAGTTAAAAATTCAAAATTACCAAGGATTTGACACTCGTAGAGGTATCACATGACACAAAGAATTAAAAGTAGTGCCAGCCAAATTATAATATTTCACATGAGGAAGAAACATGAGCAATACTTAAATATATATGAGGAAATAAATATTACAAATACAAACAAACAAACTTTAATTATTGGGCACATGATATAAAACTATATGTATTTATTTTGTTTTCTCAGCATCATCTTTGTTTTATTTTTGAAATGTTTCTGTATTTGAGCACCAATATGTTTTGTGGAATTGCACTTTGTCTGAATGATCTCAAACCAACTACACTACTTTTAAATAAATAAATGATATTTATCAAATTTGCTTTGTGACTAAATAAACTTTTTGTAATCATCTATTGCTTATTTAACTATAAATAATGGGTGGGAAAAATAAACAAAAGATAAAAGGATTTAAATTAGGGATTTGATATCTGAAGCCTTAAGGCCTAAAGTTAAAATTATTAGTTGGCTGGGTGGTTATTTAAGAGATGAACACTTATTTTTTTATAGTACAAATAAAATTTTGCATATTCTAACAAGTTAAATATTATATTAACATTTTTCCTATTAATTTTTATGTGCTTAATATCATAATTTGTAGTTTTGTACTTGGATTCTTTATCTAGAAGATGATTGGGCTCGTAATGGTAAATAGTAGATGCCACCTCTCTAGAAGATTTTTGATGGCAAATTAACATATTCTAGAGGAACATATTAACCTCTAGCTTATACCTTATTTTCAATGGCATGCACATAAATAAATTAATTAGAAAATATTACATATACATATTGCTATTACCTATTAGTTTGTACTTAAAGTGTCTTTTAGTAGATTAGGTTCAGTGTTCAAGTCTCGTTTAAAAGGAATTCATAGAACTAAACGTGTGATTGAATTCGTCATTATCGGAAGACATATAGTGATACAGTAGTACATAATTTACAAAGTATCCCGCTGAAATAGTAAACTGGGAACATTTGATAGTAAATGAAACATGTATTCATGTTCTCTAGTTTGGGTCCTTTGTTTACAAAATTATTGACAAGGTTACTACATAAGTTTTCTGTAATGCCGATAAACTACATAAAAATAACAATACACTTAGAAAATTAAAGAATTATTTTTATTGTTTCATTAAGTTGTTAAATAGATTTCTCTTCATTTTGGTTTTGCATTTGTTAACAAAGCATTATACAACAACCAACTAACAAAGTGACCAACTTCAGCCTTGTTGGGCCAATTTTCAACCCGTATGCTTAGCAATGGGCTCCATGACAAGCAATATACAAGTTTTATCGTTTAAGGGTGTGTTTGATAGCCACTTAATTAAATAATTCAGAGGCAAAAACTGAATCGGTCAAAAGTGGTATTGTTTGGTAGAGAAAAACGTGTGCTGAGGGGCCCAACTAAGTTCTGAATGGGCCACCTCCCATCTACTTGCCCTGTGATTCAAAGATATTCTGTTTTCTCCTATATACCCTTTCTTTCTCATTACGCTCTTTCTAAACCACCTCACTAGTAGCCATCAACTGACGAAAAATTCTAGCATGCTTAATCCGCTCGATTTCTCTTGATCCCATTGTCATACAATTGTTGCAGGTAAAACCTTATCAATTTTTTTTATTTTTTTATTTTTTATTTTTTTTAGTTTTTCAAGTTCTATCTTTAGTTTATCCATTGATTATTTTAGGGACTTAAAAGTTTGAGATACATGTTGTGATTATATGCAATCTTATTTCTGATGTTAAAACTAATTGATGTTAAATGCAAAGTGCTAGGTAAATGGTTTAAAGAATATACTGTACGCTATTATGTTTTGTGATGATTCTTATTAAAAATGTTGAATTGACTTGATGTTTAATGGGGATTGGTATGATGTTTAATGCTTGAATTCCAAGTGAATGACTCGAGAGTCCTAGAGAAGGTTGTGAATGCTGGAGCTTGCTTTTTTCATTTTTATTCTCTTAAAAAGGATATCCTTTTAATACGTTCTTGAAAACCTTTTTTTGCGAAATTCAGTAGCTTTTTAGTTTAAAGATCCTATTAATAACCATGATTTGACATAACAACCTCATCAATGTAATACGTTCTTGAATACACACATTGTTCTGGTATTTTTGGGCGAAGGGTGTCCTTCACGATCCCTCTTGTGATCAAGATTTGACATAACATATATCGTTAGTTGGAAAACTTATAGAGAATCAGTCCCAAAGAAGCCATGGCATTTGTAGTTTCAACAGGTTGCAGAATATTGGTCAAGCAACATTAAAGACATATGATTCAGATTCTGTTGTGTCTCCTTTTATCATATTGAAATGTTCTAGCTGTCTCTTTAGGCATGGAAAACGTTGGTGAATCTTCAAAACAAAAGAAGCCTAGGCTTAACTGGAAAAAGGAAAGTGTGGTTAAAACGTTTCTTGAAGCTTGTATACATGAGGTTGCTGTAAATGGACGAGACGGAGTTAGCCTTAAGATGCATTCATGGAAAAATGTTGGAGAAATACTTAAAAAGGAGCATAATTTTATCGCTGATCAACGACAAATGAAAAACCATTTTGACCATCTTAAAAGCAAGTTTAATGCATGGACCAAATTAAAGAACAAAACTCGAAACGTGTATGATCCCGTAACTAACACGTTTAATTTAACGTAAGAAGAATGGCAGATAGAGATGAAGGTCACATTCTATCCTTTGTATATTTTCACTAATAGTTTCCTGAATAGTTTTATATCTATACTTATAAGTTCTTTTAAACAGTCAAATAAATATGTAGAACCAGTGAGGAGTACTGGATTGCTTTTCCCCGCTCTTTGTACACAACTATTTGATGGGTCAACCAAAGAATGGGTTTGAAGGTTGGGGACTAGCTTCTAATCTTCCTCGCATAACATGACAATTTTATTGTTGTTATCTATATTTTCTTAAGTTAACTAATGTTCTTACAAATTACCATTGTAGACAAATATTATCTTTGTGATGCTGCATATACAAACACTCGTGGGTTTATGGCACCATATCGTAATACGAGGTATTGGTTAGCCGATTTTCGACGTCGACGTGCCTTAACAAAAGAAGAAAGGTTCAATCATGCTCATGCACAACTTAGAAATGTTATCGAGCGTGCTTATGGTGTCTTAAAGCAAGGTTCCCAATACTAAAACAAATGGCTCCTTATCCTTTTCCAGTACAAAGAAATGTAGTGATTGCTTGTTTTGCTGTCCACAACTTTATAAGGAAATGCAACATTCATGATCAATTATTTTGGGAGAGCGATGCAAACACCATGTTTACTACTGAAGAACAAGCTGAAGGAAGTGGGGGACAAGGCATGGACGACATACAATGGGGTCCCCAAGGAAATGAATATATGGCTAATCTCCGTAATCAGATTGCTAATGAGTTATTTTCAAATGCTTCAACCTAAGATTAGTTCGTAATTTATATTGTTTTATGATCTTTCGATAAGAGTATTTACATTTTTTTGTTTATTCCAACATTACTTTCTTTATATTATATTTTTATTCGGGTTAATACTTTTTTTATCAAACGGTATATTTTGTTCAATACAAAATCAGACAGAAGGTTAAATTGGTAATTTCAGGAAACTCAGATTGCTCATTCAGAACAAATATCAAACAATCATTTTCATTCAGAATCAGTTTCACTCAGCATCTGAGAATCATTCAGCAGCTTTGATTCATTCAGCGCTAAATCATATTTTTTATCAAACAGCCCCTAAGTCCATTTATATACTCCGTTGTAGGTATCGAAACTGTTAGGTCACCATAATATAACACAAGTAACAATATGTAAGAAATAAGATGAAGGAAGATCGGATGAACACTACACACAATATACTCGTATGAATATGTGAAAGGATAGGCTTATGATATTAGTGAAAGTGAACAACCAACCTTCCAAGGAAGGTTTACAAGTCTTTATATAAGGAAGGGAACTAGGGCAACATGTCTAGTCCCTTCCTTCCTTATTGGGCTTGAGCCAAGGCTTATGGGCTTTCTACATAAGCCTTGCCATTAATAACTCACTTAAAAGCCTAATTAAGCAACCTATTACATATTGATTACTAACACTTGAAATACAAGTTAGGAGTGATTCCAAAAATCTCCCCCTAACGCTGCGTTCTCGAGTTTGTTTTTGGAAGGAAAAGAAAGAAAACGAAAGGAAATATAAAAATTGGTGTGTTCTCGAGTTTTTATCAAAGAGAAAGGAAAGGAAATAGGAAGGATTTGATAGGAAAATTAAGAGGTTTTTTCCTACCAAATTTTCCGGCCAAATATGGGCGGATTTGAAAGGAAACAAATTTACACATAAACTATTTGTTATAAACTAAGTTATATAACCTTCATTATTTTATATATCTTTTGTTATAGATATATTTCTATGTTTAAAAAGTCATAACTATAATTTTTTCTTTTTTTCTTTCTTTTCCTTCCAACTCGAGAACACGACTTTGTTTATTTTCCTTCCATTTCCGTTCATTTTCTTTCAACTCGAGAACATGAAATATAAATGCCACTTTCTTTTCTTTCCACTTCTTTTCTTTACTTTTCTTTACCTATCATTTCTATTCCCACAAAAGAAAACTCGAGAACAGAGCGTAAGTGCTGGTAATTAATAAATGACTCCAGCAATCTTGAAAAGTTGTTGGTGTTGATGTAATAGCAATTGCTTTAACGTCTTCTGACATTCTTCTTTCTTGTGAGAAGAAGTGCCTTGATTCCAACAATCTCCCAGTGTGAGGATCTTGTTTCTTTTGAAGTTTTTAGCTTTGACGTCTTTGTAATCTTTGTTCTTTGTTCTGGTGTGGATATGGTGATGTTATGTTGTTGTTGTCTGCATCAGGTCCGCTTCATTGCTCAGGTGTCTCCACGTCCTTCTCCAACATGCTCACACGTTTTTTGACGTTGGATTTCAGTTTTGATGTAGTTCTCTAAGTCTTTAAACTTTGTAGATTCTTTGGCTTTGA
Source organism: Chrysanthemum makinoi (assembly GCA_910596185.1). NCBI lineage: Eukaryota > Viridiplantae > Streptophyta > Magnoliopsida > Asterales > Asteraceae > Chrysanthemum > Chrysanthemum makinoi. The sequence goes on from OU343224.1 coordinate 93,362,775, forward strand.
GGAAGAATCATTCTGACTTTTGTGTTGCCTTTTGAGAGAACTTCAAATTGTGTTGTTGTTGGTATGAGCATGTGGAGAATCAACACGATCATCTCCCAGGAGCATCCATAAGAAGAAAACATAAGAATGGGTTAGTGATAAACACCAATCGATCACTGTGGTCGTTTCTTAGAGAGTTGACCACTACGATTGTTCTTCTGATGAATGTCTTGATTCCATTCACCTTGGTCGGGCGAATCAGCTGTCCGAATCCCATAAGGGACAGTTGGCATTACTTTGAACAAGTTCAAGTAATGACCCACATCTTCAGGACTCGATTCTTAAAAGGAATCTCCTTAGCGGGATTTCCAGCACTTACAAGTTCGAACTTCGAGCGTGTTAACAACATATTATGAAAATACATCTCTAATTCTAACAAAGGCTATTCCTGAACTGGAGTCCTTCAAGTAGGATATCACGATGTACCGAAGTACACCTACAGTTCAGGTGAGTCGCTGAGGTACACCGAAGCATCACCCCACGACTGTAGACCGTTTGAGACAACACTAAGCGTAACCTACAAGGAGTTACCGAAGTGACCTGCTGTCAGGGCTGTTAGATGTTGACCCTGGCAGGAGTTTCCATTCAATCATTGAGGATCACAATTGTGAACCCCTCATAAATATTCTCGACATATTGCTAAGATCTGTGTAGGACTCTAGAATTGTATCACTTGCGTCCTTAATGTTGAACGATAAATGATGAAATGTCAAGTGTTCCTAAGAGATCTTTTGATGAATCTCGTGGCTCTAGACTCAATAGTGAGCTTTGATTTTCCTGAGCGGAGACTAGGGAGAGGGTCTCCTTCTTCAATACCAGCAATCTCTAAGAGAAAGCCGATAGTTTACGTAGGGTTCCCTGTGAGAATGAAACAAGCTTCTGTTGAGAGAAACTTGAGTGGCTAAGAAGGTTTAGTGCATGCGTCACTGGGTCCATGACGACTTTAATCTTCAATACCGGTTTCATCTAGTGACAACCAGTAGCATATGTATTGAACCCAGTGTCTGCCCTAAGTTGAATAATTTGGAGGGCTATTTCTTTTCACCATTTTCTTTACTTTTCTTTTTAATTCTTCATCTCTTTCTTTCTCCGATTCTCATTTTCTATTTTTTATAATCATACCTAAGGACTTCTAAATTCTAACTATTGGTGGTGTCCTTGGGTAGATCCCTCCGGCTCTGGCGGATCATAGGACGGTTATTCCTAACCTTAGTCACCTTATAACACCATGACTATCCTATGTTGCCATAAAACCATTTTCTCGAAAATCTCTCAAAGTGTTTATGAGTGAAAACATTTTGTAACATTTCGAGAGTTTTGTATTTTCAGAAATACTCCCCCTCCACATGTGCTCAAGTGTTTTGACAGAAATCTGCACAGTGAGGGTAGAGCTCGCACTTTTGAATTGATCGACTCAAGATAGACAATTCCCCGCGAGACACGGTTACGTTGTATAGTTAAAAAGTTGCATTGTCAGCTTTTATGTGACAACTAGCTCTAATAACTACATTGAAAGTGTGGATAAACCTCGAAAGGTTGTCAAACCCCGTCAAAGTTCATGTCTATCAGGAGTTTCTCGAAAGGTACAATCTACTCGGATAAGTCTTGGAAGAAAATCTTTTCGATGTATGACAGTTCAGATCTCGTCAATTCATGGGTTAAGTCTTAGCACACGAATATTCCATCATATTTACAACATATTTGTATCACACAATTTTTCTCCCCCTCAAAAATGGCATATATGTTATTTTTGATGAAAATTTTGATGTCGAATATGTCCATTTCTAGTTTTTTGGGAAGATTTCCACGAAGAATGTTTTGTGAACAAAGATTTTAAGCAAATACTCCCCCTCAACAAGTAATATTAACTTTTGAGGTTTTGAAAACATAAGGGGAAGTACTTGTTCTTTTGAGCAAAACTTTGAAAAATGAAAGTTTTGATAAGTTTTACTCAAAAGTAAGAAGCTTTCGCTCCTTTTATCGGATTGTGGCACTGATGCGTACCATAGGGTCCTTTCATTACAAGTACGGGTTGTACACTGTTATGTGTGCACAAGCCATTGTCAATAATACAAATCATATCATCCAAATATCAATCAAAGAAATAATTTAAGGAGTACCAGTCAATCCTTCAATAAGACCGGGAGTTCTCTCTTGACGTTGATAACCCGTAAGAGGGAAACTCTGTCGTCCACCCACAAAGCTCTCAAGGTTCCGCATCTGATCACGATGAAACAACCTTTCATCTATCCTCGTGATAATCTTCTTAACATCCCTCCTTTCTTTAGAATTCCACCGCTTCTTCGACCCAATTCCTTCGTGAATCTCCTTCAACCGATATGCTAACCCATCATGAACTTTCTTCAGAGTATGATCACAAAACTTGTGAAGTTCGTTGCACGCCATGAAACAATTGTGGTGAAGTTCACTTTGGTAAACAACTCCAAACTTTGGTTTCTTGAGAATGGTGTACTGAGATAGTTGGTTGATGTCGGGAAAGTGTAGCAACGATTTAGTGAGATTGACTTTCTTCTGGTAAGATTCAACAGCAATTTGAAGGTCTTCAACACGTTCTTGGATCACTTTGCTTCTAATGAATATCAACAATGCAGTGATATACTGGAGCTGGATGTTGGTGGAGAATTGTCTCATTCGACCATGTACCTTAGCCAGATACATGTCTTCGATGTCATTTAGCGACAATCTCGAAAAATCAGCTTTAGTAAAGTCATATTCTTGCTCGTCTTGGAGTTTGACTTTGATCTCCTCGAGGAATGAGTAATCCCACTTTGTAGCTAGACTGACATTCATGATAGCAACGATCCGTTTGTCACTGAACACCTCTTTGTTTGATTTCTGAACTTGGCAGCTTCGGTAGTATAGGCTTCTTCTTGAATGCCAATGATGAATGCCATACTCTGCATCGAGATCATAATTCACCACATTTTCAACAAACATTCTTGTGGCTTCTTCTTCTATGGCAAAATTGTTGGAGAAGACTGCTGCTGGGATGTTAAAGGTAAGTGACGTAGCATACTTCTTGCTTTCTTTACTACCGTGTTGAAAAAATTCAAGGTCGTTGTTGAAGAACTATTGGTTGGGAATTCTAGGTTGATCTGTTCGACTAATGGTTGGCAGTGGCTTGGTCCAGTCTGTGTAGTACGGAGTCTTATCTTGTCTTGTGAAGTCGATGTTTGATTCAGGGTTGAGCCAATCGATGTTTTTGGACATGGCCCGTGCGATGTTGTCGAGGTGATATTCGACTTCAATGGCACTGCCGGAGCTGTCCTTAAGTAGTTGAAATGCATCATTCTTGATTCGACATAACTCCCTTTTCGTCATCTTCTTCACTTTGAACTTATCTTGGATGATCTTAACGTGCTCCATAGTACGGCCATCTACCAGTTCTTGGCCTTCCGGTAATCTAGGAGTGGCATCAACAAGCTTGGAGAACCATTCATATTCTTCAGTATCATCTTCATCCAGCCATGATACAACTGATGTTGACCTTTTCTGCTTAGGCTTGGAGGATGATTCTTTTTGTTGCTTGGTTGATGTTGGAGATGGGGGCTGTTGTTGGGGCTCAGGAATCTCTTCGTCTTCACCACCAGTGTATTGGAAATGATCACCAGTTTTCTCTGATGGTGGTGGAGACTCAGAGTCCTGAGGTTTATCAGAAGCAGGAGGTCGTTGAGAAGAGCTTGTTGTGGTGGTGGTCCTTGGGGGTGGTGGAGGCATATATGAGGATTCGCCTGTTTTCTTCTGACGTTTAGGCTCTGAATCCTTGTCCGCATCATCATCGTCTCTTGGTCTCTTTTCTTGACCAGCTCCTTGCTTGTAAGTTGTCTTAAGTTAAAATGCAAGCAATGCCTCAAAAAGTTTTGATTCATCAGAAGTGAAAGTTGCAGATCGTGAAGACATCTGCATAATCAGTTTTGAAATCAAATCAGCTTCAGTGACAACAGGAGGTGGAACTGGTCGAATTTGCATCACCGCAGGTGTGGTTGAAAGTGTTTGCTTGACCAAAGACATCATATATGGTTAGAGTTGTCTTGCGAACATTTATTTTGTGACTCCAGGGACGGTGTCGAGAAGGAACTTATGAGTGTATTCCCTAATCGTCTTTTCCATTTCACCTTGAATGTCTCGGTTGAGGAATTGCTGGATCTGGTCTCTTTCTTCCGAGAACTCGTTCATCAAATTGCCGAGTAAGTTAACCTTGTCAGCTAGCTGATTCAACTTTTTGTTAAAGACATTTCGTTTTCTTACTTGCTTGACAGCCTTAACAATATTGGTTTTGGCACGTGATGCCCAAGTGTCAGTGGGTTTCTTGATTGATCTGGTGGTAGCATCTTTGGATGGTGGTGGTGATGAATGAGATGATGAATCTGATGAAGATGAGTCATGAGATGGCTCTGGGTCTTTAGGTGGCTCAGAAGTTTCTTCAGGGTTATGTTCAGGATTGTCTAGAATGAAACTGTCAGCCTCAATTCGAATCCTTTCTTCCTCAGCTTAGGCCGAGCTTCTTCTTCAGCATTTTCCCTAGCTGCTTCCTCCATGTCTTCATCTGTTATCCTCTCATTCTTTTCTTGTTCCTCTTCATCTTCAAAGTCGAACTTGATTTCGGACTCTTGTTGTTGTTGCTCTGTTGATTCCTTAGTAGTGGTACCAGTTCCCTTATCGGGTTGATTAACCGCATCAAGAACTGGTGTGGTTAGTGCACCACCACTGGAACCTCCAGGGCCTCTGGTTTGTTGAATGTTGAATTCAGTAGCAACATGCTGAAATCTCAGTTGCTTAAGAGTCTTGTGGTAAGCTCTTTCTTCATCCTTTGGTTCATCATCATAACTTTCTTCCTCTTCCTCAGCAACTGGTGTCTTCTCTTTGTCTAATTTGGGACTAGGTGGTTTGTCATCTGACCTCAGCGAGGTTGTTTCATCAGTAGCAGTTTCGGAATAGCGAACCACCTCATCAGACTCAGTATCTTTAGAATCAACGTCCTCTTGAGTATCTTCAGGTTTAATTTGAGAACGGACGATCTGAGTTGGAACTCTTTTCTTGCGAGAAGGATTCCTTTTGGGATACTTGTGAGCACTTCCAGTGCTTTCAATGCTTCCAGCGCTGCCTGATCTTCTGGTCCTCTTGACTGGAACGGCTGATGTCTTTTCATTCATAGACCCGACTTTACCTTTGCTCATTGCTTCTTGGTATCGATGATACGATGGAAGACTTTTGATGTCATCAGTGAGAAGGCAGTCCAATAACACTGCACCTTGCTTCTTTGTTGATGAGTCCTTAAATCTGACAGTGTTTAATGTGGGCTCGTACAACACAGAGTGATTGTTGGGGTCATTAAGTCTCAAGGGAATGTCCCGATGTTTCCCGAGAATATTTTGGATCAACAACTTGGTGTATCTGATAAAAGGAACTTTTGTCCTGGGCTTCTTGAGATGGGACATCATGTCTTCCCATATCAGACTTGCGTAGTCGATGTGCATCTTGTTGACCTTGCCCCAAAAGATTTGAAGGTGCATGAGTTTAGGAGGCTCATGACCGCTGTCTCTTCCAGAAACAGACTTGGCGATCATGATGTACAAAGTCCTCCACGTTTGAGGAATGTTCTTTAAATCGACCGTGGAGTGCTTGGTAATTACTCCAGCAGCTTCATCATAGCCAATATCGACCATGAATTGCAATGTAGCCTCTTCACTTGGAATTGCTACATAGTCGGCTGGTTGGATAGAAGGCAGAAGAAGAATTGTTCTCAGATCTGCTACAGTGACGGTGACTTCTTTATCATTGAGGGTGACTTCTTTATCATTGAGAGTTACTGTGACAGCATCTTGACCATCAACCTTTTTCATTGTGTGCCAGAATTGATGAATGTATATTTCTGGTACAATTGCTGAGTTGGTGAGCATGTTGTTGTAAGGATGAGTTTTGAGTATGTCCATAGCAATCCTGCATGAAGACTCTGAGCACGTGAAGTTCTCAAAATCGACCTTGAGGTTGTTCTTTCCAATCTTCATGCTATAATCAGTTGGGAAGATATCATTCATTGTGAGTTCGTTCGGTGCGTTGACATTTTCCATGATGATGTCCATTTCGTGATCTGAAAGATATTGAGACAAAAGAACCAACATATCGAAAGACATTATGTTAGTCAAAAGTTGATTTTATTGTCCAATTATTGAAGTTGTCATGTTAATGAATGTTACGAGTCCAAAGTCACATATTGTCCAATAGTCCAAAGTTGACGTGATAAGTTACGTGAGTATGTTAATTTTGAATGTTTAATGTCTAAAGTTTACTTAATCACACAACGTTTTAACTTTTGTAGCTTATCAGTGACATTTTGGTTTTGTGACATTATGAGTAACTTCTTACAAGTTTGTACGCATAACATTTCAAAACTTTTAGTTACAAATTGGCTTAAGCGTAGGATTGTAAGCTTATGCGTAAACAGGATAACCATACGCGTAGGATTAAGCTTATGCGTAGGAGTCAATCATAGGCGTAAGAAAGCTTACGCGTAGGAATGGACTCTTAGCACAAAGCTTACGCGTAAGCGTAGGTTAGGGACTTACACGTAAGGTTTACTCGTAAGAGTAAGCCTTATGTGTAGAAATCCAAGTTTACACATATCCTTAACAGGATACGCGTAGTCCCATTGTAGACCCTTACGCGTAAGAGTTACGCGTAAGATTGCTCTTATGCGTAACATCTACGCATAAGGTGATCCTTAAGCGTAAGATCCATGTACCCTTGATTCTGAAAATTGTACGCGTAGAAGCCTGTAATAGATCAAGCATAACACTCATTTTAACACATTATTCAAACACTTTCAGCATCACAATCATGATATGCAAGTTACGCGTAAGATATGTTATGCGTAGACTCAAACCCTAAGTATTCAAATCCTACTCATAATCATTTTAACCATGGAAATTACACCAAATGAATTCTGGGATGTCTTAGAAGCTATATGAGTTGTTTACAACAAGTTTTAACATCAAAAGTGCCATGAATCAAAATACCCAATTCAACGAGTGCTTAAACCCTAAAGTCTAATTTATTCAAATTTGAAGTTTCTGGGTATGATTCAAAGGTGTTAATGGTTAATTAAACATGTATCAAACATTTCTCAAGCATCTAATTAGACAGAAACACTCACAATTGAAAACCCCCAAATCCACGCATAAACCACACTCACAATTGAAAACCCCCAAATCCACGCATAAACCCTAAAACATGAATAGGTTTAAAAACGAATTCTTGGTAGAATTTTTTGATGAAAATGCTTACAAGACTTGATTTTAGATACATTGACACTATCCCTTTCATCAAAAACATCATTTTCCAATATCATTTTATACGCGTAAGCGTATGAACACAAAAATCACTCGTTTTGAAAATCTAACCGTTGAAATCGTTTAAGATTAAAAACCTTTGTTTGTAATGATGATTAGAAGCTAAAATAACTTACAAATTCAGTTTATGAAGCACGGATTTGAGTTTTAATTCTTAGGCATGGATGAAGGTTGGTAGAAAATAAATGAGGGTAGTAAATGTTTGAAAATAGTTAGGTGGGAGGTTTTGTAAAAAATTAGTTTTAACATTTGACAAGTATAGCCCCTCCACCTCAATCATTTACAAACAAGGCCCATAACATCCACTTTGGTTAAGCAAAACGTGATTGTTTGGAAAGAAACTTGACGACACTCCCCATCGACTTTAGAAATAGTAAAATTTACAAATTTGAGTCCGAGGAGAGTTTTAAAACAAGAAACGTATCCACCATTATCAAAGATACAACCAATTTGGGTAACATGCAAGTACAAGGTTTTATGAAACTAAAAAATATTTACATTCTCCCCCTCAACACTTGTCCGTGAAAAATAATGAAATGTTTGAAAGAGCAAAGTGTTGACGGAAGATTTGTACTTGCAATTTTTGAAGAAATTGAGATAGAAGAATATTTGTGAGTTTTATCAGATTTTATATTTTTCTATTTTTGTTTTTGATAAAATTATGTACAAAAGAGGTTTTGGTGTTTGACTGGTTTTAAGATTGTGTTAAAATTTCGTCCAGTTCCTCTGGAGTCAAACACCGCATGCCAATCCGGTGGATCAAATCAGTAAACCTAGCAGGAGCTAAGGCTTTGGTGAGAAGATCCGCCAGTTGGTGATCAGTACCCACAAAGTATAATTCAACGGTACCCTTTTCCACATGCTCCTTTATGAAATGATATCGAAGATCGATGTGCTTGGAATTGAATGTTGAACGGTATTGTACGAGATCGCAATAGCACTTCGATTGTCGCAGTACACCGAAATTTTGTCAAATACGTAACCATAGTCTTTGAGTTGTGTTCTCATCCAAATGACTTGAGTACAACACGCCGACATGGCTACATATTCTGCTTCGGTTGAGGACAACGATGTACAATCCTGTTTCTTCGATTGCCATGACACCAATTTATCACCAATGAATTGCAAACCACCTGAAGTGCTTTTCTGAGAATCTAAGAAACCTGCGTGATCAGCGTCTGAAAAAGCTATTAGTTCAAAGCCAGAATCCTTTGGATACCAGATCCCCAAATTAATGGTTCCCTTGATGTATCGGAGGATTCTTTTAGCCTCAGAGAGGTGTGTCTCAGTTGGTCGTAAATGATAATGGGAGCAAAGATATACAAAAAATACAATGTCAGGTCTACTGGATGTTAGATACATGAGAGACCCAATAATACTTCGGTATTTGGTAGGGTCAACCAATTTCCCATGCAAATCAGCGTCCAGTTTTTTGGTATTTGCCATTGGTGTGACATAGGTATCACAGCTTTGCATTCCATGTTTGTTTAAAATTTCAAGAGCATATTTGGACTGACTTAGGAAAATACCACGGGGTGATTGATGAACTTGCAGTCCTAGGAAGAACGTAAGTTCACCCATCATTGACATTTCAAAATTAGTTTTCATAAGTTTTGAAAAAGCGTTTGAGTACTTTTTGTGTGTTGACCTAAAAATGATGTCATCCACAAAAATTTAAACGATTAAAATGTGTACCCCGTGATATTATATAAACAGTGTTAGGTCGACCGATCCTTTGACAAAATTGTGAGATAGGAGAAAGGATGATAACTCATCGTACCTCGCCCGAGGGGCTTGTTTGAGACCGTAGAGAGCCTTGTTCAGTTTGTAGACATGATTAGGGAATTCCGGATCAACAAATCCTTCTGGCTGACTAACATACACCGTTTCCTTCAGTTTACCATTCAGGAAAGCGGTTTTGACATCCATCTGATAGACCGTGATGTTCATGTGAGCTGCGAATCCCAGAAAAATCCGTACAGCCTCAAGTCTAGCAACCGGTGCGAATGATTCCTTGAAGTCAATCCCCTCTTCTTGTCTATAACCCTTAGCCACCAGACATGACTTATTTCTGATAACCGTACCTTCAGCATCCAACTTGTTTTTCCAAATCCATTTAAGACCAATAACATAGACCACTGTTGGTTTTTCAACCAATTCCCATACTTCAAGACGTTTAAACTGATTAAGTTCTTCTTGCATGGATTCAATCCAGTTGTCATAAGTCATTGCTTCTTTAATGTTTTTGGGTTCAGATTGGCAAACGGTAAGTGCATAAATGCAATGTTCACCGTCAGTCTGAAGGCGTTGTCTAGTTATGACTGGTTGATTCGGGTTTCCGATAATGTTCACAAGAGGATGGTCTTTAGTCCAACGATGTGTGGAGGGTTGATGTTGATATACATTATGCAGATTAGGAGGATTCAAATGGCTTGTAGATGATTCCGCAACATCAGAAGTGGCAGTTTCATTAGCAAAAGGATTGAAGAACGCATTTGGATCATAACCTGCGGGTGTAGGTACATCTTGATTCAGAAGATCATCAGCTGGTTCAACGTCATTGGATGCAGTTTGTTCGGCTATTGGTGTAGAATCTGTTAGGAATTGGAAATTCCATGTTAAAGTGTCGGTCACCCCAATAATGGTCTAGCATATGTTAGCTCGTAGATTTGTCGTTGTTTACATTATTTAGTAATTTATTAGTTAGTTTGTAGCGTAGATTAGTTTAGTGCAACACCGTGGAGGAAGGACGGGTCTTTACCCACTGTATACCTGATCCACAGGCCGATAGGAGGTCGTGTATTTTGTAAGTATAAATACCCCTTCCATCCATGGAAGGGGTGTGGCTTCTTTGAATAAACCTTTCATTTTCTTAAGCAACTCTCTTCAAGGAACCTCCTCTCAACTCTCTTCATCTATCTAAAATGGCTTTCTTGTTTAATCACAATCCTAGACCACCCGAATCATCAAACAACATAATATTCACGATCCTACAATTGGCACCAGAGCCCAGGTTTTGTTGTTTGGGTTGATTTGGGTCTCATTCGAATGGTTTTTATTCGGTTCATGTATACGGTTTTGGTGTGGTTTAATTCGTATGGGGTTTTTTTAAAGTGGTTTGATATGTTTTTGACATTGGTGTATACATATTTTGTGGTAAAAGCAGATTTGAATATGTTTTCTTTGGAAAAGTTGTTAACTGGTTATACATGAAAGCAGATTTGAATATGTTTTATTTGGAAAAGCAGTTAACTGGTTATACATGAATCTGCTGGTGATAATGGTTCGAAATCTGTTTTTTAAGTGTTCATTAATGAGGCTTTTATTGGTTCTTTGCTGCGTTTTGGTCAAGTTTCATCTTAGCGAGTTGCCTAATTCTTACATGCGAGTTGGTCAGGTCATGTTGGCTTGCTTTTGAGCGAGTTGTTATAGCTGCGTGTTGGGTTTACCAAGTTGCGAGTTGCTGCATTCTTGAATGCGAGTTGCTGTCATTATGTCCAGATACAATGGCTGTAATGCGAGTTGGGTTGCTGGTCCTGTTTTAATGCGAGTTACTTAACTCGCATATGGTATAATTGCACTAGCTTTTGAGCGAGATGCTGCTGATGCGAGTTGAGTCAAAAATCACAAGTGACTTATGTGAAACTGATAAGATGAATCAAATGCGACCTGTTTAAAGAATGAAGCGACTTTTGGTAAGCGAGTTGTGCATACTTTTGAGTCAAAAAGGTCAAATGCGAGCTGTTTATGAAGCGTGTTGCTAAATAAGCGAGTTGATAATTCAAAAGCGAGTTGTGTGGGTTTTGTACTAAGCGACTTGCCATATGCGAGTTCGTTGGTTGTCTTTTGAGTCAACAAGATGCGGGTTGTCATCTATATAGGTCAAAAGCGTGTTGGGAAAGAAACGAGTTGGGTCAGTTGCGGGTTAATAAAGCGTGTTAATGACGCTAGGAAGAAAATGCAAGTTGAAAAAAAAATGCGAGTTGACAGATAAGGGGAATAATATGAAGCGACTTGTTGACTGGTGAAGACAGGGATGCAACTTGATCAAAGTATGTAAAGAAGATAATGAAAGTAGCTATTTGGTGTCACCATAAAACACTAATGCTAATCTGATTTGAACATGTCTTTGCAAAACCATTACAACTTCAATACACTATCAACTAAACCTCTACAACAATCACATGAATCATCACAACAAGTATAACAACTAAAGATCACAAGTTCTCTTATATCTCGTAGCACCTTCATGTTCTCAGATTCCTTGTTAGTCGTGGTGTAAAGTTTTTTTCTTTATGACCTTTTCAGATCCAGTCAACCACTAACAAAGCTCATCATAGATAAATAATTTGTTTTTGTTATTATTCGAAGGCTAACGAAAGGACAAAACCTATTACGGTTTCATCCAAACATCATATTCGGTTTTGAAACAATGACTCATGACCATCAAGTATCTATTCCTTTCTGAGCCTACATCATCACTGAACCTCGACTCAAACATAAATCAATCTCAGCTTAATTATTTCGTGGTACTAAAAGGTATCATCAAGACTATCTAGAGTCTTTATCACGAAATAATTATTCATCATAGATCTATATGGTTTTGTTAAAATATCCGAATTGAAAGAAATGTCTTCAACAATTTTGTTGAAACAAATTCCTTGGCTCGTTAAAATAATCAAAAGATAATATTTTCTTATGTACGATTCATAGATATGTTGTAACAATTTTGTTAAAACATTTTCTTAGATCGTTTTTTTGATTCAATAACAAAGAAGGAATGATTGAAACCTACCCGTGTTTGGTATGATCTGATCTCGTTGCAAACCCTTTTAACCATCCATGTGGCTAGGTCTAACGAACCTTGTCTCAAACCAACCCTGTGGTGAGATTAAACTGGTGATAGGTGTCGAATTTTTGATCTAATACTATGAGGGATGCGGATTTTTTAATGAGATTAGGGTTTGGTGTTTGAAGGTGTGAGAAGGTTGGGGGCGGAAGTTATCTGATTTGTGTATTAGGGTTTGTCTATGTGTGTAAAGTATGTATTAATAACCTAAAGATTAGGGTTGAGCATTTTTATTGCTGGATCGGGTATGGGCCGGATATTGACTAGGATGTATTGGACTTACTTTGGGCCGAGTGGATATGGTCTGGATCCATAATAGATCAAGCTTACAAGCTATTTTTCTCACGATGGATAATAGTTTGATTTTATTTAAGTGGGATTTTGTGGTACTACTCTCATACTCGAGCCGCTTGTTATCTTACTTGGTCATGTGTAATTTTTGTTTTATGAAATATGTGATCAATGGGCCTCAACTCAATTGGACCGATCTTGAGCATTTATAGAGAGAGTATTATGGATCGTGTGCTATTATTGCTTATATGCTTAATGACTTGGATTTGTTGGACCGGTTGATAATGAGATTTGATGTTACGAGATTTACTGAAGTGATTTGTCGATGAGATTTGTAAATGAGACTTGTTGGGCTATGAGAGATTAATTATGAGACTTGATGTTGATGAGAGTTGATGTTGTGATTCGTTGTGTTACGCAATTTGATACTTTGGGGTATACATTTTCACAAAGAATATTATGTCACGGCCAGAAGTGTTTGTTGGATAATGTTGACTACGGGGTTTTTGTATGATATTTCTTATTTGGATGTGAAGTGAGATTTTTTCGGGCGCGTTTACTTATTTCGTCTTCTTTCTTGCTACCCTTCCGCGAAGATGACTTGTTTGGGCATTTATAGAGTGTGATAAAGACTTGGCTATTTAGTTACGTTTGTGATTCTGTTTTGCTTAACCTACAACGTAACTATCACTTCGGCGTCTCACGCAGTTGAGAATTTGTCAAGAGGTTTTTGTACATTGGGTATACCGTTTCTTCTTCACAAGGATTAGTACAAGTTTAAGTAACAAATCTGGGGAATTTCACTTCATGATCAAGTTTGGTATATCAGATTTACTTCACCATGTAGTCACTGCAATAGCCGTCAGAATATGTGGAAGATGTGTTTACCAAAGTGTTTATTGGATGGTTGATGATACTGTTGATGTTGGAGTATGAATCGCTGAAGAACTACTGCATGTTCCCCTAAAACAGATTTTCACCAAAACCAAAGTTGTCATAATACATTCAAGCTGACATTGTTTACGGTTTTGTCTTGATTTTTGTAAAATCCCGCGAAAGAACCTATTTCTCGGTTTAAATCATAGACTTGTAAAATCCCGTGACAATGGAAACATCCTGGTATTAGTAAAGTGCATTTCCAGATCTATCTTACGGTTTATTCTTGGTTTTGTAAAATTCCGCGAAAGAAACTATTTCTCGGTTTAAACTATAGAATTGTAAAATCCCGTGATGATGGAACCATCTTGGAGAAAGGAAAGCGTATCTCGGGGTCTTCTGATGCTGGTGTTACGGGTTCTGTTTCGAAGAAGGGATAAAAAGGTGTACTTCATAAATTGGATGTGTGTTTGGATATTCGTCATGGCAGTTTGGTTATTACATGGTTTTACGGGGTTATGTGCTTCTGACCATGGTCGGGATGAAGCCATTATCAAAGTTCATTTAAATGTCAAATAAGGCTAGATTTGAGCAGTTAACCAGAAGATGTGACAACGGCGTTAATTCAATATTATTCATTTGAGGTTGAAGTGAAATATCACGGGCGAGTGTACTTAGTATCTGAAGGTATCGGGGATGGTTGAATGAAGATTCTTCATGATCCTTGTTCGAGCTTATTATTAAAATCGAAGACTTGGAAATCTAGTTATTGTTGGGTGTCTTTTACCTTTTCTTTTACCACTTGGGGGAATTGGGCTCATACCACCACAAAATAACTATCACTTTAAGGAGTTACGTTGTAGTGCTCAGTGTCACGTTCAATTGTGGATTTTCAAGAGGCAATGTACGTCTTATACTTGATGGTTTGTTGGTTGAAGAGTATAGAGTACATAGAGAGTACTTAGAGATGCTAATGGAAATCGGCACCACTCTTTGTTACATATGTGCAAGTTTAAGTCACGAGTTCGGGGTAGTTTACTTCAGGGTCAAATTCATCATATTGGGTTTTCTCCATCAGCTGTCACGACAAATAGCCTACTGAATGATAATGGGGTTGATTACAAGTTTGCCAAGAGTAGATGAAAAGAGAGAGATTTATGACGTATGAACACATCAGTTCATGCCTCGTACTCTAAAGAAAAGAAAAGTGTACGTGTCAGTGCGCTTTATCTTCAATAGAAGAGAAATCTTCTAATGACGTTTGAATACTTCAGTTCAAGCCTCGTTCCTCAAAGAAAAGAAATGTGTACGCTTCAGTGCGCATTTTCTTCGGAAGAAGAGAAATCTTCTTATTATGACCATTCTCATCAACATGCTTCGTGCTTTTGATTATCAAGTGAACCGGGCTACTGTTGATTGTTTTATTATTCCACTTGCTCAACTATAATGAAGATGGAGACATCATGTGCTAATATTGCGGGGGAGAAGTGTGAATAGACTACATTTGGTTAAGATATTCACTTATTCAATCAAGAATGGCAACTCCGTATGCAATTCTTGAAGGGGAGAAAAAGTGTGAATTTTTTGCATTGTTGATTGATATTTGAGATTATAAATGGTCATACGGCTCTAAACTCATGTAAGAACCGAGCTTCTTCTTATCGGGTAATCTTCACATGGAGTTTCTTCTAAGAGCCGTTGGTTGACATCTTCACTCGGATTGATGAGTTTATCGACAAAGTGCTTCCGGTTAATGCTTCACGTATACATCAACATGATGATTCCAAACAATCTATCTGTTCTTGTTTGATGTGATTGGTAGTTTGGTGTTACCATCTTGTGTGTTCGTTGCGGCCTGATTGCTGATTTCCTTGATGAACATCTTTCTGTTCTTGTTTGATTGGGAGGGATTTTAGTTAAGGGGATTTGCAAGATGTAAGTTAATTGGGATGCTTTTGGTGGGATGCTTTTTGGTGTGAGTTGAAGATGTTAACTATCTATTCCCCAACTGGAAAATATTGAAGAAGGTCGAGTCTACAGCCTGTTCTAAATTTTCTGCTACATGTTAGAAGACTAAAGACGAGTTGCATTTGATAATCCAAAGACTTCTTCTTAATTCAAGCATTCATCATAAAGATTGTCGGGTTAGGGGAGAGCACTAATTGGGGGAGATTGATATGTCGAATTTAATCCCCAATTAGACTTGCTCACATTATTCAGCATGTTGATTCTCACAAAGACTTCAAGCGATCTTCTCAACAGATTTCAAGTATTTGGGCTTATAATGTTTTTCTGATTCTGAAGTGTCAAAAACCAGCAAGGGGGAAGGAGACAAGCACCTAAACGCGAGTAAACTTGATGAGCTTAATACTTCTAAGTAATTGAAGATATCCCGGGAAGACAAATGTTATGACCGCAGAGAAACTCAAGGTTTGACTCATGGCGAGTAAACTTGATGAACTTAACTCTTCTAAGTGATTGAAGATATCCCGAGAAAACAAATGTCATGACCGCAGAGAAACTCAAGGTTTTACTCATCAAAGCGTTTAGTGTTCTTATTCCAACATCGTGGGGGAAGTGATGTAAAGAAAGTTTCTGAAGAAAAAAGAGGTACACAAGTGTGTGATTCATTGGGGAGAGAGATTGTGTACATTGGGAATGCTCAACTGTTTCACTTGAGTGCTTAATCAGTGATTCAGAGATATAATCACTTATTCCGGTGTTGACATCCGCAGAGATTGTCACCCGCAGAGATAATCAGTGACTTGGCCTGCTTCTTCAATGTTATCAGTTATTCATTCCTTTTGTATTGGTATACTTCAGATACTTGAGCTTCATACACGATCATCAGGGAAGAAAAATGTGAACATGGGGAGGTGTTTTCATTCCCCTCATGATGTGCATTCGGAGAGCTCTTGGGTATTGGTGTACTTCGGGTTCTTGAGCTTCATACACGATCATCCGGGAAGAAAAATGTGAACATGGGAAGGTGTTTTCATTCCCCTCATGATGTGTATTCGGGAGAGTTCTTGAGCATTATACAAAGAAGCTGACTGCATCAATTCAACTACTTGGGGGAAGTGTTCTCTTGACACCTTTTTAGAATGGATTGCTTCAGACCTCAGTGGAAAAGAAATTTGAGAAGATTATTTAAGTGTGGGATGAAACGTTGCTGGTGTTCTATTGGATGATATAACCCCGAACGAAGAATCTCGATTTTCGTTCTTAAAAGGAGCAGCAGGATTTATGATAATGGTGTGCTTCTCTGTGCACCTAGCTAAGGCAAGCTTGAAATAGAGCTTCGAATCTGCTCGTCACATGGATTTTCGGTTTGGGGGGAAGCTGCCAAAGTCTCACTTTCAAGTGGCTCAATATCTTTCTTCAATGCAAGAGCCTCGGAAGCTTTGGTGGTGAAAGTTTTAGGGATGATGACTTCTATCTTCTACAACGGGGCTGCTCGATATCCTTATCTCGGTACTCGTATCATCATCTTCTTAAACTATATCATCTATTCTATCTTTGTATATATTTATCCGGAAAAACAAAATACAAAAATATAAAACCAACAAAAGAAAATAGAAAAATATAAAACCTTCAAAAACCCATAAAAATCAGAAAATTTGAAAAAAGACCAAAAATATGTTTTTCTATGACATGTCTTCTGGTATCGATAACATCTACGGTCTTAGAAATGTCATTCAATAATGGCACGGGACTTTAGATGAAGTTCGAGCAGGAGGTGTAAATATTCCTTTCTAAACATGTCTCAAAATGTGGCTTACAGTTATTTCAGACTGTAACCCGCGCTTCATATGATGGCTTGCAGTTACTTCAGACTGTAACCCGTGCTTAAACTATGGTTTGCTATTATTTCAGATAGCAACCCGGTCTTCAAGAAAGGAAAGTGCTGCGCTTAAACAATTTTCAAAATATCGTGCACTTATCCAAAAAAAAAACAATATGAGGAAAGTATGTCGAAGGACTGCTGTTCCTACACAAATGTTTTTCCGTCTATAATTCTTCAGAAAAATATTTGATGTTTTCAAAATTGTTGGTAAATGAGTTGCTTGAAATACAATCAGTTTAAGAGTTTTTGTATAATTTGCAAACTCAAGAAATGACTTCAGCGCTGTTAAACTTTTCATAAAAATGAGTCATGGATTGAGGGGGGCTAGGAATTTAGGATATGATTGTTAGGATTAGATGATTAGAGTTTGATAAACACATTATTCCTATACATTTGTATAATCTGATTGATATGTTACATTGACTTCTATTAGTCGATTGCTGTTTGGGTGATGTCGACCACCATATATCTGTATGTGTGTTCACTAACGTATGCAGGTATATTGGTATATAAGAATGTTCCCGATCCGGATCCCACAATTGAAGATGATTGGATGCCGAAAGGAAAGGGTAACTATATCTTGGGTTGACAAATGAAGAAACGGAGCTTAACTGGACTTCTATGGAGAGTTGGCATGAATGCAACGTAAGAGGTCTCACTGCATCAGCAGATGGTTTTCTTCTAAGTGATTGAAGAAACAGAGCTTAATTTGACCTCAGTTGGCATTCAAAATGCAACGTAAGAAGAAGTCTCACTGCATCTGCAGACGGTTTTTCTTCCAAGCCCTACAGCAACAACAGAAGCTTCTCAACCACCTAACGTATCTTTGTGCATGATACCATTTTTAAACAATTTTGAAATAACTTTGAATAAAATTGGTTTGAAAATGGAAAAATATTGTTTTGAAAATAAATTAGATTTAATTTTGAAAATCACCGGACTTCTCTTTATCAAAACCTATGTCACTCAATTATCGACTTCGGTCATCGATTGAGGGGGAGAGTGATTTATAATATAATATTTTCAAACAATATTTCTTCATAAAAGTTCCGGTTTGTATGAAATTATGTGGTGATCTAAAGATTTAATGTTATGTCATGGTATGAATTTTCTTTTGAATCAAGGGCTTTCAAAATGAAATTTTTTCTGTTCTTGTTTGATTGTGAAATTGTTTTGTTTTACTTAAAATATCTCTTAAAACAATCATATACCGATACTAACAATCTTTAATGTCTTAAAATGGTCCTTATCTGTCATTTTTCAAAGTTAAATCAAGCCACGTCTTTCCCCAAAATCTTTTAAATGATTTAAATCAATTGGGATCACAAATCTCAAAAGGTTTGAAATTTTGATCGGGGTAGAGATCATGAGTTAAATCTCTTATCTGTTTAAATGGAATTGGTTTTAGACCTTTAAAGGCACTCCTGCCTCCATGTGCCAAACGATTTCATACACAATGCACATGTTGAGGAGGAGGATTTATCCAAAAACATGATGAGTATTTAAACCAGGCCACATATTCTCCCAAGTTTTCTAAACCGTATTAAATCACTTGGGATCCAAAATCTCAAAGGGTTTGATATTTTTGATCGGGGGAGAATTTGTGATTTAATAATGAAATTTGATAAAAGGTGATCGTTTTGATTCAAATGTGCATGCCTCTCTCTCATATGTGCTAAACGCTTTCGAATCTTGAAGCACATATTGAGGGGGAGCATTTTAAAGGAAAATAAACTATCGAGGTACAAAATCTTTTATGTTTTAACATAAAGTACCTTGATTGAGTTTTTAAATGGTTTCCTAATGGCTTGTGTGTTCGTGGATGTGCTTCAAAAGAACTCCTGCCTCTATGTGTTAAAATGATTTCTCTTATCCTATGCACATATTGAGGGGGAGTATTTTACCAAAGAAAATCAAATGGCTTTTTCCAAGGAAACTGTGATCAAGAAACTATTTCAAAGAAATTATTTCAAAGAACTCTTGCCTCCATGTGCTAAACAATTTAAAAATCATATGCACATGTTGAGGGGGAGCATTTCTAAATGATCAAAACTATTAAGGTACAAAATGCTTTGATCTCGTATCACAAGTACCTTGATTGTTTTTCCAAATGATTTTTCAATTGGTTTTGAGAAGGAATGAACTGTACCAAAAGACCGACCATTTCAATTTATGCATGGAGTTATAAGGATGGTTAGGTTAGGTATTTGTTCCCACGATCCCGCCAGAGCCGGAGGGATCTACCAGGGACAATCCACTAGATAGTGTAGAGTCCTTAGGTATATTGAAAAAAGGAGAAAAGTGAGATATGGGAAGAGTGCGGACCGAGATAGAGCTAGAACTGGAATAAACCCAACAAGGTTCTAGTAATGAAGTCTTGGTAAGCACTGAAGGGGTTGAAGAATGAAAAAGAAATGAATGTGAAAAGGGTGAAAAGAAATAGCCCTCCAATAATTCAACCTTAGGGCAGAAACCGGGTTCAATACATATGCTACTGGTGTTTACTAAGGTAACACCGGTATTGAAGACAAGACGTCATGGACCCAAAGTGACGACCTGCACTAAACTTCCCAAGCTACTCAAGTTTCTCTTAAAAGGGCTTGTTTCATTCTCACGGGGAACCGACATTATCTATCGACTTTCTCTTAGAGATTGTTGATATTGAAGAAGGAGACCCTCTCCCTAGTCTCCGGCATAGGAACCAAATGTGCATGATTGAGTCTAGAGCCAAGAGATCATCCACAATATCTCATTAGGACACTAAATTCTTGAAGACTTGCTGCTTCACATAATGTGGAAAGTAAGTATATATTAAGAGTCCTACGCATTATCCTTGTGGTATTGCAGAACATCTGAGTGATATGCATACATATTCACAATGAAGATGGAAACCCTTCTGGAGCCAACATCAAACAAGCTCCTGGTAGGTGGCATGTGAGATCTATTCTATAGATCAACCATGTGACAACTGGATAGAAACGATGGGGCGATTCACTCGTGAATCAACCTTGGTCCAGGAATGATTGAAAAAATACTTTTGGAAAAACCGTTCGATGTGCAAATCTTCATTTCTCTAGCACGTCGAATGTGTACTCCTATCAAATATAAAAAGTATTTTTGATTGAAAATTGATCTTTCTCATAAAACCTTCGTCGTATTGCAAAACTCTTTATTCTAATCAATACGCGATTGTTTTCAAATCAATTTTTCATCAATCAGTGAATCTCAATTCGCTGGTTCACTCACTCCGTGTTGTCTTCTTTGAGACGTTCCGGTTTGAGAACGGCTAGAACAGCTGCGAAACCCTGTCAAGGAGATTCTTAGGAATCCTACCTGATCACAGGCAGTACTTGTACTGATCAACGGGGAACCATGGGCCTTGTACCTCAATTCAGCGAAAGTGATCAAAGACACTTTCGTGTGTTTTATTGCTAATGTTGTTTGCAGGTACATTTGGACGGTTGCTGATCGAATTGAGGAGTCAATCCAAAGCCGCATACTCACAGCATCCACACTTAATTTGAAGAAATCATGGCTGGTGCATATCTACATAACCTGGTTCTGATATTTTTATACTATGCTTCTGCTTCGCTGCTGCAAATATCATGAACCAGTAAGGCTTCCGCTACTCTGATGGAAAGATGTCATGATTCAAAAGTGTGAGCATGTCGGTCCGAAAGTCACAACTTCACATGATGGCAACACAATAAAGGGTGATCCAGAGATTTACTGTGGCTGATGATCTCAAAGGAAGCTCGAAGATCATCAAAGATGTGGATCAGTTAAAGGCCTCCACTAAAAGTACAAATCAATGCGGACTTTGAAGAATCGCTACAATAGCACAAAGATTGCAAAAATGAAGAATTCAAGACTACGAGCTCAAGAACTGAAGTTTATATAGAATGCTAGGATTCGAAATGTAAAACATGGGGTGACCTCCCTTAGGGGGAGATTGTTAGGAATTGGAAATTCCATGTTAAAGTGTCGGTCACCCCAATAATGGTCTAGCATATGTTAGCTCGTAGATTTGTCGTTGTTTACATTATTTAGTAGTTTATTAGTTAGTTTGTAGCGTAGATTAGTTTAGTGCAACACCGTGGAGGAAGGACGGGTCTTTACCCATTGTATACCTGATCCACAGGTCGATAGGAGGTCGTGTATTTTGTAAGTATAAATACCCCTTCCATCCATGGAAGGGGTGTGGCTTCTTTGAATAAACCTTTCATTTTCTTAAGCAACTCTCTTCAAGGAACCTCCTCTCAACTCTCTTCATCTATCTAAAATGGCTTTCTTGTTTAATCACAATCCTAGACCACCCGAATCATCAAACAACATAATATTCACGATCCTACAGAATCAATTGGAGGTGCGTCAGCAACAATTGTTGTTGTTTCAGGTGTATCAGGTATTGGAGTAGTATCAGGTTGAGCAGCGGAAACATTTGATACATCTGTAGCACGTAGATCAATATCATCACTAAACAGAGGAGCAAATAGTTGTTCCATTTGACGACGAGTAAGCTGTAAGCTTGGTTCAGCTGATGAGGGGTTTGGGGGAAGTTTAGGCGGTTATGTCTGGGTTCCAAGCTGTTTTGCTCAGAAGCCATTTCTGTAAGCTCATCAAAATTAGCGTGAATTGTTTCCATAATCTCCCTTGTACGACGATTCCAGATTCGGTATCCTTTAGAGTTTTCACAGTATCCAACGAAGACTCCGATGTCAGCTTTAGCCTTGAGCTTTCCAAAATCATCACGATCATTATTCGGGTAACAAAGAGAGCCAAATACATGAAAGTGTTTGAGATTCGGTTTGTGGTTATGGATAAGCTCATAAGGTGTTTTGTTGTGGCGTTTAGTTATCATAGAACGATTCTGAGTGTAGCATGCAGTTGACACGGCTTCAGCCCACAAGTAATCTGGAAGTTTTGCATTTATCAACATTGTTCTTGCAGCTTCCACTAACGTACGGTTTCGTCTTTCAACAACTCCGTTTTGTTCTGGTGTCCGTGCAATTGATGTTTGATGCTCAATTCCTACTTTCTCATAATGTTCACGAAGAGTTTGATTTACAAATTCAGTTCCTCTGTCTGTTCTGATTTGTCTGACTGTATTCCGGAGCTGAACTTGAATTTTCGTGAGAAAGGTGATGATCATCTGTGGAGCTTGATCTTTACTTCGAAGAAAATAAAGCCAAGTCCATCTTGAGTAGTCATCAACAATTACTAAGATGTAGCGTTTGCCATTGATCGTCTGCACATGCATCGGGCCACACAAATCCATGTGAAGAAGATGAAGCACATGCTGAGAGCTGTGTTCCACTTTTGAAGGAAAGGAGCACGAGTGCTTTTCCCTTGTTCACAAGCTAAGCATAGATGATCTTTAGAATACCGAAACCTTGGAAGACCTTCAACTAGTTTGTATCGTGCAAGATTGGTTATGGTTTGAAAGTTCAAGTGTGAAAGTCGACGGTGCCATAGCCAGGATTTTATAGATGTTGCCTTAGAGAGTAGACAGATGGGAGATGAAGCAATCATGTCTTACATTGAGATTGTATAAAGACTTGATGTGCGGTTTCCAGACATGAGATTGTTTCCTTGTAAATCACGAATGAAACAAGTTTTCTCCCTAAAAGCAACTTCCAAATTACCATCACAAAATTGACCGACTGAAAAGAGATTGTGATCGAGACCTTCCACATAACAAACTCTGCTAATTTCGATGTTCCCATTGATGAAATCTCCGTAGCCCATGATAGCTGCGAAGTGATCATTCCCGAACCTGACCGTGCCAATGAACTTTGAAACAAAGTTTGATAACAGTTTGAGATTGCCCGTCATGTGTCGGAACATCCGCTATCAACAATCCAGAGGATGATCTGTATCACCTGCATTACACACAAACGACACAGGTGGAATAGAGGTAGAGGTGGAACCCGAAGAGTTAGAGGGTTCCATTACAATTACAGTTGAAACACACATGTTAATGATTTTAGGAATCCATTTAAACCCAGGTGTATTTTGTAACCATTCTCTGCCAAGTCCAACTAGTTTTAGCTTTGATCTTAGTGAATGCAGTAGGTGATATTTTCTTCCTAGGAGGTGAAGTGAGTTCTATGGGTACATCAATGATTGTAACAGAAACACTAGAGGGCGGTTTACCTAGCACAGACTTAGAAGCATTAGTGGGCCTAGGGGTAATCCATTTTCTATTATTCCGCTTGCGAGATAAGATAGACTTAGCAACACATTTATCATGACAACCAGAAAACATGCTTTTACAACAACCAACACAAGATGCTTCAAACATAACATTCAAAGTACTTAAAGGTTCAGCATTCGTTACATCACTTTTGCTATTACATTTGTCTAACGCAATGTCTAAAGTGGGTGCAACATGAGTTTTATTCAAAGTCCTAAGGTGTTCTTCTACTTCAGGGGTCTTTATTGCTCTTCTCTTACGTTGCAATTTCCTATTCTTCCTGTTTTTGCTCTTAAGCTGTGAAGTGCTAACGTTGGGAAAAGAGGCAACTATTCCTGTTTCAGTGGAAGGAAACACATTAGTATCTTGTGGTTTGTCATTAGGCGTTCTAGAGTCAATTTTAAACTTTCCAGGTGCAAGAACATTAGTGTTACTAGACTTATTTTGTTCATACTTTCTTAACTTTGATTTTAGCTCAACAATAGTGTGCAACAAATCTTGATTTTCAGAGCGAATGTTTCCACTAACATTTAAAACATCTCTGGTGTATGCAAGATGATTATCAAGTTCTTGTGATGCTTTTTCACGAGTCTGTTTGAGCAAATCAAATATGACACCATATTCAGTTTTGACATTGGCAATTTCTTGTTCATATTTTGAAATTTGACATTTTAAAGACACGTTTTCATCATCCAGTTGTTCTATTTTTGGATCAAAAGATTTTGAACGCAACTGGTTGATTTTGTTTTGCAAAGCAAGTTCTCGATTTTGACAATCTTTTTGACACCATTGAAGACGACGTTTTGCATTCGAAAGCTCATTTAACAATCGCTCATTTTCAATTTTGAAAGACTCGATTTGTGACACATTATCGGTATTCTTAACATTATCAACATAATCAACAGTGATATAATCAAATGCATATGCAACAGTATGTAATAACACAACATTGATGGTATCAGCACAGATAAAATCTTCCAAGAGTCGATCAGCATGATTTCTTAATATTTTCTTTTTTCATTTAGTATTTGAAATCGATGTTTCTGTTTGCTCGAAAACTGTTTTTATAAGCCCAATCTCCTTCTGAAGATCCCATTCCCAATAGATTGCACACATTTTCAAATTTCGGACATGAGGCAAAAGTCTTTTCTGAAAAATATCTCTTTGATTACGCGCATGTGGCGATTGAAAATGTTCTGCTTTTATTTCAGAATGAACTTCAATTTCACGTTCCAAAAGTTTGATGTCAGACATAAATGTTTCAAAATATTTGAGAATTTGACATTTGTCGGGTAAGGTTTATACTTCACTGAATGAAGGTAAAGGACCATTAATTTGTGCACCATTGTGTTGGGGACCATCATTAGAAGAAGACTCAAGAAGTGGTGTGATAACCCAAGGTGTGTTAATATTATCCTGTTGTTTAACAAACGGAGCGTCGTTGGAGTAATTGTATGGTTTGTTATATTCAGCATTTTCCATTTTTAATCGACTCTCAGCATCAGCATCTGTATCCTCATCACGATTATATTCAACAACACTCATAATAGAATCATCAATTCTGTTAATACAAATAAGCAGTAAAAACGTTTATTTATATTTTACGATCTTCTAATGTTTTGTCGATAACAAAAGTAAAATCATTTTAACGAAACAAATAGAGTACGTAAATAGTTTGAGTTAATAGTTTTCTAACACACTTACGTTTTCACATAAAACACTAAAACAAGCTTAAGTAATTTTATGATTTAAATACATATGTACAACAACTAGTGTTTACATATTGGGTTAAACATATACTTAAACTAAGTATACTAAAATGAGTAAAAACTAAGTATATGCTAAAATGGGTAAATACAAGTATATATTAAATGGGTAAATACTAGCAAATGGTTTTGACCCATAACCCATGGTTTTGTATATACCACTTAACCAAGTTCATTGTATCCTTAAAATACATTGTATCTAGAAAGAAAACCATGGATCAACCCATAACCCATGACCCATGACCCATAACCAAAAATACCCATGGGCAAAGAGGAGCGGACCACGGATCCCTAGCTTTGTGCTAGCCGGATCCCTTGTGGTAGGGATCCGTGGGATCCGGGGAACAGTAGAGGTTTTTTCTCTATAAATAGTGAGCCATTTCTTCATTGTTTCTCACCCCTTTCAAATATACTTTCTCCCCTGAGTTTAATCTCACTAACTTTAGATCCAAGAGATCTATGTTTGTAGTTTTGTTTTTGTGTGATCTTTTAGGTTCCTCTTAAAGGCAAGATCACCACCTTTGAAGTCGAGCAAGCTCAAGTCCATGAGTTGCCATGCTTCCTCATCATCAAGGCTACTGAAGTCTTCTTGTTGATGATTCCTTTCTCTCTTCAAAGAAGTGTAGGGTTGAAGACATTAGTGAAAGATGTCTTAAGAGTCAAGACGAAGATATTAGTGAAGGGTATCTATCGTCTATAGGGTAAAGTACTTGTGGTAGGTGCTTGGAAGTCAAGACAAAGAAGCATTAGTGAAAGGTGCTTAGAAGTCAAGACAAAGAAGCATTAGTGAAAGGTGCTTAGAAGTGAAGACACAAGACATTAGTGAAAGGTGTCTTATAGATCTAGTCAAAGGCATTAGTGAAAGGTGCCTTAGATGTACATTCGATATGGTGTGTTTCGATGTACAAGATAGACTAGTATTAGATCCAAGGATATTGATATCCTTGATGATGTTGTAAAGGAGTAGATCTCCTTTGGGATTAGTCGTTGGTGTAGTGTGGTAGTAGTTCCTCCATTGCAATGGAACTAGGTGCTTAGCCTAGTACCTAATAAAGGGTAGGCGACGTTGTGAAGGTGTAGTTCACCTAAGGTGTGAAAGAACTAGGTACTTAGCCTAGTACCTTATAAAGGGTAGGCGACGTTGTGTAGGTGTGGTTCACCTTGGAGTGAAAGAACCCGGTGGTTAGCCTAGTACCGGAAAAAGAGTAGGCGACGTTGTGAAGGCTTCTCCACCATAAGGAGATTGGTGTAGTGATTACGAACTCTCGAGTAGGTGACTCGGGGAGTGGAGTAGGGCAAGGAAGGTGACCTTGTAGCCGAACCACTATAAATACTTGCGTTGTGGTTTTGTGCTTCTTACTCTTATCTTTTCATTACTTACCTTTATATGTTTGTTTATCAACATCCAACACACACATCCAAATAGATTGACATAAGTCGATCTAAATAGATTAAAATGAAGTTTTAATTGGTAAAACTATTCAACCCCCCCTTCTAGTTTTCCACAATTGGCATCAGAGCTTCGTTACCAAGGTTCTTGAAGTATATTGTACTTTAAAAACTTGATACGATCCATGGTTAATTGAAAACTACAAAGAAGGTTTTTCATAAAAGCAAACACCATGTTTTCAAAACTATATGTTTGGATGTTGAAGTTGATAACAACATTTTTTTCTTTTTATTTTTTCATTTAATTGCACTAATCATCTTTGTCATGTTGATTAGTCAAAGCTCATACCTACCAAGCTTTAGGAGTAGCTTGGTAACAAGAATACCTTCCTTAAGAAGGTATCTTAATCGCAAAGGAGCGGGAATCGTCTAAGTGACATTTGTTGTGTCATTTGTTAAGATATTCCTAAGTGCGCTAGAGGTATGATTCTCCTTTTATTGTGCTTGATAATTAAATATCCCTATTTAGGTATTTATATGATTATTCTTTTTGTGCTCATACATGTTTTACTAGAAGCTTCGTTAGGAAGTCTTTTTCTTACAATACGTGTTATATTTCTCATCTATGGTCATAGTATATAAAACTTATGTTTTATTTCTTTTAATCCTATAATAAAACAAAAAAACGAATTTCAAAAATTCCTCCTTCCCTATTAATAATCCCACTCGACGCCCACTCTATCCAATCCTCACTTTTTCAAATTTCCCAATTTCAAAAATTCCTTCTCATTCAAAAAAAAAACTTCATCTTCCTCCTCATTCATCTCATCCAAAACCAAGAAGATCCGTCATCAACATGGTTTACATCGCACTCGTGCTCATCGCCCTAACACTCATTGCACTTGTGTTCCCTATGATGAAGTTCACATACGGAGACATTTACTTTGTGTTGTTAATCTACATTGGGATCATATACCCAATCCTTTGTATTATCCTTAGTATTGAAATGCAATATTACTAATGATCTAGTTTATCTAGGTTATTGTTATCATAATGTGTTTGTCATTTCTTTTGATTTATATGTTTTATTTTCTTTCGTGATACATTAGAAGTCATGTGTGCATGCTAAAAGAAAATGTAGGACAAAACATATTTCGTGGTATAAAACTGTAAAACCTATTTCCTTATCAAAACTGTTTACTACTGAGATCCACGGATCCGGAGGATATACTAGCGGATCCCTTTTGTAAAGGAACCGTGGGATCCGTATTACTGGAAAACAGTTTTCATGCAAGATTAAAAGCCACTATCTTTCTAAACATAATAATCCACTAGAAAGTCAAAAACTTTAGTTAAGTGTCATTGTTGTTAAAAAAAACCATTGTTAATAAAAATATAGTAAAAACATTAGATTATCATAAGTTGACCACAAACATCTCCTTTTATTAACTTGTCATTCCTATAGGTTCAACTATGACGCATGAATATGAGTTTGATTTTTCACTCACTAGCGTCTACACTCCGAACATCTCTCTCGAACCCAACACACCTGGCAATCATGTCCGTGGGTTCAATAATCTCGAAAACCGTCACTTCCATGAAGGACGTATTGTAGACACCTCTACAATTCGAAGAAGGTATCAATACCTCCTTCCGAGCCATAGGACTAGAATGTCTTCTTGAAATCAACGAGAAGATATGTCCAAGGTTCATAATAGAATTCTTCCGTCAAGTCGAACTAGTTCGTAACGAGGATCGCTCTCTATCTATTTGGTTTTATATCAAAAACCAAAAGTTCACTCTAACCCTTGGGCATTTTGCTCACATCCTCCGGATTCCAAATCATGGACAATGTGCCTTCACCGAAGATTGGTATCTTGATTCTCTCTTCAACTTTCGTGAAGAAAATAGTCCATATTGTTCACACATACCCTCTCCGGAAGATTTAAATCGCATAATATGCAAACCTCGACCATATTACTCCGATCCAAACATTATCTTTACAAGGGATATCCGAGAAGAGTACAAGCCTCTTGCACTCATCCTACGTGAAAATGTTTGGAGTCTTAGCGGAAATCGAGAAATCCTTCCCGCTTGTTGTGCTCACATGTTGTACTTGTTTGCTAACACAACAACCATACAATCTCGCCTACTTCTTCGCAAGGCTAATTGCAAATCTTCAAGGCTCCAAGAATAAACTCATCCCTTATGGAATGTTCTTGACACGCCTCTATCATAATGTTATGCACTTCCATCCTCAATTTCAAAGTCCGTTGTACGTACTTGTGAACAAGATGATGGAACCGCTAAACATATCTCTCATGAAGACTTTCTTCATTCTTGATTCCACCAACACTCATCAATCACATAATGATCCTCCTAGTGAAAACACTCAAGGAAACCAATAGTATTCCAAAATAGGATCAAATCTCTTGTACTCGTGCTTTATCAATGTAATCCAATTTCCTTCATGAAATAAAACATTTTACATTTGATATCTTGGTATTAGAAATCTCTTTAGACTATCCTTGAGATATAATGCATTGTCAAGATCATTGCATACATTTAGTAAAGGTCCTGCTGAGCAGATGGGCGGATCCCAAAGATTACACTAGACGGATCCCTACTCTTAGGGAACCGTGGGATCCGGCGAACAGCAATTGCAATTACAAGCATTGTATTTCAAACACATTCTTAGAACACCTCACACTAAGCTAAACATAGTGTCATAAGGCAAATTAAGTCCTTATCAAGATAGGTTAATCTTTCCCATTCATACATAACTCACCGAGGTCACACTCTAAAAACGCTTGTAGATCTACCGTTTCTTTTTAATCCATTACTCTTCCGATCTTAAACTCACACCTCATTTTCTACTTGATCCCTCACATCTAGTCTTAGAAATCTTTCAATTATGGCAAAATTGATCATATCCTCACCTCCAAGATGATCAAAGTTGATCAAAATCTAGTTTTCCCATCTCAAAAGCTTCTAGGATACTTTCCAAAACACTATCCTAAGACATAACCTGATCTCTAGGATCATTTAGCTTCAATTGACACTCTAAATCTTTAGTGTCATCCTTGCTCATCCATTGGTACTCTTGAAAGTTCCAAATCCTTCCATAAATGACAATCATTAGCTACATCACTCATTACCTTCAATTACTCAAGCATCCCTTCATTTAAAACACTTAGGAGGACTGAAACACTCAAGATGATATAGGTCTTAGATCTTAGAAACATCATTTCCACTCTTTCATAGCTGGTGAGAGCCGGATCCCTAGGATTAGCCTAGGCGGATCCCTCTCGATGAGGGAACGTGGGATCCGGATGACGGTTTATGTCAATTCTTGCAAAAACAATCATTTCAACTTATCTTCCTAACTCAAAAACTCCATCTCATCTTAAATGAGTTCCTAGATCAGTGCATCCTCTGAAGTTGACTCTTGTGCATGTCAATCATCACATTTCAATTAATTCTAGTGGCTTAAGGCTTAAATGCACTTGCCGAATCTCTTAGTTTATAAACCACCTTATTAGGACCTCCATAGTCATCACTCTCATCCTAACTTTCAGCTCTTGCAAACTCTTGAAATCATCTCATCATGAGGAAAACCCCAAGTAGTAACTTATCCACCAAAGAACCACCCATGAAAAGAGCTCGTGTTATACCCGAAATTTCCTCAACCGAATCATCTCCGGTCAAGACAACAAATGATAGAATCCTTCATCATCCAATCAAACCAATTCCTAAAAGTATAGTACCCACAAAACTACCTTTGCCAAACACCACCATACCTCCTAGGCCAAACAATATCATCTCCACCAAACCATCACCATTGATTCCTAGAGCTATTTCATTTACATCCCCACTATCATCACCACACCTCTACAATTTAGAGGACTTGCCTCCTAGGCCGTCTCATCCGCTTCCACCGACAACATTCTCCTCATTAGGAGGAATAATGGTTCAAAATCAAGGTGTTGAGTCAACACTTGCTCCGGCTTCCTTCTCGGCGTTTTCATCATATAATTCCATTTGGATTATGACAAATCATCAAAGTCAACCACCCGACCATATGGAAGTTGACACTTCTCTACCACCACCATCATTCTTGGTTGAGTCATTCTTAAATGCACCTCCACCAATCCATCCATCGTTTGAAGCTCCAAGCGCTTCACTTGATCCTTTGAATCAAGCCATTTCATTTCATCCACCACCACCACCTAGCCATGACAAAGATTGCTATCATTGTCAACATGTTGAAAGTTTGATACATGAAGTACGAGAAGACCAACGTTTCATGTTCTATCATCTCCTCGACCGTTTCGACGAGATTAAACCTAAACAAAACTTGAGCTAGAAGATTATAGTGGTATCTTAGCTTCAAGCGTTAGGTGATCTAGAAATTCCTAGTCATGTATTGTCTATTTTCTTGTTTTTCGAGTCATGTATATCATAACTCTTGTTTATTAAATGGAATTACATGCTACTTGCTATATTTCTGAGTATGTGAGTATACTATATAATCCATATCTCTTTTCGGTATTAACTTTTGTTGTTATACCAATCTTTGCTGACTTTATTCATCAGCCAGACGGATCCCTCAGATCTGCCTAGACGGATCCTTACTAGGAGGGAACCGTGGGATCCGTGAGACAGAAATATCTCTTTCTACTAACTTGAATCACATTTGCAGGAAATTGTGAATTATTCTTGATTTCTAACCTTTGTTTTGTAGTTATTCAATTTACATATGAAGACTTTGACACCCTAAAGCTAGGGGGAGCTTTATGTCAAAGCAATACATTGCCAATTACTTGCAATACTAGGTTTACATTTCGTGACATCCCTTTGCAAATATTGCAATCATCAAGGGGGAGCACATTCGTCTCGTAGACGATATCTTTTGCAAACTTATTTGCAAACAAACTAGATTAGTATCATTTACTTGACGCCCTTGCATAGGGATGGACTCGTCAAGGGGGAGTAAAAGACGAGATCCTTTCCCATTATTTGCTCTCTATTCCTTTTTACTTTTTCTTTCACATGTTTTTCTTAAAAATAATGTGTTGCCTTCCTTCAAACACTTTTTGTTTCGACAAAAAGGGGGAGAAGAAAGTAAAAACTTCAAATTCAAATTTTTACGAATTTTTAGCTTTTTCCTTAAAATAATTTTATGTTTTGTCATCAACAAAAAGGGGGAGATTGTTAATACAAATAAGCAGTAAAAACGTTTATTTATATTTTACGATCTTCTAATGTTTTGTCGATAACAAAAGTAAAATCATTTTAACGAAACAAATAGAGTACGTAAATAGTTTGAGTTAATAGTTTTCTAACACACTTACGTTTTCACATAAAACACTAAAACAAGCTTAAGTAATTTTATGATTTAAATACATATGTACAACAACTAGTGTTTACATATTGGGTTAAACATATACTTAAACTAAGTATACTAAAATGAGTAAAAACTAAGTATATGCTAAAATGGGTAAATACAAGTATATATTAAATGGGTAAATACTAGCTAATGGTTTTGACCCATAACCCATGGTTTTATATATACCACTTAACCAAGTTCATTGTATCCTTAAGATACATTGTATCTAGAAAGAAAACCATGGATCAACCCATAACCCATGACCCATGACCCATAACCAAAAATACCCATGGGCAAAGAGGAGCGGACCACGGATCCCTAGCTTTGTGCTAGCGGATCCCTTGTGGTAGGGATCCGTGGGATCCGGGAACGATGAGGTTTTTCTCTATAAATAGTGAGCCATTTCTTCATTGTTTCTCACCCCTTTCAAATATACTTTCTCCCCTGAGTTTAATCTCACTAACTTTAGATCCAAGAGATCTATGTTTGTAGTTTTGTTTTTGTGTGATCTTTTAGGTTCCTCTTAAAGGCAAGATCACCACCTTTGAAGTCGAGCAAGCTCAAGTCCATGAGTTGCCATGCTTCCTCATCATCAAGGCTACTGAAGTCTTCTTGTTGATGATTCCTTTCTCTCTTCAAATAAGTGTAGGGTTGAAGACATTAGTGAAAGATGTCTTAAGAGTCAAGACGAAGATATTAGTGAAGGGTATCTATCGTCTATAGGGTAAAGCACTTGTGGTAGGTGCTTGGAAGTCAAGACAAAGAAGCATTAGTGAAAGGTGCTTAGAAGTCAAGACAAAGAAGCATTAGTGAAAGGTGCTTAGAAGTGAAGACACAAGACATTAGTGAAAGATGTCTTGTAGATCTAGTCAAAGGCATTAGTGAAAGGTGCCTTAGATGTACATTCGATATGGTGTGTTTCGATGTACAAGATAGACTAGTATTAGATCCAAGGATATTGATATCCTTGATGATGTTGTAAAGGAGTAGATCTCCTTTGGGATTAGTCGTTGGTGTAGTGTGGTAGTAGTTCCTCCATTGCAATGGAACTAGGTGCTTAGCCTAGTACCTAATAAAGGGTAGCTGACGTTGTGAAGGTGTAGTTCACCTAAGGTGTGAAAGAACTAGGTACTTAGCCTAGTACCTTATAAAGGGTAGGCGACGTTGTGTAGGTGTGGTTCACCTTGGAGTGAAAGAACCCGGTGGTTAGCCTAGTACCGGAAAAAGAGTAGGCGACGTTGTGAAGGCTTCTCCGCCATAAGGAGATTGGTGTAGTGATTACGAACTCTCGAGTAGGTGACTCGGGGAGTGGAGTAGGGCAAGGAAGGTGACCTTGTAGCCGAACCACTATAAATACTTGCGTTGTGGTTTTGTGCTTCTTACTCTTATCTTTTCATTACTTACCTTTATATGTTTGTTTATCAACATCCAACACACATATCCAAATAGATTGACATAATTCAATCTAAATAGATTAAAATGAAGTTTTAATTAGTAAAACTATTCAACCCCCCCTTCTAGTTTTCCACAAATTCTATGTTCTGCACTGTAAATTTGAGGATTTGGTTTGAATGCTCTATGTGAAAACTTTGGTTTGTAAACAGCAAGAATTGGTCCATATCTATTTGGATTTGGTTTAAAGGTGAACTTTTGAATTTTTTTGATTGACTCACCATGTTTGTAAACAACATTTCGAAACTCTTTGATTTTGTGTTGTAAGTCGACAATTTCCTCAAGATAGTCATCTATTTGTCTCCTCGAATGCTTTTTGTACTCACAAAACTGTTTTTGACAAGTTAACAACTCAGACTTGGCTCTTTGAGTTTCCGAAGTTAGAGCGTTAAGTTGTTGTTTATGGTCAAATTTTAATTGTTCTATTTGAGAAAGCAAAGCATTCTTGGATGCAACTAGATCACATATCTGTTTTTCCAAGGATTTTTCATTATGGTATGATTTTACAAAAGCGACTTCAAAACCTTTTTCACGTTTCTCTTTGGTTTCAAAAATGTTGAGTTGGAACTTATAGCATTTATCATCCTTAGTCAACAGTGCAAGTTTATCTTGCAGTTTCTTATTGATGTCATTGCACTTTTCCAGTTGAGATTGGGTGGTCTGAATTAAGTTGGTCATGAGCTCAAGATCTTGATTAGATAAAGGTTCATCTTGTTCAACTTGAGTCTCAACATGATCATTATTTAGATCCTCAAATATAACCACGGAGTCAACTTGATTATCAATATTAACCATAAGGTCATCTTGATCATCAAATATAACTACGGGATCCATTTGATTATCGTCGGAATGATATGTCGAAGATTCATGTTGAACACTCTGAGCCTCGTCGGATGCAGATGTTGGCGGAGATATCAGATCATTAATGAGTATATTTTGTTCCGGTACCTGAGACAAGCCATCAGTGTCATACACTGGGGCTGTGTCACTCATGTGGAGCTCTTGCATGTTTGCCATTAACATCACAGCTGCATTAGCTTGCAAGTCCTCCATGTCATCATCGGAATCTGCATTAGCCATGAAGCTCGTTCCTTGTTGGTAAGTGTTCCACCGACTTCATCCTTGAGAGCCAAGAGTAATGCCTCTTTGTGATAAGCGCCTCTTGTTTCGGTTTTGGGCATGCATTAGCGGATGACCCTTCTCATTGTAGTTATAGCATCGGAGACCATTAACCCCAGTCTGAACATTTCCCTGATCAACCACGTGAACCCTTTGTTGTGGAGCACCCATGTTATTCCTTCCATTAATATTAAACCCTTGACCACTACCCATTGGACGACCATTTCCACGATTCTGAACCTCAACTCTTCCATTGTTAACAACAGCTTGATTTCTTGTGTTTGATGAGGTACGAATGCGATTGTTGGATTTGTTAGCAAATCGACCGAATGCTCTGGAAATCATTACAAATCCTTGATTCAATGCATCGAAGGCTTGTGCATTCTCATTTGATTCACTGTAGAGTGCTTGATCATTGTTGTTGTTGTATGGAACCAATTGAGTTTCTTGTGATTGTTGTTGTGATGGATCATATGGTGTTATCTGAGCAGTTGGTTGTGGAGGGTTTGTGAAGACAGTTGGCAAGTTCGGAAATTGAGGATAACATGCTTGAGTGAACAAAGCAAAAGTTTGATTATCCGGGAGTGAAGTAGGGACTCCACAGATGATTCTTTCTCTGTCAACTTTCTTTTGATGGTGCTTCAAGTAGTCATACAACAATCCGTAAGTAGCTTGATGAAGATTCTTCGCTTGACGAATGAATGTAACATACTTCTCCCAATCAGGACCAAGACAACTCAGGAACTTTGTGTTGATTGCAATTCTTGGCATAATGATATTATGTTTATCCAAGTCATTGATGATGTCTGAGAACCGATGATGATATGAATCTAATGTCTCCCCTGGTTCAATCATGAAATGTTCATATGCTAAGTAGATTTTGGATTCTATGTCCTCTTGATTGAGTTAAGTGCCTTCCATTAGAAGATGAATGTGCTCCCACATTGCTTTAGCAGTCTTCTGAGCATCAACACTATGAAGTATCGGATTGGGTAATCCCAAAAGGATATATTGCATTGCAAGTTCATCGGCTTCTAAGTGAAGAAGTTGTTCAGTAGTAAGTTGATCAAGACCGACAACGTTGGTAACATCATCTCTTGGTGGATTAGCATTCGATCTCAGTACGGTGATAGTAGGCATCTGAAAAGGGGCTTCAAGGATGACCTTCTTCAAAAACTTACCATGTAGCTTTTGAGATCACAAAACCTAAAGAACCTTATCACCCATTGATCGTAGTTTCTGGGAGTGAGCATTGGAGGTCTATCAAGGGATCCAGCTTCATGAATGGATTGTTGGCTACTTAAAGCTTCACACATCTTTGCAAACCAAGAGGGTTCTTTTGGCGTTGTAACATTCATAGCATACTTAGCCGGATACTGATATTGGAAGTGGTTACAATGTTGAATTTGTTGACGAGGGTTTGGTTGAACCATCTGTGGTGGAAGAGAGTTTGCTCCTTGAGAAAAGTACATTTGAGACGACTGTTGAAATTGTTGTTGAAATTGTTGCAATTGTTGTTGAGATGGTGGAGGATATTGTTGATATTGTTGTTGTTGTTGTTGAGGATACTCATGAGGAAAGTAGTGAGAGTATGGTGGTTGAGACATCTTGAAACTTGTGTTGATGATGGATCTTTGTAGTCGAATGAAACTTTGTTGATGAAGTAACCTTAAGCGTAGAAAACAGCTTATGCGTAGGCAGAACCTTACGCGTAATACCCAACTTACGCGTAGTGATAGCTTACGCGTAGACTTGAGAAAAAACTTAGCTTAGGCGTAAACCAAAGAATTAGTAGTAGAAACCTTTCCGTAATATTTCCTTAGGCGTAAGACAAGCTTAAGCGTAGGAAATGCTTAGGCAAAGAAGTTGCTACACGTAAGTTTTAGGCTTAGGCGTAAAACTAGGGTTTTACCCAAAAAATCCTTTACACTTATCCAAGTGTAAAAGATATCCAAAGTCGAAGTATTTTCAGGCTCATCCAAGCAAGAAAACACTGAGTAAACCAATAGCTTTGAAGATCAAGTGAAGTATTCCTTATGCGTAGATTGCTGCTTAGGCGTAGACTTTGAGTATACGAGTAGAACTAGGGTTTTGTTACGAGTAGAAAGTACCAACTTTTGCCAAAACTGATTTTTATGCTTAAAAGTGTTTTGTAACCTGATTTTAATGATGAAATAGCTTCAATATCACCAAAATAACTAGAAAGTTTGAAACTTGATGATTCAAAACAAATTTTACCCTTACGCGTAGACAATACTACCCGAATCAAAAACCAAGCAAAAACTATTCTACACACGTAAAGTTTGAAACTTGATGCAAAAAACTTAAACTTTAACACCCAATAAACCTTAAACCATAAGAATCTTGAGTTTACAAGTGAATCAAAGCTTTAAGCTTAGGAAAGTTATGTTCGTTCAAAAACCCACGCGTATGAAATAATAACTTCAAAAAAAAACAAAAGTGTTTCACCCAACTAGATGGCGATTGATACCACTGTTAGGTCACCATAATATAACACAAGTAACAATATGTAAGAAATAAGATGAAGGAAGATCGGATGAACACTACACACAATATACTCGTATGAATATGTGAAAGGATAGGCGTATGATATTAGTGAAAGTGAACAACCAACCTTCCAAGGAAGGTTTACAACTCTTTATATAGGGAAGGGAACTAGGGCAACATGTCTAGTCCCTTCCTTCCTTATTGGGCTTGGGCCAAGGCTTATGGGCTTTCTACATAAGCCTTGCCATTAATAACTCACTTAAAAGCCTAATTAAGCAACCTATTACATATTGATTACTAACATTAGAAATACAAGTTAGGAGTGTTTCCAACAGAAACTAGGGGGTGTCCCATATTTGGGATGAGTTATATACTCCGTTGTTGGTTTTGAAACAAGGGTGTCCAATATTTGGGATCAACACGAAAACAAACAAACCGAAACGAACTTGAAAACCAGTTATCGGTTAGCTTTTAACGGAATGTATAATCAGTTGTTTTAGTTTTAATTTTGAAAATGACAACCGAACTAAACCGGGAGACCTAAAAATTTGATATATACATATATTTTTCTATATGAATTACTAAAGCTTAAATCTGGTATCTTATCATAGGTTAGCGATGTTTACCATTTTACCATATTTAAACTACTTTCTTAGCATATTTAAATAGGTTTGTGGTACAATAAAAAGTCACTGACATTTAAAAATTATGAAAAAATTTTTTACCGTCCATTTCAAAATCCTTTTTTAATCTCATATTTTTTTCACAAAACATCTCTTCCCCATAATATCTCTTCCATCTTTATGTCACCAAGTTTCACTCTCTTTTATAAAAAAAACAGAAAGATACACACACAACCTCCATTTCAGTGGCCACATAAAAAACCTTCACAAGATCACACCACCTCTACCTCACCAGCCACAACACTAACTGCAACACTCTGATCATCTTTGATTTCGAACTCGACGAATTCGACGTCTGGAACGTCGCCACGTCACTACAAAACACCATACGCCTCATCCAAACGGATCTCAACCAAATCATTGAAAAAAAAATGAATTGGTGAAATGCGAAAGTCGTTGTTGCCAGTGAATGTACCAAATTGGTCTAAATACCAAAACAAATAATCAAAGAGTTAACATTTATTATGCAGATGTGATATGACGGTAAATTTGTTTATGGTGGAGATGCAAGTTAATGATTAAAAACATTGATGAACAAAGTATGTTGCTGAAGTATATTGATGAACAACATGAATTATGATGAATACTGATGAACAACATGGACATTGATGTTGTCTTGTTCATGAGTTTGTGATTTGGTTATGATATTTGAATTTTGTGGAGGAGTTTGTATTGAGAATGAGAGAGAAGCCAATTAAGGCGGGAGAAGTTGTTATATTCTCATTAACCAAAATGAAGTTACATCAGGCTTATTTATAGACTTCAAGAATTCAAACTATAAAAGTCAACTAAGCTACAGACTACATCAAAAGCTAATTACAATACTGGATTAAACTATCACAATTAACACTAAGACTTGCTACATTACAAACACACATTACATTATATCACAACACACTTGAATCTTGTTATGCAGCTTGAACTTGGATGGTTTAGTTGACTTGTCCTGTTGTAGCTTGATGTTTTGAACTTGATGGCTTGTAGCTGAACTTGTAGGTTCTCCTTTACCCCCCCCCCCTCAAGTTGGCAGTTTAATAGGATCACAAATGCCAAACTTGGAGAGACAATTGTAGTGTAGAGCTTTAGGAAGGCCTTTAGTTAACACATCTGCAGCTTGGAGAGAGGATGGAATGAAAGTAGGCATAACTTGGTTGTTTTTTATCTTATCTCTGACAAAGTGGCAATCAATCTCTATGTGTTTTGTTCTTGCATGATGAATAGGATTAGAAGCAAGAGCTATGGTGGATTCATTGTCACATAGGATTGAAACTGGACCAGATATAGGAACTTGAAGATCTTTGAGTAAGCATTGGAGCCAAGTAATTTCACAAGTACAATCTGAAAGGGCTCTATATTCAGCCTCTATGGAAGATCTTGAGACTACTAACTGTTTCTTAGAATACCATGAGATGAGACAAGGACAAAGAAATATGGCATAGCCAGTCACTGATCTTCTGGTGATGGGACAAGCTGCCCAGTCACTATCACAATAGGCTGACAGTTGTAGATTATTGGTTCTGGGAAAGTGTAAACCTTGTCTTAGACATAGATTGATATACCTGAGTACTTTGTACAATGCATCCATATGAGTAGTTCTTGGTTGATGGGAGAATTGGCTAAGAGCTTGTGCTGCAAATGACAGATTTGGTATAGTAATTGTGAGGTAAATGAGTTTGCCAACCAGCTTTCTGTATAGGGAGGGATCTGTAAGTGGTTCACCATCTGTGAGATTAAGAGGTTTGATAGGGTCCAGTGGTATGGTGGAAGGTTTACCATTAAGAACTTCTGCACACTAAAGGATATCCAAAGCATACTTTCTCTGTGACATAACAAGGCCTTTGGAGCTTTGAAATATTTCAATGCCCAAGTAATAATGAAGAGGACCAATGTCTTTGATGCTAAATTTGTTGTGAAGTTGAGTCTTGATGCCTTGTATCATGGATTTGTCATTTCCTGCTAGAATTATGTCATCAACATAAATGAGTAGAACAAGAATGTGAGAGCCTTTGATGTAGGTGAATAATGAGGTGTCAGCATAGCTTTGAAGAAAGCCCAAAGAGAGTAAGAAGGTGGTGAGTTTGTTGAACCATTGTCTATTGGCTTGTTTGAGACCATAAAGAGACTTCTTAAGTCTGCACAGTGTGTTAGGAGGAAAAGTAGTAGAACAACCTTGTGGAACAGTAATGTATACCTCTTCATGAAGATCTCCATGCAGAAATGCATTGTTGATATCAAGTTGCTCAATGAACCAATTATGATGAATTTCAACAGCTAGTAGAGTCCTAACTGATACCATCTTAGCCACAGGTGCAAAGGTTTCTTTGTAATCAATGTCCTCCTTCTGTGTAAATCCTCTGGCTACAAGTCTTACTTTGAATCTTTCAATGGTTCCATCAGCTTTAAACTTGATTCTAAAGACCCTTTTACTTCCAATTAGGATTTTTCCAGCAGGTAAGAGTGTGATTTCCCATGTACCATTGGATTAATAAGTCTTTGATTTCTGTGTGCATTGCTTCTACCCACCTAGGATCTTTTGATGCTTGGAGGTAAGTGTGTGGTTCAACAGTGTTGTTAATGTTGTTGATGAGGCACCTGGAAATTGGTGTTCGGATGTTGGAGTAGTTGATGAAGTTTGTGTAATGATGTTTGTGAACATTGTGGATAAGGGATTTTGGGAGTGTGCATTGATAGGTAGTGAGTTTTGAAGGTTGATGTTTGGTTCTAGTGGAGATTATTTATGGTGGAGGAGGTTGTAGGGGTGATGGTGGAGATGGGGTTGGTTGTGGTGTTGGTGTTGCAGTTGGTGTTGGTGTTGGTGGAGTAGGAGGTTATGGAGGATCAGTTGATGTAGTGTTTGGGTTGATGGCTTGCGAGCTTGTAGGTGTAGGAGTAGATGGTAATTCTGAGGATGTGGATTCAGTGGATGGTGATGAAGTGTGATCAGTTGGAAATGTAGGAATATTGTGTGATGCAGGGGATTGAGGAGGTGTAGAGGTGGTTGGTTGAGGTAAGGATTTTGCAAATGGGAACTCAGTTTCATCAAATAAAACATGTCTACTTGTGATGGTTTTGTGAGTGATTGGATCATACAGAACATACCCTTTTTGAGTGAATGAGTAGCCAACTAGGATATTAGGGATGGATCTTTGGCTAAGTTTTTCTGAACTATGGTGGTGTACATATGCTTTACAGCCTATGATTCTGAGGTGATCAAGTGGTGGTGGTTAGTTATGTAGGATCTCATAAGGTGATTTGTTGTGAATTGGTTTGGAGGGGAGTTTGTTTATGATGTATGTGGCAACAACTAGACAGTAATCACAAAAGTGATTTGGAAAATGAGCTTGGTACTTCATTGCTCTTGCAATTTCTAAAAGTTGTTTGTGTTTCCTCTCAACTCTGGCATTTTGTTGAGGTGTGTTTCGGCATGAGGTTTGGTGAAGGATTCCATGAGTTTGAAAGTATTATGTTAAGTGTGAGTTGAGAAATTCTGTGCCATTATCACTTCTAATGGTTTTGACAGTTTTACCAAAGTGGTTTTGGACATATGCACAAAAGGTTTTGATGTTGATGGTTGTATGAGTTTTGTTAGGCATTAAGTATGTCCAAACAGCCCTTGAATGGTCATCAACAATGATTAGGAAGTATTTGAATTTGTTAATGGTTGTATGTTTGTATGGACCCCAAACATCCATATGAATAAGATCAAACAAATGAGTTACATAAGATGTGCTTGTGTTAAAAGGTAAACTGTGTTGCTTTGCTAAAGGACATACATCACAAATAGAAGTAGAATTACATCTAAACAGTGGAGCTAGTGGCTTTATTCTTTTAAGAACAGTAAATGAAGAGTGACCAAGTCCTGAATGCCAAGTGGATGAGTTGGTGGTAGTGTGTGAGATAGCAGAGGAGATGAAGGAACTTGAGGGTGGTGGTGAGATGAAGTATAGACCATCACAAAGGGTGCCATGTGCAACCCTCTTGTTCTGGTCCTGGAATATACAATAAGAGGTAGTAAGTGTGAGTGAAATTGAGGTGCCATAAAGTAGTTTACTCACTGAGATAATGTTGTATGTAAATGAGGGTATGTATAACACATTTTGAAGTGTGATATTTTCATTAAGGGTGGCTGATCCATAGGTTGTAACCTTAACTATTTGGCCATTGGGTAGTGAGACTAAGATGGGTGTGGTGAGTGTATGGACATTATGCATTAGGGTGAGTGTGATTGAGATATGGTCTGTTGCACCACTATCAATTATCCACACATCTTTAAGATTAGTGATTAAAGTAGCAATGAACTTAGGAATCTTAAGGCTGTTGGATGAAAAGCTACCTTGTGAGATACCTCCTTGATTGTTTTGTAGCATAAGCAGAACCTGATTGAGCTGATTCTGCAGCTGATCCATCCTTGCAGACACATGTAGATCACCAACTTGTTGGTTTGGATGGACTTGTAAACTTGCTGGCGCATTCTGTTGCCTTGGCTCCTTTTGTCCAAACACCATATTGACTGTCCTAGTAGTCCTGTTGTCATGAGAGAATTTGTTAAACTTTGGTGGCTGATACTTTCCATGTAATGGATGGCCTACTAGGTACCCAACAAGTTTCTAACATTCCTCTTGGAGGTGTCCTTCTTTACCACAATTCCCACAATAAACTCCCTTCTTAAAGGCGTTTCTCTTATCTGTACCAACATTTGGAGTGAAGGTGGTTCTCCTGTCTGTGCCAGTGTTTGGGTTAAGAGTGTTTGGCTGACTTGTGGTGTTGTTTCTCTAAGTTGGATTGTATGTAGGCCTTGATGAGTTGGTGTAGGTGTTGAAAATGGTTGATGCAATGGGTTTTGCACTAAGACCCTTTCTTTGCTTTTCTTCTTGCCTTATCATAGTGTAAGCCTTAGTCGCTGTTGGTAATGGTTACATGAGAAGAATCTGTCCCCTAACATTGGAATACCCTTCATCAAGACCCATCAGAAACTGAATTAACCTCTTCCTCTGATCTCTTTCTCCATTGACCCTTCCATTCTCATAGTTGCAAGCACAAACACACATATAGGGTGCCTCTAAGGAATCAAATTCATCCCACAGTCCTTTTAACTTGTGATAGTAAATTTCAACAGTGTAATTTGCTTGTTTCAATTGAATCATATCATTGGTTAACTGATAAATCCCGTGCCCATCAATTTGTGCATAGTGCTCTTGCAATTCAACCCACAACTTTGATACAGAATTGATGAAATTCAAAGTGTTGCTTATTTGCTCACTTACAGTGTTCAAGATCCAGGATATAAGCATATCATTATTTCTTTCCCATAGTGGTCTAAGATCATAATTCAACCCAGGTTCATCATACTCACCAGTTACTATCTTCATCTTATTCTTTGCATTTAGAGCTATCATGATGGATCTTTTCCATGAAGAATAGTTGTCAGAACCACTGAGCTTCTTGGAGATGATAATTAATCCTGGATGATCTGTTTGATGTAAGAAAAGTGGGTGATTAGAAGTAATTTCATCATTATGTGTGTTGTTATCAGATGCAGTTGAAGGTGAGCTTGTAGTTCCTGCCATTTTTGGATTTGAATGATTTTGTGAATTTGACGAGAATTTGGTAAATTTGTTGTGGTATTTGTGTTCTTGATGTGATTGTGAATGGAAATCAAGTTGTTTAACTAAAATTGGTGGTGTTTTGATGAATTGTGGTGGTTTTTGGTGGTTTGTTACGACGGTCAAAGTTAGTTATGATAGTCAAAGTTAGTTATTGATGGTGGTTTCAATTATTAGTGGCGGAATAAAGTGGTGGTTGATGGTTGAGCTTGATCGTCAGCTCTGATACCATATTGAGAATGAGAGAGAAGCCTATTAAGGCGGGAGAAGTTGTTATATTCTCATTAACCAAAATGAAGTTACATCTAGCTTATTTATTGACTTCAAGAAGTCAAACTATAAAAGTCAACTAAGCTACAAACTACATCAAAAGCTAACTATAATACTGGATTAAACTATCACAATTAACACTAAGACTTGCTACATTATAGACACACATTACATTATATCACAACACACTTGGATCTTGTTATGCAGCTTGAACTTGGATGGTTTAGTTGACTTGTCCTGTTGTAGCTTGATCTTGTGAACTTAATGGCTTGTAGGTGAACTTGTAGGTTCTCCTTTAGTTTGAAAATGATGGATAAAGAAAGGGGGAGAAGTGGAAAGGTGAAAGGAAAAAAGAGATGAGAGAGACAATAAAGAGTACACATGTCAACCCTATATTACTTTTTAGAGTTTTTAATTTAATCCTCTTTTTATAAGATCGCAACCTTATTTAAATAAATTTTCATGGATTATGCACAAATGGTTTATAAGTTCTTATAAATTGGCATTGATTTGGCTTGATATAATTTTAGTCCTATGTGGCCAATAGATTAATTTTGGTTATATAACTTATGCAAACATCCAAACACAATGTGCTCACACAAATTCTAATGAAATTGAAAGCATTGAATTCAGGTTTTTCTTGTAACCAAAAATGACACTAAATTCAAGTTAAATTTGCGATTCGGTTTGAACAATAAATTAATCAAGGTACAAAATTTTTCATGAAGTGTGAAAAGCTTAATATAAATAACCCGAGAAAAATAAATGAACCAATGAACACCAAAGGGTGATGGCATGCTTTCTTTAAGGGAATTGATTTGAACTCGTATTTTTTATTGACAC
The DNA here is from genome assembly GCA_910596185.1 of Chrysanthemum makinoi. Taxonomy (NCBI): domain Eukaryota; kingdom Viridiplantae; phylum Streptophyta; class Magnoliopsida; order Asterales; family Asteraceae; genus Chrysanthemum; species Chrysanthemum makinoi. The sequence goes on from OU343224.1 coordinate 93,407,265, forward strand.
ACTCAATTTAATGCATTAAATACTTGCACATTATATGCAGTATGCTTTATCTGCTTGAGTAGTTAAGTGTCCAAATCAAATAAAAAGTGTATAAATCACATCCTTTTGTTTAAGGTCAAGGTTCAAAACGGGTCCTCGTCTTCTTTTTATGGAATAAATAGCGTTTAGAACGTCATTTTTGCCGAATTAAGAAGAAAAAAGTTCATTCAGGGACAAATGTGTTTATTTTTTGGGTTTTCCCTCTCAACATACAAACCACAGGGACGATATATGTAATTTACTCTTTAAAAAAAAATCTTTAATTTTATTTTACGAAAATACTTTAATTTTATTATAATAAATTAAAAAAAATTAAAAAAAAAATAAATTTTGTTAAAAATATTACAAATGTTTTTTTAAAAAAAATCATTTTACTATAACACTTAAAAAAAACTGTTTATTTAAAAAATTAATTTTATAAAACCATTTTTTATAATTAAAAAAAACTTTAAAAAAATTAATTTTGTTAAAAAATATTATAAAAAAAATCATTTTACTATAATATTTAACAAAAACTGTTTATTAAAAAAATATTTTTATTAATTTTTTTAGAATAAATAAAAAATTAGAAAAAATAATTTTTTAATTTTATTATAAAAACGAATGAAGGCGTCATTTTTAATTTTTATACGTATAAATGTCCTTTTTTATAAAAAGGAAAAAAATGTCCGTGTAAGTGTCCATTCTAATGCGTATAAATATCCTTTTTAAAGCGTATAAATGTCCGTTTTAATGCGTTTTCGTACGTTTTTGTACGCTTTCGTACGTTTTATCAAAAACGTATGAAAACGCATTAAAACGAACATTTATATGTTTTAATGCGTTTTTGTCTATTTTTGTACGTTTTCATCCGTTTTTATACGATTTTTCATTTTCTTAGAGTAATAGCAGAGTATCCGCACAATGCGGCGACGGGGTAACTTGTGACTATATTTTGCGGCGAATAAATGTTATTGGGTTACACGTTTTCTTTCACAAAAACTGTACAAATGATAAACGATTTAGATTAAAATAACTTTTCAATCATCACCGCCTCTTTGTCGGCGATTGTTAACAGCCGGGACGACGAGTTTTAATAGTCGGAGTGGAACTTTAGCCGAAACCACAATGCCCGAAGACCTGTTGTTAGAACATCACTAAAACCACAATAAAGATAAAACCCGAAAACCATTCAAACCACCATGCTCGAAGATCTGGTGGAGGCAGTTGTTTAGCCGGTGATGGTGATAATAGCATGTGTGTGTTTAGAAGCTGAGATGAACGTGCGTTAGTTTGTAGGCTTTTTATATATGAAATATGCATTAAAATGGTAGTTATAGTATAGATGCTTTTTTTTTTAAAACCATATTGTAGTTTTTTTTAGTTGGGCTATTAAATCACATTGATTAAATATGCTATTACAATTAATGAGGTTTATAAATATTAGAGGATGCTACAATTGAAGAAATTAAAATCCATAATGTAATGTAACTCATATTCATATGTATGTGTTAGTTTGCAATCCTTCCTATTAAAGAAATGTTTTTTGTCTTAATTTTTTAAAGAGTAAATTACACTGTTTGTCCTTGTGGTTTGTGTTGACCGCAGCCGTTCGTCCTTTGACAAAAAAAATGCACTGTCCATCCTTAAGTGGCAAACATTATGCATCGTTTATCCCTCCATCCAACTCGCCCCACTAATGTGCGTTAACTCACTTAATCCATGTTGGGAATTAAACATAGCAGTACTAACTGTGCTTGATACTGCCAAGTATACAAACTGAACTAGTGAAGATTACACTAGCAGTACTAACTGACTTAGTACTGCTAGTACATATAGTTTGTGCTGCTTGGATGATATGCACAAGTTTTATATTTTCAGAATAGATATTTTATATCTTATACGATTTTATGGTGACAGTTTTCTTGTAAAGGACTCCTTGTCCTATAAAAGGAGGTCCTAGGTTATATTGTAAATGACACCTATACACAATCGATTAGAACAGTCGTGTGAAAAACTTCAAGGTTGTATACCCTGATAATAGCCAAAGTATCCGTATTATTATTTAATAATATTGAAGTGTTTTGATCATTACTTTGTCCATTGCATATTCACTATTCTATTGATTATTTTTCTAAGTGTTATCAAGTAGATTCTGGATACTTGATTAGCATTAAGCTTTGTTTCATTCACAATTGTTTTGGAATCTTACAAGGCAATATACTTATACAAGCTAAGTAGATGCAAGGTTTGAGACTCACAAGTGGTATCAGAGCTTGTGTATCTGAAACTCTGAATTAGAAGAAGTTCATTCCAACCAAGAAGCAATGGAAACTGAAAACAACCAAACATATGTTGCTGCAAAGATCCCCATGGTAAAGCAGGGAGAATACGATGTGTGGAGGATAAAGATTGAGCAGTATTTTCAATGCTGGACTATAATCTCTGGGAGATCATTGAGAATGGAAACTCCTTCATTGTAGTGCCTATTCCAGGCAAAGAAGGAGAACCTCCAACCATTCCAAAGCCAACATCCAGTGATGAAAAGATCAGAAGAAAGAATGATCTAAAGGCAAGAAGCTTGTTGCTATTGTCTCTCCCTGATGAACTATTATTGACCTACTCTAAGCATCAGGATGCAAAGAAGCTGTTTGAAGCTATTGAAGATGGTTTTGGTGGGAATGAAGCCACCAGAAAGACTCACAAGACTCTGCTAAAACAGCAGTTTGAAAACTTCTGTGCTACCAGTGGAGAATCTGTTGATTCCATATACAGTAGGCTTCAAAAGATTGTTAGTAAATTGGCCATTCTGGGTGTATATCTCTCTGTTGAAGATGTGAACTCTAGGTTCATGAGAAGCCTACCAAGTGAGTGGAATACACATGTAGCGGTTTGGACCAACAAGCCAGACTTTGAAAAGATGAAACTTGTTGACCTATACAACAATTTTACAATTGTTGAGCATCAAGTTAAGAAATCCACTTCAACTGCAAACTCAGAGTCACCAAATCTAGCATTTGTGGCTCAACCAAGCAGTGGCAGCACCAATGATATTCTTGAAGTTAGTAGTGCTGGTACTAATTTTGGTACTGCTGGCTCACAGGATACTTCTGGTAGCCTGAGTAATGCCATTGTCAATACATTTCTAGCCAGTCAGCCAAATGGATCTCAGGTTATTCATGATGATTTGGAGCAGATACATGATAACATCAAATAATCCTGAATATTAAGTGTCAATTTCCCCAGATAATGCTCGTATTTTATATCATTTATGTGGATTTACGCTTGTTTTCCTTTATATTTCACTTTCAGGTAAATTACGAGCATTGGAGCTAATGAGACGCGTATTTGGAGATTTTCTTAGAGATTTATGAAAGTATGCCTACTGTGAAGAAGCTACGGCGTAAGCCGTAGCTAGCGCGTTGACTCAGAAGACCAAGTCAGCATCAATTACGGCGTAACTCCCAACTAAGGATTACACCGTAACCAACTAGGTTAATAAATATTTCACGCCGCCATCAGATATGCCGTAACTCCTTCCAATGATTACAACGTAACCATACCAAATGTAACATGTATTGAAGATACAGCGTAACCATTCCCAAGAGTTACGCTGTAACCAGCTTACCAAGAGCATAATTGAGGAATTATTGAAGTTAAGGCGTAACTCTCAACTCAAGTTACGCCGTAACTAGATCGGGCCTATAAATACCAACCCTAATTTCTACATTTTACATCATTCACTTCACACCAAAAAGCAGAGAACGTCAAGAGGGGTCCAAAGGCAGATCTCAGAGAGCCTACTGAGCCATCTCCATAGGAGAAATCACTCCCTAATGATAAGCATTAGCGATTACTTTATATTTTACTTTTGATTCATGTATTTCATTATGTCAAACATTGAATCTTTTTTTTTTCTTTTAATATGATCGGCTAAGCACCTTTGGTGCTAGTCTAGTTATGATTTCTTTATTGTTTTGTTTACTTTTACATGCTTCTGTATAATTGTTTATAGTGTATGCATGCATAGTTCATTGGTAGCTACCCTAGCTTCGGTAGTTTTGAATGGTGGTAGTATCTAGTTGCTTAGGAGAATTGACCAACTAACCCTAAGTAGTTGGATTGAGTTGGGGAGGGTAAGAATTGACCAACTGATGACCATTCCTCGCTTGTGCGAACTAACCAAATAATCACATGTCGTTTGGATGAACTTAAGAAGTTAGGATGAGTGTCTAAGATGCTAGCGCCTGGTCACTCATTGTTACGAATCTTGCATGTAGAGGTACTTAATGACTTGGCTTAGGGGACTAAAAACAACTGAACTTTCAAGGGTAGTAGCTTGATCTCTGGTGGAAGCCTTTGCTGATAAGTTAGGACGAACTGACCAAATGCTGTCCTAGCGACTTAAACCCCCACTTGAATTAATTGGAAGTATTAAGATGTGAACATAACATGATAGGATGAGTAACTAGGTTAGCACACTTTACCTCTATTGATCATAACCACTATTTTACTTATCGCATTTATTTCTTGTTTTCTAGTTAATTAATCATTTCAATCCTAGAAACAATTAAAACCAGTGACACCTAGACTTAATTAGAATCCGCTCACATAGCTATTAGGACGACCTCGGTTTTACCGATTACTACACTACACACGACCGGGTACACTGCCCGTGAGTGCATAAGGTGGACCATAGGTAAACGAGACTTTATAAATATTAAAACCTGGTCAGAAATCCTGCATCAAGTTTTTGGCGCCGCTGCCGGGGAGTTATATTATGATTTTTATTAAGTCTTTTATTTTTTTGTTTTATTTTGCATTATGTTTTCTCACGATTCTTTCAAGTTTCAGGTACCATAGAAGTTGTGAACATTGATGACCTCACTCTGGAGGAATATTTGGCATTGACTAGGGATGAACAAGGGCCATGGATCGTTAGGCCGGCCATCGCTGACGATGCTCAGTTTGAAATCAAGCCAAAATTTATGAGGGAGCTTCGTACGAATCCCTTCTCTGGAAGCATTACCGATGATGCTTACGAGCACGTGGATAACGTGGAATACATTGTCAGCTTATTTAAAATTCCAAGAGTCTCTAACAATGCTGTCATGTTACGTGTGTTCCCTATTTCACTCACTGGAGCTGCTAAAACATGGGTCAATAGATTACCAGCCAAGACCGTCAATACATGGGCTCTCCTAAAAATATACTTCATTCAAAAATACTTTCCTCCATCAAGGACAGCAAACCAACTCGAAGAAATCCATAATTTTAAGCAAGAGGGTGACGAAACGTTGTACCAGGCCTGGGAAAGATACAATGAACTCATGTACAAATGCCCTACTCATGACCTTAATAGCCAGCAAAAGGTGAATGTCTTCTACAAGGGTTTAAACATCTCCTCAAGACAAATGCTCGATTCGCATGGACCAATACCTGGAATGACTCCCACAAGAGGTATAAGTGGGAGTGCGGAAGGCCTTGCAGTAATAAATAACAAACTCGAGAGTCTTGTTAAAGACAAGAAGAAACTAAAGGAAAATGTGCACTCTATACAAGTTGATGGCACTCAATCCACATTTAAAGAAGAAGTCAAGAGGGTTGAAGAGGTGAAATATGGGAATGGTAGGCCGTTCAACGGTTATAATGGTAACGGAACTAAATACCGTGAAAGATCCCAGGGTACTATACGAGAATCAATTCTAAACCGAGTCTTGAAGAGTTGGTGCATAAACACATCGAGGAATCTACTAAAAAATTGACAGATTCAAAGAATGGATGGTCAAGGTGAAAGAGGACACATATATGAACCTACGAAACCAGGATACAACAATTAAAAACCTAGAGACCCAAATTGGGTAGCTGGCTAAAAATCTCAGGACCAATAATGATGAAGCTGTTGTATGTAAAGTAGTATTCGCACAAGACAAGCCCGAAGAAGAGCAGCGTTCCCCTACTGTCACTAATGACCTTTGTGGGATTAATTACTTAACAGAAGATGACAAATCTGAAGAGGACAAAAACCTGTCGTGCCAACTTCCTGAAAAGGAACTTTATCAGGAGAGCTTTATGTTGCCTTGCAGTATCGGTAACCTAAAAATTCCCGCTTCAGCTGATTTAGGGGCTGGGTTAAATCTTATATCCACTTCATTGTTTGATGCGTTAAACCTAACTAATTTAAAAGAAAAAACAATGATGATTGAAATGGCTGATTCTTCTAAGGTTGTACCTCGGGGGGTTGTTGATAATGTTCTTCTAAAAATTGGCAAATTTCTTTTTCCTACTGATTTTGTGGTTATTGACATGGGAAAGCGGGAGCAGTACAACTTAATTGTTGGAAGGCCTTTTCTTGCTACCTGTCGCGCTCATATAAAAGTTTTTGAAAAACAAATTTCTTTAGGAACCGAGGGGGAACGAATTACTTTCAACATGAATGAACAATTGAATCTCGTTTGGAATTTTCAAAAAAGGTTGACGTTGTCAATATACCATTACTTGACCCACCTTTATACCATGAGCTGGGGACTGACAATTGTAAGCAAGATGTTGATAGTTGTAAACATGAACAGGGAACAAGTGGTCAAATTGGGGACATCGATTAAGCTCCGAATCTTAGCAAGCATTGCTGTATTACTATAATGGCTGAACATGACGGATCTATAAAAGCATGGCCCACGTGTAACCCTTTTTGCGAGTTTTGTAACGGGGATACGAAGGTAGAAGAATGGACGTGCCCTCACGAGATTGAGAGACATGACATTTAGTTTGGGAATCTGTCCTTTGAAGATTGGTACAAAGTTAGATTTGGGGACTCGAAAGTCAATGCAGGTTTGATCAAACAACTAAAGCTGGATTACTATGAATATCATCTTCCAGATACGAAGACAGCTGATGAAGGATCAAACATAAGTACCGCCATTGATAATAACAATTCTATGATTGAAGACAACAACTACAGAAAGTCGTGTCTATCATTCAATGAATGGATTTTTCAAAAGTTTGATACCTGCAGCGTCGGCAACACAGTCAGAAAAAGATTTTTTGCTGAATGGATGAATGATTGCCGCAAAGAAACGGAAGAAGTTGGCCAAGTTCGAAGGCCACCGTGAAGCCGCATGGCTTTGAGTCTAACTTAAAGACTCGATAATAAATAAAAGTGCTATTTCGGGAAACAACTCGAATTATCCTTTTTATTTCTTTTATTTATATTTTTGTTGGGTTTTGTGTTTTTAACATTTTTGCAGGAATTAGAGAAAGATTCACAAGTGACTTGAACGGGGACCAGATCTGTCCATCAGTTACATCGTAACTCACCACCATGGTTACGCCGTAACATATCATCAGTATCGATTTTTTCCAAAGCATTACCCATTATGGTGTAATCTCATCTATTGGTTACGCCATAGCTACTCTCCAGTAGCGACTGCCAGGTTTTGCCACAATTACGGCGTAACTCCACTATTGGGTTACGACGTAATCATCCTATAGTTCTAATTCTTTCTATTAACACAATAACCTTGTATTAGTTTTTAAATTAACTTTGTGGGTATTTTCCCTGTAAGCCCTCACGAGACCACACTCGTCCACTTGGGACACCAATTGGTTTAAAAGGCTTGTTGCAAATGCTAAATGCATCCGTGATTCCTACGAAAGTGAGTTACATTTCTTTTTTTTCTTTTTCTTTTTTAGAATTATGCTTGTTGGTTAGTGTGATTTCAGGGAATGAAGTTTGCTCGTGGATGCTTAAGCGAAGGCACGATTATCTTCGTGAGCGTTCTTTCTTTTTGGAGCAAATTTTAGGGAAGTTCTCGCTCTAATTCTACTTTCTCTTCACCTTTATTTAACGTTTAGTATAAAAGGGACTTTGTACATTTCAAGTGAGGGGACGGGAGTAGAATTATTACTTGAACTTTATTGCCCTCGTTTTTCTAGTTTATTTTGAAAAATTATGCTATTTTTAAAATTTTGACATATTTTTCTTAACCTAACTAGATTAGACCTTAGCCGAGCACATTCTAACCCTTGACATTTCATGGTGAGATTAGCCTTATCCGTTTCCAATTATTTACCCAAATCCACCAAATTATAAGTGTGCCGGTGGCTTGTAAACTTTAGAACTTGGCCTTTGCATCATTTCGAGACCATAGATGAGGTATGTTGAGTTCGCTTAATGTATATGGAATAATCAGTTTAAGAAGGCAATATTATAGGATTATCACCCAAACAGCCTATCATTGTGCGTCTATCGATTAGTCACCTCGAATTTTCGACTCCCTTGTTAAACCATTTTGTTGCACTCACCTTTAGTGCAAGAAACCCCTAGATACACCCGTCTGAGCCATTCCTTTCATTTTGTTCACCCAATATATATTGTTTTGTTACACCCATTCACCTCAGCCTACCGTGTAGTCTTAATTTGTGATTAGGAAGTCATTGTTTGCCTAAGTTCAAGTTTTAAGTAGAGAGGTTCGAAAATCATGCTTTCGTCAAAGACTATTATTGAAGATTATTGAAGACCCCCCAAATTCTCATTATGTTCATCTCAAGTGGGGGGATGTTATGTTTAGTTATGATGTATAAAAAAAATGACTCGAAAAAAAAGTTGTATTTATTTGTTTATTGTAAAGTGCAATGTTATAAGCACTATATTTGGAGCTCATCAAAGATTTAGCATCGAGGAGGCCACCTCGGTCACATTTGAAGAATTTAGTTGGTAATTATTGCGCCAACAGTTGAAGAACAAGTAATGTGCCCATCATGACGTTCGCTAATGGCACAACTACTTGGTATATCATGATCCGGTTTCTTCGCCTTAAAACTTGCACTTTGGATGAACGGTAAGTGGTGATGACTTGGTTATAGGTTAAGACTATTTTCTTTGTTATTTTTTCATTACACCAATTAAATCCCATGTCTTATCCTACCCTTTAGTCATGAAGCGTGTCTAGGTGATGAAGCGAGCAATCTTTGGTGTCTTGGCAATGGATTTGGTTATGTATCATTGATTTTGAACACTTTGCCTTGACATGTTAGTAATGAAAACTCACCCTTAACCCATGTCGTGTCTACCCATATTGCTTTCAAGAATTGTTTAGTCCTTAACTCTAGTAGTGGAGATTTATGTAACCGCCAAGCTTATGATAAAATACATGCTATGACCGTGCTTCGAGTGATCACCCCGAAATGGAAACTTAGACTAGTTGAGAGAATTTGAGTGTTTTGTTCCCATTTCGTGAGGTGTTCGGCTTTGATTTATTCTAGCATAAGGGATTTTTAAACTCATATCTTCCAGTTAATGGGGGATATCTTTTTAGGAATTTTTCTAATAAGGTATACTTGAGGGCAAGTAGAGTTCAAGTGGGGGGATATTTGATAACATCAAATAATCCTGAATATTAAGTGTCAATTTCCCCCGACAATGCTCATATTTTATATCATTTATATGGATTTACACTTTTTTTCCTTTATATTTTACTTTCAGGTAAATTACGAGCATTGGAGCTAATGAGACGCGGATTTGGAGATTTTCTTAGAGATTTATGATAGTATGCCTACTGTGAAGAAGCTACGTGATAACATCAAATTAGCCTGATCTTTTATATATCAAATTCCCGTGTTTATAGCCTCATTTGTATTAATATGGTACTTAATTCGTTCATATTCATTCATATTTACATTTCAGGATAAATGAGGCGTTGGAGCGGAAAAGAAGTGGTAAAAGGCCAAATATACGTTCTAAAGATAACTTTACAAGGGCCTTTGGATTTTATGTGAAGATTACTCCGTAACTAGCTAATAAGGTTACGGCGTAAATATGAGCTTTGAAGGATACGGCGTAACCAATTCTTATGGTTACGTCGTAATTATTATCTTGAAGGTTACGGCGTAACATGGCAATTTAGTTACGCCGTAGAGATTATTTCGGAGGGATAAGTTTGAGATGAAGAAGGATTACGGCGTAACTCGGATAATTAGTTACGCCGTAATTAATTACTTGGGCGCAAAGTTTTGAGGTCCAGAGATTAAAAGCGGCAAGTTTATTCGAAGTTTATTGAGTACAAGAACTTGTTATAAAAGTAACAAGTGCGATGAGGGGCCAAAAGTGTCAACAAGAGCAAATTAGTTTAAAGGAATTATGGTGACAATGAAAAGTACGAAATAGATATTTCACATATATATTACGGTGTAATTTTTAGTTACGGCGTAACTAAATGTGTTAGTTACGACGTAATTGTGCGAAAGCCGATTTTATTTGCGTCGAAATTGGTTAAGGCGTAATTTGCACTTAAGTTTACGTCGTAACCATGTCGGGGCCTATAAATATAGCCTTAAATCTGCATTTTTAAGCATCTCTCTTCACCCCTCTCCTAGGGGTCGATTAGGGCACCACTCCAGGGTATTTTCCAGCAGTCCGAAGCCAATTTTGAAGGAAGAATTCACTCGCAATCATCATCATTATTAGCTCTACATCAAGTAATTTGTATCAAACATTATGTTCAATTCAATTTTTGATTTATTCATTTTTGTTGGTATGATTTACTATATGTTTGGCTAAGCACTCTGGTGTTGGCCTAGTTATAATTTCTTAATTCTTTTGTTTACATTTATATTACTTCCGTATAATTATTTCTAAGTGTATGCATGCATAGTTTATTGGTAGCCACCCTTGGTTCGGTAGTTTTGAATGGCGATAGAGGCCAATTTCATAGGAGATTTGACCAACTGACCCTAGGTGAGCGGACTGAGACGGGAAGGGTAAGATATGACCAACTGACGACCCTTTCTACTTGTGCGATTTGACCAACTGATCACCTATCATTTGGATGAACTTAAGAATTAGGGGGTGAGTGTATAAGTTCCTAATGGCCGGGCACTCACTATTATAAATCTAGCATGTAGCGGTACTTAATGACTCGGCTTAGGGGACCAGGAACAACAGGACTTATGACGGTGTGCCAAATTTCTCCTATGGTGGCATCTTTACTGATAGGTTAGGGCGAGTTGACCAAATGCTGTCCTCTCGACTTTGACCCCACCTGAAGTAATTGGAAGTAAGTAGACGTAGAAATAACTAGCTAGGATGAGTAACTAGGTTAGCACCTTTCTCCTTCATTGATCACATCTTTTGCCTTTATCAGCTTTCTTTTATTACCTTGTTTTATTAGTTAATTTTATTTCAATCTTAAAAGCCATTAATATCGTGACATAGACTTAAGTTAATTTCCAATCCACGTAGCTCTTGGGACGACCTCGGTTTTACCGAATACTACACTACACACGATCGGGTACACTGTACGTTAATGCACTAGGGTAGACCATAGGTATTGCGAGACACTATAAATTTAAGACCTGGTCAGTAAAACCTGCATCAAGTTTTTGGCGCCGCTGCCGGGGAGCTATTTAGGATTTTAATTTAAGTTTTTCTTTTCTTTTTCTCTTCTTTTCTGTTTTTGTTTGTTTTTGATATTTCAAGATATGGAAAATTCAGATTTTGACATGCTCACTATGGAAGAATACATTGCTTTGACTCAAGGTGACCAAAGATCGGGCGTGGTATGCCCCGAATTGAATGATGACATCGACTTTGAGATCAGCTGCCAGTTCATGAAGGAACTTAGATAAAATCTTTTCGCGGGAACTAATGATGAAGATGCCCACCTGCATGTGCGAAGAGTATTGGAGATCGCAGATCTTTTCCACACTCCAGGAGTCACTCAAGATGCATTAATGCTTAGAGTGTTCCCAATTACACTCACTGGTGCAGCCAGAAGATGGATGAAGATGCTTCTTGCTGGGTCGATCAATACATGGAATCTTTTGGAGAAAGCATTCATTCGGAGATATTGTCCTCCTTCAAAGATTGCTAAGAAGATGGAAGAGATAAGGAGTTTCAGACAGAAGATGGATGAAACGCTTGATGAAGCTTGGGAAAGATATAATGACCTTCTCTACAGATGCCCAACGCATGATATCAACAACCATCAGATGGTCCTTATTTTCTACAAAGGTTTAAACATCTCGTCCCGCCAAATGCTCGACTCTCAAGGACCTATTCCTACAATGCCACCTGCACAAGCCCTTAGATCAATTGAAATGATGGCTGACCATTCACGAAATTGGTATGATGGAGCAACCACTTGGGTGACAAGTAGCAAGGGCATGGATGACATTGGTAACATAACCAAGCAGCTTGATAGACTTGGATGTGATATGAAGATGGCCAAGGAGAGCATTCATGCTATACAAGAGCACTCTCTACAAGAAAAATATGAGCAGGTCAGGTATATTGAGTCATTGGAAGAAGCCGTCAATAAATTATCGGATAATCTAAAAAGGATGCACGACTCAAATGACGAAATGATTAGGAAATTCAAGGAAGGCGCGGACTTAAATTTAAAAAACCTTGACTCAAAGAGGAAAAGCTTGGAGGCTAAGCTTGATGAATTAAACCAAAAGGTCCTGGAAAGTAGTAAGAATGCGGTTGGAACTATCAAAGCAATGGTGGGAACGATGAAATAAGTCATCAACGAACCGATTCCTGGTGATTTACCTTATATCAGACCTTATGTCCCACCTATCCCATTTTCAGGACGCTTGAAGGTTTTCAGAAATGAAGAAACAAGCGATGATCAATTGAAGAAAATGGAAGCAAAGAACTTACAGAGTGATGAAGCAATGCCACAAGCTAATGAGGAATCAACCTCAACACAAAACGGTATTACTTCTAGCTCTTCTTTTATTCCTAACAATCTTGCTTGTTTTTCTATTCAGGATGCTGAAATTATAGATGAAATCGTGCAACCCATCACATCACCCGATGATGGTTATGTAGCTCCGGCTACTGAACCAATTTTAGTTGAACTTGTAATGGATTTAGAGGACAAGATCTTGGACACCTCAGTGATTAACGAGAAGATATACGAGCCAATAAATCAGCCACGTCACGAGGTGAACCAATCATCAATGCCATCAACTAAAACGGGTAAGGTATGGAGGGAAATGACATATCCTTTCAGGTATGATCATAATTTATCATTTCCCCATCCCGTAGCAAATTCACACCCTCATGGTGTTTATTGCTATTTTCACCCACACTTGATTTCAAGTGAGGGGATGAACACCCTTTTACGTAGTAAATAAGGGTGGAGTCAAGCTCGTGACTCGAACAAAAACAAGCGCTTCGTGGGATGCACCCCATGCCTATCTTTTCTTTTTTATTTTATTAGTATAGTTGGGTTTTATGTTTTCTAACCATTTTTGCAGGAAACGGGGAAGTAATTTGCTGCAGCTTGTCGATCCGACCGAGTTATGGCGTAACTCATCTTAGTGATTACGCCGTAACCAACTTTTTGCAGCAGAATTCTTGACGCATTAATAATTACGGCGTAATACCATCTTCGTGGTTACGCCGTAACCACTCGCTTTGCAGCTTATGTCAGGTTTTGCTAGTTACGGCATAACTCCCTCATAAGAGTTACGACGTAACATTCCTCTGCTTTAATTCTTTCATTTGAAAACCCAATAACCTTGTATTAGTATTTTAAATGAACTTTGTGGGTGTGTTCCCTGTAAACCCTCACGAGACTTCACTCGTCGACTTGGGACACCAAGTGGTTTAAAAGGCTTGTTGCATACGCTAAATGCAATCGTGATTCCTACGAAAGTGAGTTAGGTTTTTCATTTTCTTTTATTACTTGTTGTTTTTCTAGTATGATGCGTTTGGTTGTCTTAAGTGAATTCAGGTTATGAAAATTTGCTCATGAATCTCAAAGCGGACACGTTTGTTCGTGTGTCTTCGATCATGCCGAGCAAATCCAGGGGAGTTTTCTGTTTCAATTCTAACCCTTCTTATCTTTCAATTATATGCTTAGTATGACCCAAGTGGGGGGAAGGGATTAGACATAGACACCCGCTTGATTTTACTTGCCCTTATTTTTCTAGTTTTTGATGAAAAGTGTTTCATTAATAAAATTTTGACATGTTTTTCATTACTTAACTCGATTAATCTAGACTGAGCACACCTACCCTATATTTCCATTGTGTGCGGATAAGCCCTTCCATTTTCCCCTTATACATAATTCCATAAAAATGAGTGTGCCGGTGGCTGTAGTAGACTTTAGAACTTGGCCTTGTATATCTTTTTGAGACCATTATCATGAGCATTACACTGAGGTAACTTGGTGTGATCGGTGCAGCTAGGATATAAGGCAATTTTAGGATTAAACCCAAATAGCCCATATTTGTATTGTGTATATTGACTCTTCCCATTGATCAGTCAATCCCCCTGTTAAACCCTTTTTGTTGCACTCACCATTAGTGCAGATACCCCTAGATACACCCTTCTGAGCCATCCATTTCATTTTTTTCACCCAATATAATTGTTTCGTTACACCTATCGCCTAGCCTACCCTGTAGTTTCCTTATGTCCATGGTCCTGGCGCTGTTGGTTAATTTTGGTTCCACTAGTGAAAGTCGCGGGTTTTGAATAAAGGGTTTTGGAAGAAAATCGGGTTTAGATGATAGTTGATCTCAAGTGGGGGGATACTTTTTATGTTCGTATCATTTATATCCATGTATACCTTGTCTTGCATAAAAAAAAAATGAGTGAAAAAAAAAATAGCATGCAAGCAAGTGTTTTGTCTATAATTAGTGTTCTCGCCTTATTTCATCTGGCGCAAATTTTTACAAATCCGTTTTGTCTTACAGATAAAATTAGAAACCCGTACATTTCTATCTAGCTTTCAAATTTTAATCAGTATTCGTACAATGGGGACATTGTACATTTCAAGTGGGGGGATGGGAGATAGAAATGGTCGATTTTGATTGAAATATGTGCAAAATTGACCCAAATTTTAAAAATTTTATATAGCACATTTTTTTTCATTGTTGATGAAGGCCGAGTTAATGCATCTTATTTGCCTAGATTATGGAGTTTATGAGGCACCGCATTACATTTCTTATGCATTAACTCGTGTATTGGATTATTAAAGACCCCTTGACTCTTGACCCTTGATTTTTGCTGTGGGATTGAATGCGACTAGTGGTGGGGCGACTGTGGACTTAGGAATCTATTTGTTTCGTGTATTTTTATTTACACCCATTAAAATTTTCCCATGTTTTATCCTACCCTTAGTCATGAATCGAGCTTAGGTGAGGAAGCGAGTAATCATTGGTGTCCTGGCCATGGATTTGGTCATGTATCATTGGTTTTGTCCCCCTCGCCGTAGCTCGTTAGTAATGACAAAATAACCCCATAAGCCTTTATGTTGTGTCAACCCATTGCCTTTTAGAATAGCTGCATCTATAGACTCTAGTGGTGGAGATTAGTATCTTTGCCAAGCCTATGATAGAATACTCGCCATGACTGAGCAGTTGAGTGATCACCCCAAAAATATTTAACACGTGAATTATGAGAGAGAGTGTGATTTCAATTCCCTTTTCGTGAGGTGCTCGGTTTGGAATTTTCTAGCTTAGGTGATTTTTAGACTCATAACTTCCAATTAATCCTAGGAGATATCTTTTTAAGAATTATTTAAAAGGTCTACTTGAGGACAAGTAGGATTCAAGTGGGGGGATATTTGATAACATCAAATTAGCCTGATCTTTTATATATCAAATTCCCGTGTTTATGGCCTCCTTTGTATTAATATGGTACTTAATTCGTTCATATTCATTCATATTTACATTTCAGGATAAATGAGGCGTTGGAGCGGAAAAGAAGTGATAAAAGGCCAAATATACGTTCTAAAGATAAATTTACGAGGGCCTTTGGATTTTATGTGAAGATTACGCTGTAACTAGCTAATAAGGTTACGTCGTAAATATGAGCTTTGAAGGATACGGCGTAACCAATTCTTATGGTTACGTCGTAATTATTATCTTGAAGGTTACGGCGTAACATGGCAATTTAGTTACGCCGTAGAGATTATTTCTGACGGATAAGTTTGAGATGAAGAAGGATTACGGCGTAACACGGATAATTAGTTACGCCGTAATTAATTACTTGGGCGCAAAGTTTCGAGGTCCAGGGATTAAAAACGGCAAGTTTATTCGAAGTTTATTGAGTACAAGGACTTGTTATAAAAGTAACAAGTGCGATGAGGGGCCAAAAGTGTCAACAAGAGCAAATTAGTTTAAAGGAATTATGGTGACAATGAAAAGTACGAAATAGATATTTCACATATAGATTACGGCGTAACTTTTAGTTACGGCGTAACTAAATGTGTTAGTTACGACGTAATTGTGCGAAAGCCGATTTTATTTGCGTCGACATTGGTTAAGGCGTAATTTGCACTTAAGGTTACGCCGTAACCATGTCGGGGCCTATAAATAAAGCCTTAAATCTGCATTTTTAAGCATTGATAACGCTACATGCGTTGTTCGGGGTCAAAGGAACTTCCTTTTCTTCGAGCAAGTTTTATAACACCCTACGCAGTGAACCTAATCGTTGTAGTGTAGTATTAGGGTAAGCCACGGGTATTGATATCGTTCTCTATGGGAATAGGAATGCTAGTGAGAGGTTACTACGCTAAGGTTGGGGTTGAGGAAGATTATTTTTTTTTATCTTTTTTATGTTTTTTAGGAAATGGAAAGGTACGAATCTCGGGGTTTGAATATGGGGGTTTGGTATTTCTACCGATTACTCTACTTATCTAATTATCTAATTATCTAATCTAAGGTGATAGTAGTCTATGTCTAATTATTGTGTGCTCGTATGATAGTTTAAAAATGTGTTTACTTAGGTTTTATTACTCCTTAATTATCTCCTATTGATGGTTGAATTGTCACGTACTTATTCTTAATCGCGTTGTGTGTCTAAAGTCGTAGGGTATGCGTTTATCCCTAACTCTTTGAACTTACCAAAGGGTCTCGTCTACAAAATCTCTAGGATTTATACACTCTAACTCTAAGGCACTCTTTGTATGATTTAGCCTACAACTACTCTAGGTGTCATAGTCTAAGGTTCACAAAGATTAATCAAGCATTAACTACACAACGAATGACCTATCACATTACTAGATCATTAACAATTAAGATAAGAGACAACCAATCAATATTCAATAATTAAGTTTCATAATTCCTAAGCAAACACACAAGTAAATTAGCCGGACATGGAGAACATGCAAGCATACACACAAATAATCAAAGACATAATTGAATTAATGAAGTAAAACACTTATCTTGATGTAAGATAGGGTTTGGAACCCTAAAATACTGTACAAGACAGCCTTGGTTCGGTTTAGGTTTTTTACTCCAAAAGACTACTCTCTAATACTGAAAAATTCGGATTCTATATATAAGATTACATATGCGACGGCGTCACCTTATGATTTGTGACGCCGTCATTAGGGTTTCGTCTTGGCCACGTTAGTCTTGCGACGGCTTCACCTTGTTCTTGTGACGCTGTCCTCTTCAGCCTATGACGCCGTCTGGATCAAATCTAGGCCGTCTGAGTTGCGACGGCCTACTCTTTTAAAGCTTGACACCGTCACTTGAAAATAAGAAATTTGACTTCTGTCCCGTCACAAAATGCTCCGACGGCGTAGCAGTTAAGCAGTGACGCCGTCACCTTGTATTTCAGCAGCTTGAGTGTCTCGATTTCTTGACTTTGGCCATTTTGTTCGTATATCCGCGCCTTTTCGTCCAAATAAGTGCTATTACAGCAATTTGCCTTCAAGAGACCTAAAAAGTGAAAAGGAACGATATTAAGTAATAACGGATACAAAAGTGATCAAATAAGGGCTTAAATGACCCCTCAAAAAGGTACATTTTAAAACCTTATGAAATATCCCTACACTTGGTATTTGCTTGTCTTCAAGCAAATGTGCTTTTAGCCAATTAATTTATAAGTTAGGGGTCATGAAGCATTGGTTTAAAACAGTCCACAACACATATAAGCCCCGCAAAAGTCATAACAAGCACGGAAATTACATACTAGCGCCTCACAAGGGGTGTTTGGATACCCACATCTCTCTCGGGTGTATATGAAGTATAACAAGTTCGTATTGGAAGATAAACACTCATTAACCGGTCCTAGTACATAGATTACCATAGGCTTGAGACTAGGTCAAACCTCCATCGCTTTGGCGTAAGCACCTAGGAAAGACTATCAAAGAGGTCTTTAAAGGGTTGTAATGTTAGGCTTACGGTAGGGAAACAAAGGGTTTGGTGGGATAGTCTATTTAGTGGTGGCATGTCAAAAATCTTTATGTTACAAGCATACGAAGAATGGCGTTGCTAAGCCAAGACTCGACACTCTAAACTCTAGATAACTGAAACAAACAAACATAAATTTAAAGATAGATGTAGGATGGTAGCCCGTATGTATGTTTTTTTTTAATTTAATTTTACACTCTATTTTTTTCTTTTCTCTTTTTCTATTTTTTCGATTTTTTTTCCATACACTTTTACTCTACCATCCTCTACTGTAACATCAAAATGATAGGGATTTATAGGCACATCCCTACACTTGAGTTTTTATTACTCTAACACTAATTTGACCCGAATTGAAGAGATCAAAACACTTGGGGTATGTTATTACGCAATTAAGGGAATTTAACGTTCCCTTCTAATCATTTAAACTTTAACTTTTTCCCATGAGTCCCAATCGTCCCAAAACTGTATACAAAGGATATGACTCGACTTAGCAACTCATGCAAGCAACTAGATAATTGAACTAAGGGTTTGGGGTGATAACAATAATGCACTAAAAGTGAGTGCATACATGGTAGGCTAAGGCGATTTGGGTGGATATTTGGGGGTGGGGTGTAAACAATGCTCTTCATTGATATTCTGGAAAACCGAAAAGTCAAGAGAACCGTGAAAAGGATAGGCTCTGAGGGGTTAACTAGGGGTATCGTGTACTAAAGATGAGTACAACGCAAATGTGTGGGGGAATTACTCAACCGATGTGGAAGAAGTAATTATATTACGGGTATCAAACAAGGGTTATCCTAATGCCTCTTATCATTTAGTTATTCCTAACTACACAAGTGTAGTCTTACTAGCGATCTCGGGATGCGTCACAAAACAAGTTCTAGAATCTAATATACTACCGGTTCACACTCTAAGCATTAAAGATGGATGCTTTAATTCCTACTAATCTAAGGGTGATCCTCACATTTTGGGTGGAATTTAGGTGGTAAAGGGTTTTTATGCTAGTCATATAACTTCCTATCCATGAGACGCTTTTGTTAAGACTAATGGCCCACTCCTATATGTCATGAAAAATTAAAAATTTGTTGCCAAAATTACCCTAACCGACATTTTCTCATGGTTTATTACACAATTGCAATTGGACAAAACAAATAATCAAGGATAAGCATAGTTTCAAAGTTCCCGTTTTATTTTCCCTCCCTACACTTAAACTGAACATTGTCCCCAATATTCCCCGAAAGTATCAAAGTTATGATAATGGAAGGTAATTAAAAACGAAAGAAACTAGTACTCCCCTGATTAGCTCGGTAGGATCCATGTAAAGTGGTGGTTAAATCCTTTCCAAGAAAAATGTATGCGTGAAAAGCTCCTTCCAATCTTTTGTTTCTTCTTCTTGATAAATAAAACCCGCACATTCAAGAAAACAAATGAAATCTTCAGTAAAATCGCGGTAATAATATATATAAGACTCTACTAAACTAGGATATAATGCTTGTGGAATGGATGTTTACAGAATTTCTGGAAAATTAAGACCTGGAAAATTCCAAAATTTTTTATAAGCAGCTCAGAAAATGAGAAAAAGTAATCTGTTGTTTTACTCCTTCGACGCCGTCAAGTTATGACTGACGCCGTCAGTTATCCTGACAAAAACGGTCTTCGATTTTCTCGGAAAAAATTCTGGAAAATTTATATCTTTAGAATCTGGAAAAATTTCTGCAAAACATCCATTATGACTCGATACAAGCATTTGACTCGAACAAACACACATATATATCTTTTAATGAATTGCCATTCTCATGTTTACGTTTCTTTTGAAAACATGTGTAATCCTCCCTACACTTATCCTTTATGTAAAATACCTTTATATGCAATTAAGACGAGGTTAAAAACAAAATAAAGCATTTTTACAAGTTTAAACATGAGAATAAACAATCACTAAAAGATATATGACACTAACAAGCAAACAATTAGGCATGGGTTGCCTCCCACGAAGCGCTTTTCTTTATTTAAGATTCTTGTAGCTAGACTCGTAGTCGTGCCCCTACGTTGTCCTAATCTTAGAGGCCCATTCGATCTCCTTAACTCTTCTCTCATCACGAATATAATCAGGGCCTAACTCAAGACAAGCAGTGTAGTAAACCTTGTTCTTCCAGTCTACTTCAAATGCCGGAATGTTATCCACATCTAAATTACCAATACCCTCAAACTTCTTATTTTTGTGGGGCATTATATATTTAACACTCTCGGCTCCATTTGAGAACTTGACTATTCCTTCATCTTGATCATAAACCATCTTAGACTCTTCTATAAATGGTTTCCCAAGTATCACATCTCCTAAAAACCCATCAATGATGCCCTTAACATTTTCCAAGATCATGAAATCACACCTATATGTGAAGTTACCTAAGAAGACATGCAATCCTATAACCCTCCCCACATAGTTACTTGCTTTCCTAGGGCGAAAGGGGTCCCTCATAGGTTCTAGCTTTTTGCTCATGATCCAATTGTAATAGAGCCTAGACATTAAATTCATGGGTGCCTTATAGTCAATGTAGGTGTGATCCCTATATAAGTATCCAATCATACACGGTATCTTGATGTTTTTAGGGTTTCTCTTTCTTATGCGAGGCTCAAAAGGTGGTCTTGGAAAGTTAACCACGTTATAGTGATAGGCGGTTTCCTTCCCTTTAGGGTATGAATCGAAATATTCCCTAAGTTCTTCCTCCTCCTTACTACCCTCCATAATTTCTAACACCTTATAATCTCCATCTTCTAGGTCATCATCCGAATCACTTGAGGTCGAATCACAATCTAAAGGGTGAGCAGATTCCTTAAGGGATTCCTCAAGCGTATTTTCAATCATCCTATTTAGTTTCCTAAGCTCTCCAATTTCACTGATAATACGAGCTCGAAGTTGGTTGGCAGATGCCGGGTCAAGCGGTGGGTACTTGTTTGGTGGTAAAGTGTTGTTTGGTGGTTGATCACCTTCCATGATGAAAAGTGATGGGGTTACGAACAAAGGTCACTAAGAAGGGGGATAGACTACGAGAAGGCTAAAAATGAGAAAATATTTACTTGATAGGAATCAAGCAAAGAAACCTAAACGAGGTGGACTACTACTAGCTATTCTATTCCCGCAGCGCGCCAAAACTTGATAACGCTACACGCGTCGTTCGGGTCAAAGGAACTTCCTTTTCTTCGAGCAAGTTTTATAACACCCTAGGCAAAGGAACCTAATCGTTGTAGTGTAGTATTAGGGTAAGCCACGGGTATTGATATCGTTATCTAGGGGAATAGGAATGCTAGTGAGAAGTTACTACGCTAAGGTTGGGGTTGAGGAAGATTATTTTATTTTATCTTTTTTATGTTTTTTAGGAAATGGAAAGGTACGAATCTCGGGGTTTGAATTTGGGGGTTTGGTATTTCTACCGATTACTCTACTTATCTAATTATCTAATCTAAGGTGATGGTAGTCTATGTCTAATTATTGTGTGCTCGTATGATAGTTTAAAAATGTGATTACTTAGGTTTTATTACTCCTTAATTATCTCCTATTGATGGTTGAATTGTCACGTCCTTATTCTTAATCACGTTGTGTGTCTAAAGTCGTAGGGTATGCGTTTATCCCTAACTCTTTGAACTTACCAAAGGGTCTCGTCTACAAAATCTCTAGGATTTATACACTCTAACTCTAAGGCACTCTTTGTATGATTTAGCCTACAACTACTCTAGGTGTCATAGTCTAAGGTTCACAAAGATTAATCAAGCATTAACTACACAACGAATGACCTATCACATTACTAGATCATTAACAATTAAGATAAGAGACAACGAATCAATATTCAATAATTAAGTTTCATAATTCCTAAGCAAACACACAAGTAAATTAGCCGGACATGGAGAACATGCAAGCATACACACAAATAATCAAAGACATAATTGAATTAATGAAGTAAAACACTTATCTTGATGTAAGATAGGGTTTGGAACCCTAAAATACTGTACAAGACAGCCTTGGTTCGGTTTAGGTTTTTTACTCCAAAAGACTATTCTCTAATACTGAAAACTTCGGATTCTATATATAAGATTACATATGCGACGGCGTCACCTTATGATTTGTGACGCCGTCATTAGGGTTTCGTCTTGGCCACGTTAGTCTTGCGACGGCGTTACCTTGTTCTTGTGACGCCGTCCTCTTCAGCCTATGACGCCGTCTGGATCAAATCTAGGCCTTCTGAGTTGCGACGGCCTACTCTTTTAAAGCTTGACACCGTCACTTGAAAATAAGAAATTTGACTTCTGTCCCGTCACAAAATGCTCCGACAGCGTCATAGTTAAGCAGTGACGCCGCCACCTTGTATTTCAGCAGCTTGAGTGTCTCGATTTCTTGACTTTGGCCATTTTCTTCAGATATCCGCCTTTTCGTCCAAATAAGTGCTATTACAGCAATTTGCCTTCAAGAGACCTAAAAAGTGAAAAGGAACGATATTAAGTAATAACGGATACAAAAGTGATCAAATAAGGGCTTAAATGACCCCTAAAAAAGGTACATTTTAAAACCTTATCATGCATCTCTCTTCACCTCTCTCCTAGGGATCGATTAGGGCACCACTCCAGGGTATTTTCCAGCAGTCCGAAGCCAGTTTTGAAGGAAGAATTCACTCGCAATCATCATCATTATTAGCTCTACATCAAGTAATTTGTATCAAACATTATGTTCAATTCAATTTTTGATTTATTCATTTTTGTTGGTATGATTTACTATATGTTTGGCTAAGCACTCTGGTGTTGGCCTAGTTATAATTTCTTAATTCTTTTGTTTACATTTATATTACTTCCGTATAATTATTTCTAAGTGTATGCATGCATAGTTTATTGGTAGCCACCCTTGGTTCGGTAGTTTTGAATGGCGATAGAGGCCAATTTCATAGGAGATTTGACCAACTGACCCTAGGTGAGCGGACTGAGACGGGAAGGGTAAGATATGACCAACTGACGACCCTTTCTACTTGTGCGATTTGACCAACTGATCACCTATCATTTGGATGAACTTAAGAATTAGGGGGTGAGTGTCTAAGTTCCTAACGGCCGGGCACTCACTATTATAAATCTAGCATGTAGCGGTACTTAATGACTCGGCTTAGGGGACCAGGAACAACAGGACTTTATGACGGTGCGCCTGATTTCTCCTGTGGTGGCATCTTTGCTGATAGGTTAGGGCGAATTGACCAAATGTTGTCCTCTCGAATTTGACCCCACCTGAAGTAATTGGAAGTAAGTAGACGTAGACATAACTAGCTAGGATGAGTAACTAGGTTAGCACCTTTCTCCTTCATTGATCACATCTTTTGCCTTTATCAGCTTTCTTTTATTACCTTGTTTTATTAGTTAATTTTATTTGAATCTTAAAAGCCATTAATATCGTGAAATAGACTTAAGTTAATTGCCAATCCACGTAGCTCTTGGGACGACCTCGGTTTTACCGAATACTACACTACACACGATCGGGTACACTGCCCGTTAGTGCACTAGGGTAGACCATAGGTATTGCGAGACACTATAAATTTAAGACCTGGTCAGTAAAACCTGCATCACTACGGCATAACTCCATCTCTCATATTACGCCGTAGCTAGCGCGTTGACTCAGAATACCAACTCAGCATCAATTACGGCGTAACTCCCAACTAAGGATTACGCCGTAACCAACTATGTCAAGAAATGTTTCACGCCTCCATCAGATACGCAGTAACTCCTTCCAATGATTACGGCGTAACCATACCAAATGTAACATGTATTGAAGATACGGCGTAACCCTTTCCAAGAGTTACACCGTAAGCAGCTTACCGAGAGCATAATTGAGGAAATATTGAAGTTACGGCGTAACTCTCAACTCAAGTTACGCCGTAACTAGATCGGGCCTATAAATACCATCCCTAATTTCTGCATTTTACATCATTCACTTCACACCAAAAAGCAGAGAACGTCAAGAGGGGTCCAAAGGCAGATCTTAGAGAGCATACAGAGCCATCTACAAGGGAGAAATCACTCCCTAACGATAAGCATTAGCGATTACTTTATCTTTTACTTTCGATTCATGTATTTCATTATGTGAAACATTGAATCTTTGGTTTCTTTTAATATGATCGGCTAAGCACCTTTGGTTCTAGCCTAGTTATGATTCCTTAATTGTTTTGTTTACGTTTACATGCTTCCGTATAATTGTTTCTAGTGTATGCATGCATAGTTTGTTAGTAGCTACCCTAGCTTCGGTAGTTTTGAATGGCGGTAGTATCTAGTCGCTTAGGAGAATTGACCAACTGACCCTAAGTAGTTAGATTGAGTTGGGGAGGGTAAGAATTGACCAACTGACGACCCTTTTTCGCTTGTGCGAACTGACCAAATGATCACCTACCGTTTGGATGAACTTAAGAAGTTAGGGATGAGTGTCTAAGATGTTAGCGCCCGGGCACTCATTGTTACGAATCTTGCATGTAGAGGTACTTAATGACTTGGCTTAGGGGACTAAAAACAACTGGACTTTCAAGGGTAATAGCTTGATCTCCGGTGGAAGCCTTTGCTAATAGGTTAGGACGAACTGACCAAATGCTGTCCTAGCGACTTAAACCCCCACTTGAATCAATTGGAAGTAGTAAGACGTGAACATAACATGATAGGATGAGTAACTAGGTTAGCACACTTTACCTCTATTGATCACAACCACTATTCTTCGCATTTATTTCTTGTTTTTTAGTTAATTAATCATTTCAATCCTAAAAACAATTAAAACCAGTGACACCTAGAATTAATTAGAATCCACTCACATAGCTCTTGGGACGACCTCGGTTTTACCGATTACTACACTACATACTACCGGGTACACTGCCCGTGAGTGCATAAGGTTGACCATAGGTAAACGAGACTTTATAAATATTAAAACCTGGTCAGAAATCCTACATCAATACATGAGGATGACCTTGAAGAGATGGACATTAAGTGGCAGGTGGCACTCATGAGTTTGAGGGCAAAGAAGTTTCTGTAGAAGACTGGAAAGAAGATCATCATCCACAATGATAAAACTGCTGGATTTGACAAGTCTAACGTGGAATGCTACAACTGCAGGAAGCTTGGACATTTTGCTAGGGAATGTAGGAACCCAAGGTCACAGGAAGGCAGAAACAGAAGCAAAACAGTCAATAGAGAAGATTCATCTTCCAAGGCCATGGTGGCTATTAATGGAGTTGGGTATGACTGGAGCTACTTGGATCATGAGGAAACAGCTCCTCCCAACATGGCGCTAATGGCGTTTTCAGACTCTGAGGTATACAATGATAAATCTTGTACTAAAACTTGTCTGAATAATTATGAATCTTTGAAAACTCAGTATGATAAGTTAAGGATAGAATTAAATCAAATTGAGTATGATTTAGCTAATCATAAGAGAGGATTAGCCTATGTAGAAAAACAGATAGATTACTACAGAGAAAATGAGGAAGTTTTGAATGAACAGGTTGCTGTTCTTAAGAGGGACATGTTGTATAAAGAGGCTGAAATATCATTGCTTAAAACTAACTTAGATAAAATCAAGTTAGAAAAGGATAACATTCAATCTCGTGATTCAAAAGATTTTTAATATAGGATCATAGAGGCTGGTCTTCTTAAACCAGGAAAAGGTTTAGGATACAATAGTGTTGCACCACCTACTTCAGGCTTATACAAACCTCCTAAATTTGAGCTTTCTAGCACAAGAATAGAGGATTTTAAAGACCCTGAAATGCAGTATGGGATTAAAAAGGATGAAAAAGAAGTGACTAGTGAGGTTAAGGACAATTCTGATACCTTACAAGTTAAAACTTCTCAAGATGGTGAAACTAAATCTGTCCCACATGTAGAGATTGTTCAACCTAAACAAAAGGCAAAACCATTTAGGAACACATTCAGGTATGCTGAGATGTATAGGTCTAGAGAAAAATCATCCACTCCTAGGGGAAACCAAAGGAGTTGGAATAGACAACAATCACAACACCTAGCAGGTGAGTTTGTTAGGTATAACAAATCTTATTTTGGGTGTGGAAGTCTCGAGCATCATCAGAGGGGTAGTATGATTCATGAGAACAATTTTGCTAGGAAGGATGACTATTGTCATCCAACCTATTTCACTCCAAGAGCAGTTCTCTTGAAAATTGGCCTTAAAACTGTCAATACCTCAAGGCCAAATTATACTGCTTACTCCCAACCAACTGTTTTTGGTGCAAGACCCATGAAATCTTTTACAAAACAAGCACCATCAACTGACCCAAGACCCGTTAAAAGAAAAACAACATTATCCTTTCAAAACTTTAATCAGTAGGTTGAATTTTATAAAAGGAAGTTTAGTACTGCCAGACCCACAGTTTGTACTGGTAGGCCAAAACTTAATACTGCTAGACCAAAATCTAACACTTTCAGGTCTAAAAGTAATGTTGTTTGGGAAAACAAAGGGAATGTTTCTAAGACCTCAACTTGGGTTAGAAAAACCATCAAACACAATTGTGCATCTGTTAAGTTAAAGAAAAACATCTATCTTGATGCAAAAGGCAGATCCAAGACAGTGATGATTTGGGTTCCCAAAGGAATCTAATTTCCTTTCTTTTGTTCTGTTAGTCATACTTTGTTCTGTTATAATGTAAATACTATGTTTTATGTTTCCTTGGTTTTAGACTAACATGTACATGCAAGGTACAACACTTTAAATGAATTAAGATGTGTGAAGACCTTGGCAGTTTTAGTAAATAGTGTGGTTGACTCCCCTTGATAACAGTGAAAAGCCACATGACAGAGATTTGCTATGATGATAATCATGTAGATGCCAAAGCATTATGAGGCATCTGGACCTTTATTGAACATGAATTGATGGTTACAGTTAGACAGTTTAATCTGATCTAACTTACTTTTTGCCATTCTATCGTGTTTCATGATAGTGTGTTACTCTAAGGAGCTCTGGCATATAGAACAATGAGCAAAAGTGAATCTAACACTTTTGTGTTAGAGGTAACAACTGCCACGAGCTGGAAACCATGTGAAGAAGGCTCTTAGAATGAGTCTATCTGTCATAAGCAGTACTAAGTACTAAAACTATTGGTTTTCACACAACCAGAGGTCAAATAAGACCGGATTTTGATTAAGTCTCTTCCTTTACACTTAATCCTTTCATAAAACTCAATGCAGTATTGTTTTGTAAGAAAATTAAGTTAATACTGCTTAGAAAATTGTTTTGGAAAAGTTTGTACAGCTAGGCAAAATATTGATACTGCTAGCATAACTTGGTACTTCTGGGAATTTATTCAAGTACTAATCAGGAATAATTACTTTTTGAAAATAGCCGTTGAGAGTTTGTTATTTTTTAAGGGTTTCTAACTTGGAAAGTATTTACTTTCTATCTTTCAACATATTATCTTTCCATTAAGTTTCCTAATAATTAGAGTCGGTTAATCTTGAAACCCTAAATCTTGTCTATAAAAAATCAATTGGCTTTCAAATCAATACCATTCATTCAGTATCGATCTAAACCCAGCAGTCAAGACATTCTTTTAACCCTAAAACCTAAATTCTCTTTAATGGCACCTCTTGAATTTGCAGCAAAAAACAATCAGGTGGCATTCTTGGAGAAAACCAAGGAAGCATGCGACTTCCATGAGATAGTGGACTTTTTAAATCATACCCACATTAGGTATGCTCTTATAGTTCATCCAAATTTCTTTGTTTCACATATCAAGCAGTTTTGTCAGACTGCTACTGTCAATACTTTTAAAGCCAAAGTTGATGGCACTATCATCATTCTTACTGAAGCATCTCTTAGGAGGCATTTGCGCCTAGGTGATGCATATGGTATTAGTGATATGCCAAATACTGAAATCTTTCAAAACTTAACCAGAATGGGGTATGACACATCATCTAAAAATTTATCTTTTCTCAAATGTTGTTTTGCCCCACAATGGAGATTCTTGATCCATACTATTCTTCATTGTTTAAGTTATAAGAAAACCTCTTGGGAGAAGTTTAGAAACAATGCTATTGCTCTCATATGCTTATCAGCTGGTAGAACTTACAATTTTTCAAAATTGATTTTGATAGTATAGTGAAAAACGTGGATAATCAGTTCATGTTTTTAACGTATCCACGATTTATTCAAACAGTTTTGGAATCAACACAAGTTAAACTCAAGTTCCATGAAAACATTTACAAAACTCCTTGCCTCACCCAAAAGCTTTTTAGCGATATGAAGATGGCATCTAAGGGGTTCAATGGACTTGTAGTACCTTTCTTTGAAAACATGTTACACATTCAGGGTGAAGGATCAACAATCCCAGTTGACTCCCAACACACACCTAAAGCTCATGGTTCTCTATCTACATCCCAATCATCTTCATCACCTCTTAGGAATAATACCAGAAAGGACTCTGATGTTCCTTAGCACAAAGTTCCTACTATAATTATTGATGCAGATGAGGTTGTCTCTGACAGTATAGGAAGGGCTGCTCCTACTGACACAGGCTTAAAAGCTGGTCAGGTCAGGGGTAACATAAATAAGACCCCTACTATGGCAACGTCTAATGTATCTGGTTCAAAGGGATCAGCTACATGTGATAGAAACCTTAGCCACATGGATAACATAGGGTATATGCCCAGTGATCCACCTCTCCCAGAAGTTAACACATCTGGAAGTGGTGAGGGCAGTTTGCAATTTATACAGGACTTGATGGCTACATGTACCAGACTGACAGAAAAAGTGACTATCTTGGAGCAGGAACTTAAACACACTAAGACTTTGCACACCAGGGTCAACACCAATCTTATTGGCAAAGGGAAGAAATTGCAGCTCAAGGTGAAGTCACTTCAACAACCAAGAAGAGTCAAACTGGTTGTATCAAGCTCAGAAAGTTCTGATGAAGACATGGAGCAAGGAGATTCTTCCAAACAGGGGAGGAAATCTCAAGAAGACATTGATGCAAATATTCAGGGGAGGATGGATTCTGATATAGGATATAATGATGAGCAACTTGAGCAAGTTTATCAAGACACAGAGCATCCAATCAACATTGAAAACCTTGTGAAGAATGTGAAAAAGGTTGCAAGACAGATGGGAGTTACAGTTGATACTGATGCAGCTAGAAGAATCATTACACAAGCAGTGCAAAATAAAGAAGGTACTACTAATATTCCAGTTGATACTGCTAGTGGTACAGGTACTGCTACTCCAACAAGAGTTGATTCTGAAGAAAGCTATCTTAAAAGGAAAGCAACATCGTTTAATTCTAGTTTAGAAAAGAAGCAAAAAGTTGAAGAAGATACTTCTGAAGAGGTTGAAACACCAGAAGACATTACTGATAAATAACTTCAAAAAATGATGGTAGCTATTCCAGATGCAATGTTTGTTGAACCATTGCAGTCATAATATCCCATTGTTGATTGGGAAATTCACACAGATAAATTTGGTATATTTTGGAAGATCATCAGATTAGGAAACAATGTGGAAATGTTCAAGACTTTTTCTGATATGGTCAAGACATTTGATAGAGATGATCTTGTAAAGTTGTGGAATTTGGTCAAAGAAAAATTCAATCATGCAGACTTTAAAAATAACAAGGAACTAGAGCTATGGACTGAGCTAGTTAGATTATTTGAACCTGATCCTTTTGATAGTCTGTGGAAATTTCATGTTCCAGACAAAGCTACTACATGGAGATTGCATGACACATCTGGTGTGCATCATGTATCTACAACTGATGGTACAAATGTGTTTATGCTGGTAGAAAAAGAGTATCCTCTCAGAGTTGAAATTTTGGTGTTTATGCTATCTGCAAAACTTACTATGGATGAAAACTCAGAGATGGCAAGAGAGCTAATAAGGAAAATCAGGAATCACCTTGACCAAGCAATGAAGACTGCAAGAAGTAAATAGTGTTTGAAAGAATCCCCCCTCGTCACAAGATTTAAAGTTTAATTGAAGAAACTTAGTGATTTACAGAGAAATCATAAGTTTAGGGGAGGATTGTTGGGAATTAAACATAGCAATACTAATTGTGCTTGATACTGCCAAGTATACAAACTGAACTAGTGAAGATTACACTAGCAGTACTAACTGACTTACTACTGCTAGCACATATAGTTTTTACTGCTTGGATGATATGCACACGTTTTATATTTTCAGAATAGATATTGTATATCTTATACGATTTTATAGTGATAGTTTTCTTGTAAAGGACTCCTTATCCTATAAAAGGAGTTCCTAGGTTATATTGTAAATGACACCTATACACAATCAATTAGAACAGTCGTGTGAAGAAATTCAAGGTTGTATGCCCTGATACTAGCCAAAGTATCCGTATTATTGTTTAATAATATTGAAGTGTTTTGATCATTACTTTGTCCATTGCATATTCACTGTTCTATTGATTATTCTTCTAAGTGTTATCAAGTAGATTCCGCATACTTGATTAGCATTAAGCTTTGTTTCATTAAAAATTGTTTTGAAATCTTCCAAGGCAATACACTTATACAAGCTAAGTAGATCCAAGGTTTGGGACTCACAATCCATGAGGGCATATCCGTCATTTCCCAACACCCTTTTCCCGCCTATATTTCTTACCCTAGCTACTTCCACATCTTTATTTATCCCCACCTACCCACATAAACATCTCTCTAAGTACTACTTCCACCACCATTTTCAAGACCAGTGGTTTATCAAATCAAATCAAATCATGGTTAAATGTCCTCGTTGTCAATCATTTGCAGTTATCAAAACATCCTGGACAAATCGAAACCTACGTCGAAGGTTTTATGCTTGTCCCCAAATGGCATGTGTTTATGGTTTTACTTTGTAATTGAACAAAATATTTTGTTAATCTTCAAATCAAGTAAGTATCTTTTGTTTAATTTTGTTTTACAGGATTGTAACAGATTTAATTATTGGGTGGACCCCGAAATGTGTCATCGTTCTATGGTAATTATACCCGGTCTATTAAGGTCCTTGAAAAACCATCAAGCAATGCTACAAGATATGGAGCAAGAAAGATCAACATTGAAGAAGTATCTTATTGTTTCATTTCTTTTGCTTTTTGTGTCGGTTATGTACAACATATTGACCTAGTTATATGTTAAGGTCAGTATAGTATTTGGGTGTTTAATGTTAGATATATCTTGGGACCAAGATGTATGTCTTTTGTAATGAAAGCAAGTTTTGTAATGAAAGGAAGTTGTTTGTAGGACAATCTGTTTTGTGTATTTTTGATCCAGTACCTCTTGTGCTTGTATTACCAGTTACAAAAAGGAAAATGAATTAAAGTAAAAACTAACAAAGTCAAACAAAATCAGTTACCAAATTAAAGTCAAAAGGAATGGGTACATCTTGTGCTTGTATTACCAGTTACCAAAAAGGAAAAGGAATTAAAGTAAAAACTAGCAAAGTCAAACAAATTTAGTTACCAAATTAAAGTCATAAGCAATGGGTATATCTTATGCTTGTATTACCAGTTACCAAACTAACATAGTCAAACAATTTAAAGTCAAAAGGAACCACACCATTAATCAATCAAGTTTAAAGGCATATAATGACATAAACATCCAAAATAACTTAACTGATATTGTGCATAAGTTACTGAACCAGACTTGAAAACATACAAAACAACTTAACAGATAGTTAACTAAAAAAACACAAGTGTACTGAATTTGACTTACAAACACAGACATAGTTCAACCTAACACAATCTCTTTCTTCCTTGGTGCTCTCTTCTTTTTTACACCATCTTCTGTTGCTGGTGCTTTCCCCGTACTTGTTTGTTGCAGAGCTTGCAGGTTGACTACCTAATCTTTTCTTTGATTCTGAACCTGTAGGATTATCAGCATCTAAATCCACCCCTTTGCTTGCAGTTTTCCTCTTATTTGACTTTGGCACTCTTGGTCCAATACAGGTTCTTTGGTTTTGACCTCTTGTCCCACATTTGTCACAAGTTACAGTCTTTTGCCCTCTTGAAAGCTTATCATCCTTCACTATCTGGAAATCCTTTTCAGTCCTTGACTTTTTCATTTCTTTCCTTGGTCTTCCAACTTGTGGATTATTTTTTGGTGGCAAGAGGGTAGTTAGAACATTGCACTTGGGCCAATGGACAGGACCTCTGATTGGTTTTCTTTGAAAAGAATAGACTTTCTTCCAAGTCTCTAACCTATAGCATGGATGTACCCATTCCTCTGGTAAGCCAACCTCTTGATGATTAAGTGTCATGTTCCAATTTGTTGCAAGAGTATGTTTGCAAGGGATGCTTGTCAATTCCCATCTTCTACAAGTGCAGGTTCTAGCAACAACATTAACCACACACTGGTCACTCCATGGACAACTAACCTGGTATAACTCACCTCCATTCCATTGAACAATGTACTTGGTAGCTTGATTTTCATTTTCTTTCAAAATCCTTGTAGCAGTTGGTGTGAGTGGCCCCAAATGTATATAGATTCTATTAAAAATTCTTGTTGGGACTTGATGATTTGCTTCAGCCTGAACATGGATTTTGACTGTTATGTTTTGATTAGCTTGTTGCAATTCCAACACATAATCTCTTAGCATCTTATACTAATGTGTGTAATCACCCCTTAATTTCCTTTCAGCTTTTTATTTTACTCTAAATGCCTTACTTTCTGAAACAGTTAGTTCATGTTTTTTTGTTAGTTCCTATTGGACAGCTCTAACAGGTATATTAGGTGTTTTTTCAACTGCTCAACTAATTCCTTTGAGAATCAATGGTATGTGGCGTACAAGTTATCTCTTTTCTGTAGACATTTATGGACTGACCTGTATGTTTTTACCTCTCAAGATTCGGTTTTTTTGACTTTGGAAATTAACACGACCCATGAACATTTATTATCATCCACATGTTTCTTTCTATTAGGTTTACCCCCATTAATGAGCCTCTCCCTAGTCACCTATTTTTTGTTGGGCTAGGGTACCCATTGGCCATAACAACTTTCTCCTTGGTCCATTTAAGTTTTGATTGGGTAGACTGACTTGGCCCACTAGCCTGACTTGGCCCAGTAGCCTCAGTTGGCCCACCAGCTTGAGTTGGCCCTTTTTCTTGACTTGACCCAGTAGCCTGAGTTGGCCCACAATCTACATTATTGTCTTCACCAGTTGGTAGAGAAGGGATAACACCTCTGCATACTGCCCTCACTCTCTTATTGTCATTATTTTTCATTCTTATATTTCTCCTAGTTTCAATTGAATGCTCCTTAATGTATTCCTTCACCTTTTCTCTGTTTGAAAATTTTTTACCCACATAGAAATATGTTTTGTAAATTTTCTCAGTAGCATGTGCTTGTTTCCTTAATTGCTTCAATTTCTTTTTCCTTAACCTACCACCTTCACTGTCACTACCTAATGCACTCTCAAAATATTCATTTTATAATTCATTAACATCATCTCCATCTGCTGCTTCATCTTTAATCTCAACTGCTTCCCTATCTCTACACCCGATAAACTCCACAGTCTCATAAATAGTGTAGTTAAAGTCTTTCATGTGAACATACACCTCATCCACATTATTATTCTCATATACTATGAAATCACTGTCTTGACTATCATCATCTCCTTCACTATAATCCTTAGTTTCACCCTCTGTTTCACTCTCAATTTCACCCTCAACATCAGTTTCAACCTTCACCTCAGGATTTGTTTCAACATTCTCACTAGCATTAGCATCTCTATTCTTCAATGGTGGTGATATAAGGTCCAAGTCAGCAAATGGGTCAAAGTTAGGATCTTGTGACTCTACATATGGGTCATAAGAAGAGTAAAATTAATTCACAAACTGACTAGGGACTTGAGAAGACTCGTCATTAGCAACTGCACTACTTTGCTCTTGGTCTTTACTACTACTTTGATCTATATTTTTACCTACACACCCTTCATTGACATCCAAAACTAGTTTCTTAGCCACTGGGGTAATCACTGCCTTTGATGTTATTGGTTCATTTAACTCTTCTATTACAAGTTTTTTATGCTTTGTTGGTGTGTAAATGTCAGGGTTGGTCTTTTCATGCTCAACATAGACATCAACAAGCTTAAGACCTTCCATGACATACTTACCTAATAACTGAACATCTTTGTTACTTGCTAAAGGTTCTAGTCCATTGTCTAAATCGTAACCAGGTTTCAAGAAATGGTAAAACATCAAACTGTGACCATCATGACCTAAGTCTTCTAGCATGGATCAACTTCATGGATAGAAAACTCATCACTGTCTATCAAATTCACAAAAGTAATCTTACCATTCTTGTATATCCTGTTAGGTGAATCCGTGAAAAAACCACCATGATAAAGCTTGATGAAAAACAAAGTAGAGTTTGTATCTGCAAATAATTATAGGAATCAATCAGACTAGGGTTTTAGACATCACCAAACAAAGTATTGTAAACCCAAAAAGTCATACTAAAATTCAATAATAACGACTAAAAACCTAAAACACTTAACAACATTGTCAAAAAAAATCTAAAAACAATACTTACGATACATGACATAGGGATCTCGATCATGAACATCATTTGCTCTAATTTCATACAATGGGACCACCATCTGAATGCTTTGCGAAGTATCAGTTCAAAAATTACTAGGGTAAGATGTACAATTGAATTGATGAAGAAGAAGATGAAAAGTTGGGTTAGTGTGTGAAAAAGTTTGACTTTGGGGATTATTCACAACACTGATGGGGTAGATGAGAGGTATTAAATGCTAGTTGCTTGGGAAATGATGGATATACCCCCTTAAAAACCTTAGTTAATGTACGTTAATGGGAGTTGGTGGGGCCAGTTGGATGGAGTGACAAATGATGCATAACGTTTGCCACTTAAGGATGAACGGTGCATTTTTTTTGTTCAAATGACGAACGGCTGCGGTCAATGCAAACCACAAGGACGAACAGTATAATTTACTCTTTTTTAAAACTTCCTCTTTTAGAAGTCCTAAATGCGTTAGCATATAGTAGTGATTATTGCAACAGGGCCAACGGCCACGTGTGGTTGTCCTATGTGACACCACCAATAGTGACCGACCGATACTACACCCTCACATAGTCACATGCTTCGAGTGTCAAGTGCTGAACATTTTGGTCAAAGGCGGTCACTGATAGTAACAAAATTTGTGGGTGTCTGAATATTTTTGTGTTTAAATCAGCTATACGTAATCGGTAAGGAATGAGATGACTAAAGTGGTGAGAGGAGGGATGAAATGACTCTAACGTGGTGTTGGGGGTGACCACACAGTTACATCTCTTAGAGTCGAGCTTCGATCATTTGATACCTAGCTTCTTGGTTGATTCGTTTAAATTGGATTAGTTAAGTTTAGACCATGGTTGAAATTATCCGATCCAAACAAACCTATAAACTATCAAACGCGTTTAAATTCTTAAAAGGGGCATTCTTAATGTTAATCTTGCTGTATATTATGGAACATTCTTAGGATTATTCAGTTATCACCAACATGACACCAAATAAACATGATGTATATGTTATATGCTAACTAGAAGGGTACTTGCGTAATGCGACGGCGGGTATCCGATAACTATTTCTATAGTGAACAAATATTTTTCATTTTAAACTTCATTGTTTAGCATGTACTAAATGCTATAAATTAGTAGAAATATGTTTTTCAAAAGTAGAAAGTCTAAACTTTTTTTTAGAACGACATTACATTTGAAATCCGACCCCTGAGTTAGAATGTCTAAATTATTAATAGTGTAAATAGTTGATACTTTTATTTTTCAAATCTTAAATTAAATTGATGGTTATAACTTTAGTAATATTTTCTTATAAACAATTCTATTAAAATGTATCATTAGTGAAGGGTAGTTACATATAGTTTAAATAAGACTTAAATTTTTA
Organism: Chrysanthemum makinoi; assembly: GCA_910596185.1. Classification (NCBI taxonomy): domain Eukaryota; kingdom Viridiplantae; phylum Streptophyta; class Magnoliopsida; order Asterales; family Asteraceae; genus Chrysanthemum; species Chrysanthemum makinoi. Next base: position 93,443,343 of record OU343224.1, read on the forward strand.
GATTTTACATTACTTTTCTACTTTTCCTTTTAAATAGTAATATTTTTTGTTTTAAAATTTTAATACATCCTTTTTTATCAAATCCCAAATACTTTATAATGTAATATAGATAAATAAAAACATAAGTGAAATACTATTAGACTAATGCTAATGGTCGTTGCCCAATGACCACAACCCCACAAAAGGAATGCGTTGCCTCATTAGCCCACCTTAAAGTGACGCGTCGCCAAGCAACCATTTCAAAGTTTTGATTGCTCAGCCGACCGAAACATTTGAAACATTTGTGTGTAGTTTTTTTTATTTGTTTTTATGAAATATGTTTTTGATTGTGGTGAAGTTGCGGAGAAAGAAAGCTATATGACAGTTTTGTTTTTGTAAAAATATGGTTACCAGTTACCACTAACATTAGTCTTATCATATAAATGTGTTTAGCAAGCGTTAAAAGAACAGGATCCAAAGGAGTTTCAATAGCTAGACGTATAATAAAGTACATAATAAACTGAAGTCCTAACTTGTACGTATACCTTCGTCAACTGAAGTGGATCTTTGTAATAAAACTTGTTTGATTAAGCAAGAGTTTTAATACTTTTTGATAACTGTCATTAAAACCCCGTGTATATAATCAATCTTGATTTCTTTTTTAAATTATCGTAGTTTTCATGTAAAAAACTTACTAAGTTAACGTTTACTCGATCGATCATCATAAGATTTCACTCAAGCCATTTTATGCCCGACATCAACAAATCTCGGATTGGACTCCATATTAAGATCAAGATAACGTGCTATTCAAACTGAATGATTGAGTTCGATCAGTCTTGCAATGCAAAGTGTGTTCGATGTCAATTATTAAAAAGGTAACATTAATCATCCAGCTTTTCAATTCCTCTCGTCCAACGTTTTAGAAACCTACATGCTTTACACGTATATGAAATATTAATTCAATTAGCCAATTAGGGCACCAAAGTCTTATTTTAAGTACTAAACTCAACCCTTGAGTACTTATTGATCATCTTTAGCGCGCAGTTTCTATCTTCATTATTCGATCATTAAAATGAATAACATGTTACGGATTTAAGTTACAAAACTAATCGTATAGATCACACAAGTTACAAATTACTAGTAATTGAATATATAAATTTAAGCTTTAATGAATGCTGAAAGTTTGACATTACACAAGATATAAGTTTACGAATTAATAAAATAAAATACAATTTTCAAAAGATAAATACAAAAGAACTACTTCAAAATACTTCTGAATCCATTGATTGATCGAGTGATTGTTGATTAATGCAAATTTATACCATTATACATCAAATGAAACCGGAAAGCCTTCAATATCTTTAATTTAGAGGGAAACCAACCCGTTGGTGTCGTCCCCCAGTGTCATACCCAAGATGCCATGACCAACATGTAGCGGTTGGGGTAAATAACACCATGATTAAATGGACGTACATGGCCATGGAGATGGGATAGATCCCTGATACGTAGTTGATTAAACATTTGGTTTTATCCGAAAGTTTGGTTTTTCAGAGACAAGTTGCTTTAGATTGTATTCTATCAATGAACTATCAATTCCAAACCGTGAATAGAGTGCCTGCACGCGTCGACAGTTTATAATTAGTTAAGCAGGCCTTTCATGTGTTAGTTTTGGTGAACAACGAAACATTCTTAGGGTTTGGACTTTGGAATACCTGAGCATGAATGGTGTAATGTGTGTTTTGTCCCATGCATGAGAAACTACTAATTTATAATCTCTGCACCACCTTGCTCTATAATACTTAGAACTCGAGAAAGCTCGATTTTCCTGTTACTTGCCCGAATGATTAAGTTCACCTCGAGGTTTGAATCCATTTCACTCACTTGAACGACATGTAAGTTGATTTCCTTGCTCGTTGCACCTCTAAGCCCGTTTTCTAGCTCTTTTTTCCTAGCTGTCAATCGATCCACTGTTTCTTTCCATTGTTTTATCGAATCAGTAGCCTTTTCCAATAAACCAAGCAATGAAATTCTTTCCTGTATTATATATATCCAACATAAGCTTTAACACATATGATTTAAGTAACTATACTCACTTAAGTAGTTTTTATGCCCTTACCAACTATAGTTTATTGGGGTGTACGTAACACATACTACGCGCAACAAGTACATTACCTAACTGTGTGCATTTTATTTAAAGAAATGATAGAGAGACTTAAAGTTACCTAAACTTAGACCTAATTCCAAGTGGCATCATCCTAATGGGTTGTAGTATAAGTGGTTCCCTGTCTGTAACCATCAGGATGATGCCACTTGGAATTAGGTCTAGGCATAACTTTAGGCCTCTATATCATTTCCCTTTTATTTATCTTAATGAGATCACATGTGATTAGATGCCACAAATGATTAGTACATTTTAGGTCGGGGGCATATTATATTTTCTAAAACACAAAATGTTATTCAGATCAGATAGTTAACGTGCATATTAAATTGTTATAACGAAAACTCTTAAAGAATAATATGTTCATGGATATGTTTTGATATATCGATCAAAATCAAGATAAAAAGAATGTACATACGTAGGACCGAAGGCGGAGGAGGGAGGCAAGTTTGGAGTAGAGATGCTTCATCTGATCCCGACGTTGTTTTTCCATGGCGGCGGGTGGCTGGAGAGAAGTTGAACCCGAAGGGCGTTTCATGTTGCAAGTTAATTAAGGTGAGATTAGCTAGATTGATCAGTAGTATCAGCCTCTTATGGTCTTATATATGCATGCATGCAGTCAAACGAATAGGAGATTATTTTCAATTTTCTATATGTTAATTGATTAATGGGAAAATCAGATTGCTGGTTTTTTAACGTTTGAATTGAAAAAAAATACAACGTCAAATTGAGTAGAGTCGTTGTCGGAGAATTCTATCACGAAACTAGAACCACCTGTTTGAATGCACTTATGTGTATTACATGTTCCGTTAACTCAGATTTAATGCACGTATATAGCACCACCTATTTGAATGATCAATCCCCGCGTGGACAAAAAGATTATAACATAAGTAGAGAAAAAGTTCAAACCGCATAACAAAGCATGTTTAATGTACCTAAACTTTTATAATCGTGTCATGGTATACGAATTCAATTGTTTTATAAACATATCTCGTTACAACTAAACTTTTTAAAATTTTATAAACAACTCGGATAATTCTGATATATTAAATTATGAAAATGTTGAATTTATATGCCTTTTAATGTTACAAGTTACACTAGCATACAATGAATGTTTTTGTTCACAAAATTGCAACAAACTTTTTTTAAAGTTTTGTCTTTGTACGTTAATTATAAAAATTATCATTAAATGGAACGGACTTTCATAAAGTGTTATGATATGCATATTTTGTTATGATGTCGTACAAAAAAAACTGATACATGTCATTATTTTTAACGTGACAACACATGAAAAGGTGCATATCAAAACACTTTATAAAAGTTTGTTGCATTTAATTAATGATACTTTCTATAGTTCACGTACCAAGACGTAACTTGATAAAAGTTCGTTGCTATTTTACGACATAAACCCTAAAATGAACCCTCATTATGATTTACAAGTTTTTAAGCTTCTTCATCTTTTTATAAAACTCCACCCTAAGAAGGAGTTTTAGGCTATGTTCGGCGACACGTAGCAGTAGCAGTAAGTAGTAAGCAGTAAGCAGTAAGCTGTAGTTGTTTGTTTAAAAAATGTGTTTGGTAACATAGTTGTAGCAGTAATTATAAATTGTAAAATTACGAAAAAGGTCATATACATATTAAAATAAAATAAATGATTAAACAAATGAGGATATATATGTAATTTCATAAACTAAACGCTTGGAGCAATTGTGGAATGCTTAATCAAGAAGCATTTAGATTGGAGCGGTAAGACAATATTCTAACGCTTGTTGAGGTGTTGCCAAACAAGCTTTTCATCTATAATGCTTACCGCTTGTCGCTTGTCGCTCCTAAACGCTTCCAAATGCTTGTTGCCAAACATGACCTTAAATTAAAATACTAGAGGGGCTTTTACATATATATCCTTGGAAATTTCAGAAATTACATATATATCCTTTTGATGCATTAAAAGCATTGTATATTATGCATAAAAAACTGGTACAAAGGATACATGTAATTATTCATCCAGGGAAGGATATATATGAAATTATGCCAAAAATTTAAAGTAACTTAGCAAAATTTGTGTTGTTATAAAGAACATGACCTCTTATTACCCGGCTATGTGGTTAAACTTCCAGATGTGTTTTTCTTGCCGAGTAAGTCTTTCGCAAATAATCCAGCTAAAACAGTTTTTTTGAGAAGATTATAACTATTTTTCTCTCTTTCTAAAATCAACGCCCTGAAAAAATATTTGAAAGTGCTTTTAATAGCATTGGCTCATTACTTTCTCTATATACTAACGTCCCTATCTATACTACTTATAATGCACAAATCACTCTCTCTCCTATTTAATTTTCAGACTTTTCAGACTTGAAAGTACTAAAGCATGATGTACAACACATTAAAGCACAAAAATTCAGACTTACAACCACATATGCATAATATACAACACATTAATACAAGCTTCTTGACCAAACAATTAATACACCCCATCACCAATTAATACAAAATGTAAAGCATAATGTACAATCGTCATCACCATACATCTATAACCGGTCGAAACTAAATGAAATGAAATATATCTCAGTTCTCTTTTCGTGTATTACAAATAAATCAAGATCTCTTAAAGTTCCACAAACACGAATGAAAAACAATCATCATAGATCGTAACAAGAATAAAACCAAAATGAAATGGTGCAGAAGATCTCGGACTGGTTTATTTCGCATCTCATACGAGATTTGAAGAACCTTAAAAACCTTCACATAAACGAAATACCCATCTCTTCATAGATCTTGTTGAAGATAAACCTCCTTTCAATATCCGAACATAAAGAAAGAATTATAACAACTTTGTTAAATTCTTTCTTTGTTTTGATTTACAGACAAACTAAACACAATCAAATCATAACCTTACCCGAGACCCGTTTTGGATCTTGCAGCCAAACCATCTCACGAATCAAGCATAAAAGTGAAGTATTAATGATTTGAGGTCTCTTGTGTGTTGTCTTTAGTATTCGAACCGCATGGGGTATAAGGGTTTGGTTATTTTTTGTTTCATCCAGTTAATAGGCTGTGGTTGTTTGTGTTTGTGAAAATTAATTGAAGGGCAAACACAAACAAAAACAAAATATAACTGGATTTGTGTTTATTTCATTTGAGGTCTCTTGTTTGTTTGTGTTTGGGAGATGGATTTGCTGTGGCGTTTGTATGTACCGAAATGAGAGAGAATATAATGGGGGCGGGTGGTTTGATGTGTGTTTTAGGGTTAAGGAAAATGAAATGCGTGGATTAGGGTATATCTCTTAAACCGGATTTTTTGTGGTGATTTGTTTGGACCGGGTTCACACACGGGCTGGTTGGGCCGTTTTTTTTTTTTAATATGATACCAGCCCAATAGTGATGGAATTGATATAAAAACACAAACTTGATATAGAAAATGTTGCACATATACAAAAAAAAAATAAAAGTGATACAATGTAACCATTCAAAATTTTATCGCATGTCTGTTACCTATTATTTACGATAAAGCAAAGTGAACAACTTTGATCACACACCTCTATAATATTACGGACTATTGTCTTTATATTGTAGATTTGTATTTGCATCACTCACGTACCCTACTATTTTTATATGAAATAGTTTTTTATTGCTTAGAGTTATTCCAACTTAAAACTATCATCATTTGTAAAGTTATTGTCACGAAATATGTATAATCATGAAACATCGCACACCAGGAATTTTAGTTTCAGGGTACCCGCCGCTGCAACGCGCGGGTACCATGCTAGTAATATTTAACACTTTTTTCAATCTTGTTGCGTTTTGTTTATTACTTTATTTAGACACACTCACGTGATTCTTTTACTTGCTTTGTAAACACATTTTTATTCAAGAGAAAGTTTGCACCGGAGGTGCAAGAAGGCGTGATCAAGTATACAATTCCGAATGATAAATTCTCTCTTAAATTAAACGTCTTTGTCTTTGACAATTTCAAATGATAGTGAAAACGGATTATTGGGTATTCTTAAGAATTTTGTAAGATGATGATGGTGGAGTGGCGGTGAGTAGCTGGTTTCGTGGACCAATTATGTGTGTGTATTTGATGTAGGCGTAATTGATTCCGGTGTTATTTTTTCTTTGTAGGTTCACACATGCGGTCCCTCTAGTCATGATTGTGTCTTGTTGTATGCTTAATTGTGAGGACTTGATGTGCGCAATAATAAAAATAGTCTAATCTACAAATTTTTTTCCTTCATACTTTTAGAATGCGTGTAAAATTTATTAGTTTAAAAACTTATTAGTTTGTTAACACTTAATAATCTTTAAAAATCGGTTACACTTATAAGTGTAAAAAATTTGTAAAACAATAGATTCTTTCAAATTTATAATTATACAGAATAAGAATTCACATTTTCAAATGTGAACAAATCTAAAGTATTCACACTTATAGATGTGAAAGTCATTTGTAACACCCAAATTCTTTACACTTCTTCAAATGTGTAGAAATTGAGGGTTACAATTAATTTTCACACTTTTAAGTGTTGATAAACTTAGATTTCTACACACTTTAAAGTGTGATTTTTTTTGTACATAATCATATAAATATGAAAAATCTATTATTTTACAAATTTCTTACACTTATTAATGTAATTAAGTTTTACACATTTATTAAGTATTAATAAACTAACAAAAATTTACACGCTTTTTAAAAGTGTGAAATAAAAATGTGTAGATTAACCTAGTTTTTTTAGCGACACTTATTTGACTAAAACAGCAATAGATAAATAAGTTTCTCAGCTTTTTAGTATTTGCCAACATTTTTTAGGCTGCAAACGCTGATAAAGTTTTAAATGACCTCAAGTTATGGTGAAGTTATTAATGATAAAAACTACAAATACTACTTTAATATATATATATAAAAGTAAATTAAATAACCTCAAGTGATGGTGATATTGTTAAAATAGAAAGAAACAAGCTTGTCAGTTTGATTTTGTCCAACGTACCCCAGCATAACTTAGGTAAGATTCATGAACTCCATTTAATCCATACGTACATACAACACACGTTTCTAGTTATGTAACGTGTGGAAGTTAAATGTCGGGAAATCGCATGAATATCGATCGTAATCATTGCTAAGAGACAAGTCAGTCGTTGCTTATCTCCGATATGATGTTCACATAAAATTGACCAACTATTGTAATGTTTGAATGTTCAGGTCAAGCCGTATAGCCATCCGGTCAGATTGAGAAATTTTCTCGTACCATTTAGTTCCCATTCATTTCACTTTCGTTTTCCTTAAGACAAATAAGGTTGTGTCTAAAAATAAAATGAAGAACTCGTTACAAAATCAGATGTAAATATTAAAAAAAGAAAAAAGAATGCGTATCTTCCAATATTACATAAAATGTTTATCAAAAATAATATCGAATGGTGAATATAATGCATCCGAGTCTTTAAAACATGTCATGCGATTCAAATGCTCCAAGCCAATGCTATGCCATACAAATCTCAGATAATACATGCTAAAAATATCAACACAAAGGTTGGTGAGTTCATGACGAGTATATGTCAATATAATCATGTTACAAATCCCGCCCATACAAGACTTATAACATTTTAGGTCCACATATAACTTCATGTGCATATCACACGAAATAAGTGTATATGACCAGTATAACAAATACAATGTCATATATAATAACTGTTACCATTGCCCTAAGTTCCTGACACCAAAGCCTTAAGTTTTATGGTTTCTAATTTCTGGTAGATGTCCACCTAGGATACCCAAAGTTCCTCAAATAATTATGCATGCGTTTGACATACCAGTCAAGTGGCGAAACCACCCGGACGAGAGAGTTCAATCCCAATAGATCTATTCATAACATTCACGCTTACTATGTAATTAGCGGTTCATAACTCAGGCAATCTGTAATAGTTTAGTGCACTTGTATCCGTAAGTAAATGCAAACCATGTATATAAATAAAGCGAGTATTGTGTTTCAGGAATGAGTAAGTGTCTCAGTAAATGAGCACAGTGTTTCAAAAAAGGTATCAAGTGTTTCAATAAACTAGTAAAGTGTTTCAAATAAACAAGTAAAGTATATAAGTAAAACAAGCATGTATGCTCACCCAAAAGTAGTTTAAAACGAGTAAAAGTGGGTTTATGAAACTCACCGTAAACAAATGTGATAAGCAAAGTGCAAATAAAATGGATGAATAAGCTGAGAAGGCCCTACGAGCAACCTAAAATAATATGTTGCGTCTTAGGTTTTAAATATGCAAATATGTTTTATAAAGTTATTATATTAATTATGCCATTGTACATAGGGTTTATAAACTTTATAAAATGTTAGAGTTTAGTTTTAACAAGTTTGAAATTAGTTAATAGTCCTAAGTTATAAGTTATCCAATTTTTAGGTTTTATATCGCTATTAATAGTCCTTATGTTCTAATCATTAAATAGTCATATCTAAGTCTATTTAGTCTATTATAAAGGAAAACGAGTCTATTATTCCGATAGTGGGTCTTACCACTTCGGTTTTCATGTAAAAGAGTCAAAATGGGTTCAAATATTACTAATTTTTCAAAGTTGAATTTTTTTTTTACTTTTTTTTTTTTTTTTTTTTTTTTTTAGTTTTTATTTTTTGAACGGCGGTTGAATTTTCATTTATTAAGTTATCCGACTTTGAAAATTTACTACATCTAAACCATAAGGAGTTATTATTTGGTTTTTACGTCCTCAGAAAGGTATTTGAATATTTTTATCAAAGTTATAGGTCTCATTGTTTTAAAACTTTTATAACCAATGTTAAATTACTAATATACCCTTAAGTGTCAAAACAGATTTTTGGCTGCACAATTCAGTCCCACCAAAATAGCGATATCTTAAGTTCTACAACTCCGTTTTATCCCGTTCAAGTGACCACGTTTAAGTTAACGAGTCCCTACAACTTTAATTTGAATGCCAACAAAGGGTTCATAACAAATTCTATGAGTTTTTAGCCAAGATGTGCAGTTTTTGACATACTTTACCGTTTATTTTCTATTTTAATCATCGGGAGGAGTTACGGAATGAGTCACTCGACAAATCAAAGCTAAGACATAGACCTACAACCTTACATTCTTACCTAAGGTCCAATGTGTACTTATTAGGTCAATTAGTTCCATCTTTGCCCCTTGTCCAAAACAGTCTTTACAAATAAAGTCCAAATCAAGTTTTCTAGTGTTACAAATCATGTATAACGCATAACCAAGTCCAATAAGTTTATAAAACATATAAAATATATTGCATGCATAAAAAATACGGAGGTAAAATAAAAAGTTAGTGATTAATTCCTTACAATCTTTGATATGAAAGCACAAGAACAAGAACAAAAGACCAAGGACAACTAAAAATTAAATCACCAACAAAACCCAGTGCTTCCAAATTTAAACCACCACAAACCGTTATAAACTCTATAAAACCTTGATCAGACTAATCTAAGAACACATGCAACACCCTTGTATAATCAAATTTAAGGCTATGTTTAAACTAAATTGCGTGTTGTTTTAGTCACTTAATGATTCTTTTATGAGTTTTTTTCTGTTGAAAATGAATTCTTATAATCATGGTGGGCCTTATGTTTCACTTCAGAGATTTTTGGTCAATAACATGGTTCATAATATTTTCAATCAGATACAACTGAACTAAAGAAAATCAAAATCAACTACTATTAAGAAATTAGAAACACCATCAAAAGAATGAACATAATTCTAAACGGGAGACACATGCAGATGTGAGCGGTTAGCCTGTAAACATTTAGAGTATTTACTCCATTTGTTGTACTATCAACTTAAATAAACTTGTCACACATTACACAATGTCCATGCAAATATGTCGAAAGACAATGAGCAACATATTTTGAAACAGACTAGACATTTGGGAGATAAATTTCTTTTATGACAAACTGTTCAAGCGCGAGGTTTATTAGTATGATGTCTAACGTTTACTGCTGCTTGACTAAAGAGGGGGTCAAGATGAAATTTGCGACGTAAATTATGGTTTTTCTTGTGGTGTTTAGTGAAGCTTTTCTAGATTTCTAATCATACTATTGATGAATGAGCGGAAAACATATTAAAAGGGAGGGAGTGGGCATCGGGTAGGCAAATCGGGTACCAAAACCGATCGGTAACACCGCCCCCACTGTGTCGGGTAGGCAAAATCGGGTAGCAAATCGGGCTTGGAAGCCGATCGGTGGTGGGGCGCTTGTGTTTGAATTTTTGAACGTTGGGGGAAGCCTAACGGCTAGTATCATTTAAAAAAAATAAATAAAATAAATAAATAAATAAATAAAAATCACCCCCACCTTTTTAAAAACCCCCACCTTCACATTTTAAAATCACAACCCATTTTTCACAAAATCATCACAACCCATCTTTCAATTTCTCATAAAATCCCAACCTTTTTATCATCAAAATGTCTTCCGATTCTTCCGAATTCGAATACGTTATTCCGTCTTCGTCTGACGATCTATCCACGGGTAGCTCGATGCAAGTTATGCTTCAAGCGGCTCAGTTTCTTGAAGACACGGCAAGCTCTAGCCGTAGTAGCATAAATCGTAATCGGGAAATAGGTCTTCAAACTCTAGAGAATGATTGGTTCGTTGAAGCACCAAAGTACAACGAAGTTTACTTTCAAAAAAAATTTCGAATGGAGAAAAGCATGTTTTTGAAAATAGTGGCCGACATTGAAGCGAGATACCCATATTTTCAAGAAGGCTATGACGCGCGATTGAAAAAAAGTTTCACGGCGAAACAAAAAATCACATCGGCCGTTAGGCAACTCGCAACCGGCAATCCCCCCGATGAGTATGATGAATATTTACGCATGTCTGCAAGAACGTCACGTAAAAGTCTTGATTATTTTTGTGAGTCCATCATTGAGTTGTACGGTCGAGAGTACCTACGTAGGCCGACAAAGACACGACCTTGCACGCATTTTCCAGGCCCATGAAGCGAGACATCACATCCCTGGGATGCTTGGTAGCATCGACTGTACACAGGTCAAATGGAAAAATTGTCCTAGAAGTTTGAAAGGGCAATATACGAGAGGTGACTATGGTGTTCCCACTATTCTGCTTGAAGTCACCGTGTCACAAGATATTTGGATTTGGCATGCTTTTTTTGGTCCCCCGGGGTCAAACAACGATATCAACGTATGAAATCAGTCTGACTTGTATCTTACAGAGCGAAATGGAACGGTGATGAACAGTTTATTCCACGTGAATGGACGCTTTTACAAAAGCGGCTACTATTTGACAGATGGAATCTATCCTAAGTGGTCCACATTTGTTAAAGCATACCCGTATCCAACCGACCCAAAGGAAAAGAAATTTAAGAAGTTACAAGAGGGGGCGAGAAAGGATGTCGAGCGAGCTTTTGGTGCTCTCAAAGGAAAATGGAAAATTCTCGATCGACCTCTCCGAGCTATGACCAAAGCGAATATTGCCAATCAGGTTCATGCGTGTGTTATTTTGCACAATATGGTTATAAAAGCCGACGGGAGGGCAATCTCACCGGTTCATATAATGGATGAGCCGGTCCAGCCAGTGTTCGACAACAGTGTGGTAGCGGAGTTACTAGACGAAGTTCTCCATGACCATCTTCGATATGATCTCACGGAGCACGTAACACGTCAATACTTGCCGCATCTCGATGATTAGTGGGGTTTTTTTTTTAATGTCTCTTTTTTTTTAAGTATTATGTAATGTTTCTTTTTTTTAAGTATTATGTAATGTTTTTATTTTTAATGAAATTGTATGTTTTTATTTTAATATTGTATGTGATTTTATGTATTAAAAATATATGAAAAAAAAAAAAAAAAAATTGGGGTAGAATAGGTGACCACTCCCTCTACTTTAGATAGTGTTAGGGTAGAATTAAGTAGTTTTGAGTTGGAGGGTTTTTATTGGATAGAGGCGATGTGGCAATTTGAGTAGTATTGGGTACTAGGTGACCACTCCCTCCCCCCCTTTAGTTTAGTGAACTATGTATGTATATAGCAGTCATGTGAGCCTGGTTTTTGGCCACCGTTGTTTATCGGCCTACCTCAATAATAAGATTACATAGTACGCATTCATGTGGTCATACTTTTTTCCATAAAGGTGTATGGCCATATGGGGCCAGGGGATGAAGTCCGAACAAAAGGTAAGGTAGGTGCATGCCATGTGTTATTTTGGCATTTGTATGAGTAGATTAGGTAGCAAATCTTCTAGATTGTCACATTTTAAATTAGAGTGTCTTGACATTTATATACTTACAGGGTGAAAATGTATAAAAATAATGTGAGAATATAAATGTCAAGACATTCTAATTTAGAGTGTGCTAATCAATTTGAAGTATGTGCAAATCACCTCCCATCTTAAAAGGTCAGCGTACTAACAACTCGATTCACGCGTTAACATCCACGACCACGATTTTTAGTTATTACACCATCAAAACCACCACGCATAGCGGGTGGATTTTGTTTAAAAATTAACTTTGTTGTGTATGTTGTGTGTTATTAGTATATTTGTGTTTAACTGAGTACGTTTGTGTGGTGGCTTTAGTGGTAATACTAGTTGTTGGTTTGGCCGATGCAAGTGAATGCTGATGTGTTACCCGACCACACAACCACCAAACCACATTACATCCGGTCTAATAGGAATTTGTTAGTTTTCAATAGTCTCACAAAAAAGTTATTCAATGTTTTTAGTAATTAATAGCCTACGTTGGTTCATGATGATGAGGTTTTTGCAAAAACTTAACCTAAAAATATCAAAGCTTTTAAAAATCAAAACCATTCGCTTTCAGTTTTCTTATTTTATCTTTCGGCACAGGTTCAGTTTCAGTTTGTGTATGTCTATATGATACTCCCTTCGTTCTTAAATAAATGTCCAATATTGATTTTTTAAGTCTTTTCTTTTTAACTTTAACCTTAAATTACTTCATTTGTGTTATGTAATACTTAATAAAAATTCTACCAATAAAAATACATCTAAAATCAAATCCATTCATATATTTTGCATCAAGTATAACATAACACAAATAAAATAATTTGATATCAAAGTTAAAATAAAAATATTTTAAAAGTCAATAGTTAAAACTTATTTAGAGACGGATAGACTATGATATTTTGGTTTCAGCCCAAGTAATATCAAAATCTTAATTGTGTTCCACGTATGACTTAATATCAAAAATGAAAACACTGGTCCAACAAAACTTGGTTTTTCAACTTTTAAATCTTTTACTCTAGTATAATCAAAATATGATGGAAGTCTGTATAAATCTTGTTAACTTGAACAACGTACGTATATTAAACTAGAACAACGTACATACATTAAACTTATATAATTAATCGGGTTTTGTTAACCACAACTCATAAGATTGTAATTAAGATTATCTTAATTGAAAAATCAACAATTAATTAACATCAAACATAATTTCAATACTCTAGTTCTACGTTAATGTATCATTTACTTTTTTGTGTATCCCTAAACCGTCCTTACCGTTTCGTTGTGACGGCTATTAGTGATACATATTTTTTGAATTGTAACATCGAGAGTATGAGACAAAATAATAGTTGTGATTATAAGTTAACTTAAACTGAGCTCCATTGTCAAAATCTTTTATATAATAAAACAAAACCCTTAGTGGGAATTTTTCATTAAAAAAAAATCAAACCATACCTTATTTAGAAATAATTTTTAAATTATTATTTATTTATTTTAACTATTCTTAATTAAAAAGTTTAAATATTTCTTTATTTGGCCAAAATATTTTAAAAAATCGTTTTTATGCTCAGATTTATTAAAAAACAAAAAATACACATGTACTTGAAAGCAAAGCAACTATAGTATTGGACCAAAATGGAAAATTAAAATAAAAAGCAGAACCACCAAATAAACTTCTCATCAATCGGAACAATAACAACCAAAATCATCGGTATTCAAATCATCTTTAAGGATCTTGACAAGAAACACATGGTATGAAGATTTGATTTCATCTTTCGTCGATCTTCGACATCTAGGTATTTTAATCCAATTTACTTATTTTTTGGGGATTATATGTGCTCTAACCCTAATTACTTATCTGGGTTTTATGGTTTTTTTTTGTTTGTAGATTGATGTCATTTTATTGTTTACGGTAAAAAATGGAAAATGATTAATTTTTGTAATGATTATGAAACATCTGCTTTTTAGCTTAGAATTTTAAAAAGGTGAATTTTTTTGATATACATGATATGGGTTTGTTAGGAATTTAAGTTTTTGTTAACATGTTTATAGTTATATATGAAAGTGTTCAGATTTTGTGAAATAAAATTTGTTTAGTATAGTTTGATTGTCCCGCCAAGTTTTGCTATGGGCAAGACTACAAAGTATAATATATTGTTAGATTTGTACTTCAAGAGTTCGATACCAAAAGAATGAAAAAATATTTTAAGTGGATAATGCCCGGTAACCATTAAGTAACTGGGAGTATGGAAAATTTTGTAACTTTTTTGGGGCGTGACTGAGAAATGTTGGACACTCCTCTTTTCAAGTGTTGGACACATTATTTGGTCATAATGTCTGATACAGTATGGTTAGAGGTGTATGTCAGAACAAATCATATTGTAATATAATTATACGAAGTACTATAAAAAGTTTACTAATTTTTTTCCAATATTATCTTATATTGTAGGCACCTGCTTTGCACAAGGAGATCCACATACGCGGAGGACTTGGTCAAGCTCAACAGACATTGGGTGGAGTACCTGCTGCATCTTAAAGTTCTACTGTTATGCCTATATCTTTTTGGTTATGCATCTTCAAGTAAAGAATATGTTATATATATGATATATGTTTGCTGTAAATTGGCTTTTAGCATTATGAAGTTAAAGGGATTTTGGGTTTATGCCTGGTGAATGTTTCCCTAACGCTTGATTATTCTGTGTTATAGGGCTCTGCCAGGAATACGAGCAGTGATCTAAAGTATGCTTTCTGTGGATGAGTAATTCTTGCTATCGGATTTTCACTTGGATAGAAATGGCCAAGTCTCAGGTGCCTCCACCTCCAGCAAGATGAGTATCTTTGTTTTCTCATTAGTAAGTGAAGCATAAAACACATGATCATGGTCCATTAAGGATATTTTATTACTACTTTTTCATGAACTTGAGATGGAATGTTGTGTTTTAGGTTAGGATGTCATTTTATCGAGTTGTTTGGTAAAGGTTACAAGTCAAAGGCCCCCTTTAATTATCTCTAGAGGTAACTTCCATTCTTGCGTTAATGCATATAAGAAGTTACATATAATGTTGAAGGCATTTGCGAAATATGACTTATAGGGTGTTTGGATAACTGAAATAGCTTATATCAAACGCATGTATCTGTAAGAATTCACATTCCTTTGTGAGGAACGTTTTCTTTATATAAAATTATAAATAATTAAGATTTATGTCATCTCCGTAGCATTAATTTTACTTGTGGTGTTTATGTAAGTTGATTATTATTCAGACCAATAAGGAGGTTCCTTAAACTGTAGCTACAGGAATAATGATGATTACAACTGGAGATAGGAAAATGATGATACTTCTTATGATATTACTCATGTCTCTATTGCCATAGGAATTCTTTAGTTGGACAAAAAGGCTCGTAATTTGACCATCTCCTGGCAGTTTGTCTACTTATTCTCTATCAACAATAACCCCACCTACTATCCCACTCCCGCTTATTAAGATTTTTTTATTGTTAGCAACAAGGAATTTTTTTTGTACTCTATAATTAGAATAGGGTTTGGTGGGTAAACTTTTAATGCATGAGATTTGAGTAGGTATAGAATCATTGCTTTGGAACATCCATAAACTGGATAACATTAAGTTACTACATATCTTATAAGGGGCCCAGGGGCTTCACGGGCTTCAGTTAGATTTTAATATGATTCAAGTATACTTGCATCGAACTTACAATGTCGTATATGAAACATTACATATGTAAACACCGTAAACTTTTACCATTTTACCTGTACTTTGGCATTGAGGATCAAGTCTGAACAAATTCAACACCAATGTCTTTCTGTCTCCAGCATATTTTATGAAACTTGTGACTTCCAATTAGCATAAGATTTTAGCTAATATAAGTGAGAAGATTACAATGCATAAGTAAGTATACATTTTTATAACTAAACTAACTTATAATAATCGATGTGTATTCATGGTGCAGCTACTGTTGTGTATGTCTTCAACAACAAGAGCAACATAAACTGGTATGTCATTATTAGTACTACTTACGTATTTGGAGTATTGTCATTTTTATACTTTATTTTGTACTACATGTACATACAAGCAACACTTTCTGATTAGGCCAATTTCTCCTCTGTTAGTTAGAGCAATTTTGTCTTGTTGGTAAAAGTGGGTTGGTTGTGAAACGGGTCGAAAGAGGCTCAAAGAACTTTTATTATAATTTTTTTTAAGTTATTTTCAAATTTTACAAACAAAAACTTTTGCTCTATATCAATTTCATATGAATTTTATGCTTTTTTTCATAGCATTTATTATGAAACAGTTTAATAACTCATATTTTACAATGTCTTACGAATAACTTGTGAAATAGCTAAAACGCTTTAGTATAATGTATGATATGTTGTAGCGTATTGTGTGCTGCAATCTTTCCTTATTGTATCATAAAGATTCTTATTGCATTTTGCATGAGCTTAATGTATTATGAGTTCGTATTAAGGAAAAACTGAAGTAGGTTGTCATAGTTGGTAGACCCTTCTGGCAAGAAACAGCCCAAAGAAGACTATATGGCCGATAAATCTATGTGTGACTATATAGTTGAAATAAAAATCTTTAAAAAAAAAAACCCAGTTATTTGCCCACAAAAAAGTATCAATCTATCAATGTAAAATAACGACCTACTTGACATGCATGGTTCGTTAAAATAGATTCACCATGTGTTTACAACGGCATGGTACAACGACCTGAGCAAAATTACTAAATTACTCACGTATATGACAAAATAATATATTGTTCATATATATCTCATGCAGTAAGGTGAGAATTTAACCCAATATTAGTCTACAATTTATTATAAATTACAAGTGTAACCAAAATTGATGAAAACAAACTTTTTACTAATATTATCCAATATTCTTCTTGATTCTTATAGAATATCACTAGGAAAATTTGTGTCATACGCATACATTCACACAAAGTTTGATGGTTTCATATGTTTACATTGTAGAGAGCATTGGCCTTATCAACTATTGTATGATACGGTGGATATGGAGCTTAAAAGGGCGAAACGGTACGCATAAAGTTATATTCGTAGTTAATTATAATTACGTCTTAATTCTAAAGGCTATCATGTATGCTTATTTTAAAGTGATCCTCTATATTCATGAAGTTTAGCTATTTTTAATATACAATATATCTAAAATCAAAATTAATAGCTCATTAAAATTTATTCGCCATTAATATGTTCAACAACTCAGAGCTCGAGTTGCTTCAACGTTGAATGTGCACGGTTAAGACGCCGTTTATGAATATATTATGTTTCATGTTTAATAATATTAATTTGAGTCTAAAATTGTTGGAAAAGGTGGAATTCTTGACAGGCGAGTAAGTTCATGTAACTGGTCAAAGTAAGATAATTTTTGGTAACCCGACAAAATAGGCCTTGATGTATGGAGTGTTGCCTTTGAAAGAAAAAAAAAAGTTTAATAGTTTCATGACCTATCCAATGAAACATAAGAGTGCACACATAGCTTACGTAATTTATAAATTGACCTCATATAGTTTCATGAAAGATCATGTAATTGATTTTTTTTCTTGAAGTTTCAAGTTTAGTCATCATAATCAAAATCATGAAAGTAGTAATCATCATCTTACTCGTGCAAGTTTTGCAGGTTTCTATGTGAAAATATACAGATACATACATACACAATGGATATATGTTGATTGGGGTGTAAGTTGATTGAGAAGATGACTAAAACCCTCTTGAAGCCAGTTAAAGAAGGCAAGTTAGTGGAGATAAAGAAGATCGAGGCTTGGAAAAAGATGACTTGTACAGTTTATAGTAATACTAAATGGTTTATATGATTAAGTGATGTGTATACTCACGCATCCATGTATGCATTAGTATACATGTGATGCAAGTGTTACTTAATAGTAATAAATAAACTTTAGTTTACAATCCGTGTTTATTATCTTGGTTAAAAGGTAAGCCTTATCTTAAACGAAGTAATGTTAAGTAAATTTGATTCATGTTAAAAGTCACGTGCATACACGGGCATTATAACAAATCGTTATATAAAACCAATCAATAAATAAAAATACATATGTACATAAAATTTTCTATTTTTAATCCAGTAAAGAAAAGCATTTAAAAGTCCTTGTAGAAAACTAGAAGGGGGGTTGAATAGTTTACTAATTAAAAACTTTGTTTTGAAACTTATTGTAAAGATCAATTGATATTGATCTTAGATATGTTAATGAAATATGCAAGCAATATGTAAGAAGTAAATAAGGAAAGAAATGATCAAACCACAACAAGTTGTTTATAGTGGTTCGGTCTACAAGGACTCTTTTTCCTTGCCCTACTCCACTCCTCGAGTCTCACACTCGAGAGTTTAACTTCACTAGTCAACAAGCTCCTTTCACCGGCGGAGAAAACCTTTACACTTCGCCTACACTATTTCCGACACTAAGCTAGATGTCGAGTTCTTTCCAAGGGTACAACCACTCCCACACACAATGTATTTTGAGGACTAAAATACTAACCACTCACACTCACAAGATTATGATGGTTTGATACAACAATGAAGTATGAATCAACACTAGATCATACAACACTAAATAAACAAGACTTCCAACTTCTCGTTGAAGCTTGAATATGACTTGATCTTCTTTGCTACAAAAGAGATCACTAATATGATATGAAACTGAGTTAGAAAGGTTAGAGAGAAGATATGTATGAGAGTATGTTAGAAAGGGATGAGAAACTACTTGACTTGGCATTGCTATTTATAGCCAAAGTGGACAGGAGCGTCCACGGACCGCGGAACCCTTAAAAGGGTTCCGCCCGTGTACCCATTTGGTACCGCCGGTCCGACATCAATATATCAAATCTTTGCTAAAGTCAACTCTATCTAAGTGAGATTGTGTAAGACATGAAGAGTACAAATCCACACAAAATATCTTAATGAAATCTTCTAATGATTTCCATGATGCATTACATGATGTCATAAGTTGTATTTCTATTTTTAGAAATATGCAAGTACATAAGTAGTGTTTGGTTTTAAGAACCTAACACATTCTAAAAACTACTATCATACATAATGATTAGAGTCATATCAAGATGTTACTAATCATAAATGTAAATGCTTGAATGATGAATATATTGTTTGAAAAAGCTTGTTTTAATATCTATTAAACTTGACAAGCTTTAGGCTTTTATACAAATTAAATTTACTTTTGTCGTTAACAAAACTTAGGTAAAGATCAAAAATATAAATAACGTTTAATGACGATATTTGTATTAACAATCTCCCCCTTTTTGTTGAGGACAAAATATAAATTTTATTTTTATAAAAGATACAAATTTTGTACAAGAGTTATAAAAATATTAGTTTTAGAACTTGAAAAGAGAATGGTAATGCAAGTGTATGATGTTTGACTATTTATGAAAGTCAAAGTATTCACTAGTTGATGCATGATGTTGACTTTTACAGAAAGTCAAAGTATGCAGTTTGACTTTTTTAGGAAAAGTCAAGTATTATCAATGAGGGTTCCTGTTTGACTTTTAGGAAGTCAAATGTATGCAGTTTTAATTTCAAAGTTCTATATTTTCTCCCCCTTTTTGTCTCAACAAAAAGAAGAGGTTATGCGGAATGCAATGAGCCCGAGCTAGTATCTCCCCCTTGTTCAAAGCTCCCCCTTAATTGGGTGCTTTAATGGGAAGATTCATGGATTGTGAAAATAAAGCTACAAAAAAATGTTAGTAATAATGATCATTCACAAGCATTTCCAAATACTATGTAATGACACCAACAATATAATAAACAACATTCATTAGTTAAAATTTTTCATGAGTAAAGATCATGAAAAGAGAACACAATGATGTGTTTTTAGTACAAGAAGTAAAAATTATCCTAATAAAGTAAAAATAAACTAAAAAGACTAGTCTAAAACCATCCTATTGTGATGGTGGATGGGAAAGAGCGTTAAGACGCTCAAGGATGTGGTTGAGGATGAACCTCATTTCTTCTTGGAAGTCATGGACCATAATCCTGGTCCTTTCCACGGTTTGGCCCGTTTGCTCACAAGTTGAGCAACCATGCCTTGGAGGGTAGTATGTTTGGGGAGGTTGTGGTGGTGGAATGGTTGATGTGTTGGTGTTGGTGGAAATGTTTGGGGTGGTCATGAAGGAAGCAAGCAAAGCACTTTGCATTTGCATTGTCTCACTCAAGTGAGAGTCCACCATGCCTTTGAATTGGTGGAGGTTGTGGAGTTCGTTTTGAATCTCCTCTCTAGTGGGATTGGTATCCCACATACACTCCTCAATGTCCTCAAGATGAGGTGACATTGATGTAGGGAGTGAATGATCCCCATACAAAGGACCATGAATGTCTTTGTGGATGGGGTGTAAGAGAAGAGGTGTAGGCCCTAATGGGGCGTTTGGGTCAAGGGATGATCGAGGTGACTCATGAGCCATCCGCTCAATGGAGTCAAGTGATGGCAATGGTGGTGGATGACTTGGCCTAGGAGGCAAGTCTTCCAAGTCCTCTAGGAAAGGATTTGGTGATGTTGGTGGAGTTGAGAATAACTCCATAGGAATGAGAGTTGGAGACCTTGGTGAAGGTGGTGAGGGTGTTTTGGATGTTTGGATGGGTGCCGGTGGAGGTGAAGTAGGTGTTTTCGTTGGTGGTGGAGTGGTGATCACAATGTGTGATGTATTGGGTGTAGCTAAGGTAAGGTTTGTATCATCTCTAATGGGAGATGAGATTGTGAGTGGAGAAGACTCGGATGATGAGCTAAGATGAACAAAGCAACAAGGTCTTACGCTAATTCTAGCGGTCTTCTTGCAAGTTTTTGGAGATGACTTAGTCATTTTTAACTTGGGTTTTGCTTTGCTAGATAGTAGTAAGAGTGAAGAGGGTGTGAGGATGATCATGGTAAAACCTCTCAATTTATAGAAGTGAAAAATTATGGAGAAATGTGTTTGATTTGATGTTAAACCATTGAAGAGATGAGGTTCCTAATGATTTGGAAGTGGGTTGAATGCTAGTCATATCACCCAAGTCAAGCCATTCAAGAGAGATGGAGTGAAGAAGAAAAGATTTGCAATAAATGTGTTCTATTGAGTGGAATTTCATAATATTCAGATCACCCACGGATTTGAAGGTACCAAAAATTTGGTTCCTTCCTTTATGCCAAAGGGCTCCTTGGGTGGATTTTTTTAAATTTTTGAATTTTGGTGGGAAATGGATTTCTTATATACCTTAGTGAATTATACTAGTTCTAATAACAGTATAAACTAGTTGAGATTGATTTATAAGTGATGGAAGATAATTTGGAATCATGAAAGAGTCGAAATTCGAAAATTACCGGAGGATCCACGGCACCAAAACTATACACGGACGGTACCCTAAAAAAGGTGCCGTCTGGTCCGCCTGCAGTGCACGGCGGTACCAAAATACATAAAGGACGGTACCAAAATTATGGTGCCGTCTGATCCGTGGAGCGCATAAATATGGACAGAGTTCGTTTTTAGGTGTCGGGGACTTTTCCGAAACCTGAAATTCTTCTCAAAACATGTTATACTAAACATTTCTAGTTAGGAAAAGAGGATAACATATATATAAACACAGTGGAATATGTATTTTGAGCATGGCTTATTGATTTTCACATTATAGTGAAAATGGGTAAAATTTGATAGCATACTTGCGCTATCCCCCTGCATAAAATTGTTAGCATTCACCATTGTTTCAGGTTATATTATCATCCTACATAATAAAAACAATGAAATTGTATCAAATATTAATGACAATGTATTGTTCCAAACGCTCCTTAAAAGTACCCTTATTTGTCCAACTTCTTGTAAATCTTGTTCATCATCCTACCAAGGCACTTGAACATTCCCTTAGTTTGCTTGAACTCCGCTGATTCATTCTCTATTTCGGGAAGAGACGCATAATACTCATGAGGCGGAAGACGAGAGCTTGGAAGACCATCCTCGGAGCTATTTGATGATGATGATGATGGAGTTGGAGGTTTTGCTCTCTTGCCTTTTGTCTTAGCAACTCGTGCATCACTCAAAGGTACAAAGATGTGAGGGATGAGCTCATAGTGAAGGTGCATCCCTTTTGGTGTTGGTGGAATTGGTGCAAAGTTTCTATAGAGACGGGTGAGGAGCATCCCGTATGGAAGAGCAACCGATCCTTGAGTTGGAATATCAATCATTCTCCTAGCTATGTAGTAGGCTAAATTGAATGGTTGACGGGTGGACAAGTTGTAGAGCATATGACAAAGGCAAGCGTTAATGTGATCCCTATTTCCTATGGTGCTAATGACGTTGGCTCTAAGTAGCTCCTCCCATTTCTTAAATTCGGCTTAAGTTCATTTAGCTCCATTCCATATGGATCTCGGTTTACTTCTTTTCCCTTTCGGGTAACTCGGGTTGTACCACTTTTTGGGTTAAAAAGGTGTTCACGGATGACATCCTTGTCGGCCAAACGGGTTTGGTAGGGTAGAGAGCGGTCATTGATAGCATCAAGAGCGGTGAGTGACCATTTATCCGAGTAGAGACAAGTTCCTCGATTGGGAATTCCTAGCACTTGAGCAAAGTTGGCTAAGGTGATGGTGTAGTCGTTTTGATTAATTCTAAACCTAAGACAAAATTCATCATCGTCTTCATCACTAAAGCCGGTCACACTAGCATAGAATTCTAACACAAATCTAGGACAAATTGGTTCATCGATGTCAAGAAGACAATCGAATTGAATGGCGGCTAGTTCTTCACGAAGATTGGTGTTTTCAAGGAAGGATGAGTGAATGGTTCTACCCTCATGGAAATACCTTGATTCTAGACCCCTAAATATTTCTACTTGTTCTTTGGTAAGTCCTTTAGTTTTGTGGTGTTTGGGAATGTAGTTAAGGGTGTCTTTGTGATCATAGAATCTTGCGACTACCATGGTTATTCCTAAGGACAAGAGTTAATATGTTAAATAATGAGAATAAGTTTTAACGTTTTTGGTTCTAGTGTGTGCCTATATGAAAACAATTTGGAGTTGCGGTTATCTCGACTCATTTTATGCACAAAGATGGTTTTAGTGGGGTGTTTGGCAAATACCATGAGATAACCCAAATGCTCCTAATTCAATGTGGCTTCATTTGAATATACCCGGAATGCATATTAGTTATGCAATACCTTTAGTATTCAAGAGCATGCAAGTGATGAAAATTTAACGTTTCTATTTGTATTAGCAATGAAAAATTGTTTTCCTACAAGTGAGAAGCTTTTCAAAACTTTTGACATGGGGTGTTTGGTTGTTTGAATAAGGCCTTATATTCATTATCTATCAATTAGTGGGAAGCATGATTTGTTTATGCAATATGATAATGTAGTACCTAATTTTAATGACTAGTTATGCAATTTGCCAATTGAATTCATATTTGGTATAAAAGCATACATAAAACCCCATGTAATGATTTGTGATAGTTTTGTGCATAAATAAGAATCCTAGACTCAGAATTAAGAGATGAAATGTAGTTAGGATACTTACAATGATGTTATCTTCAGTGATTAATGAGTGGGAAGATGACTATAATGAGCTTGGTTTAAGTTTTACACGTTTTGGTAAAGTGGGTTTTGAGGAAAAGGATGATTTGTATATAGCAGTTTTGCTTCTGTAGACACCACGGACCAGACGGCACCAAAAATTTGGTTCCGTCTTTGTTGTCATTTGGTGCCGTGGCTACAGAGCGTGTACAAGACAAAATTGTTTTGTTTTGACTATTCTAATGTTTTGGGCTATGTTTATCCTACATGTTTGGTTCCATTAACCCTAAACCAAGTCTAAGAAGATTAAAAGGTTCTCGTTTAAGAGGCTTAGTTAAGATGTCGGCAATGTTGTCTTCGGAAGAAACTTTCTCGATTGAAATGTTTCCTTTTTGAACATTGTCGCGAAGAAAGTGATGGCGGATTTCAATATGTTTTGTACGAGCGTGTTGAACGGGATTCTTGCTGAGATCGATGGCTCCTTTGTTGTCGCAAAGTATCACAATGTCGTTGAGATGAATTCCGTAATCTACGAGAGCTTGCTTCATCCAAAGAGCTTGTTGACATGCTTTTCCGGCTGAGACGTACTCGGCTTTAGTAGTTGAAATGGCCAAGGCCATTTGCTTCTTTGCAAACCATGAGGTAAGACAATGTCCAACGAAAGTGCAAATACCACTTGTACTTTTTCTATCGACATAGTCACCGGCATGATCCGAGTCGGCATACACTATGGTTTCTACACCCGTTCCTTTGGGATACCATAATCCTAAACACGTTGTTCCCTTAATGTATCTAAAAATCCTTTTTACAGCTTCTAAGTGTGATGCCTTTGGGTTTTCTTGAAAGTGAGCACATAGACAAACACTAAACATAATGTCGGGTCTACTAGCCGTAAGATAGAGTAGGCTACCAATCATTCCTCTATATTTAGTGTTATCTACGGATTCACCTTCCTCATCCTTGGTTAGTTTAGTGTCCGAGGACATGGGAGTTTTAGTTGGTTTGGAATCTTCAAGACCAAATTTCCTAAGCATGTCTTTTATATATTTAGATTGGTTAAAAAATATGCCATCTTCTAGTTGTTTTATTTGAAGTCCTAGAAAGAAATTTAACTCACCCATCATACTCATTTCAAACTCGTCGTGCATGATTTTAGAGAGATCATCACATAGTTCTTGACAAGTTGATCTGAATATAATGTCATCAACGTATATTTGAACAATGATAATTTATGATTCCTTTTTCTTGGTAAAGAGAGTATTATCTACTAATCCCATAGTATATTTGTTATCAATAAGAAAAGTCTTAAGTCGGTCGTACCAAGCTTTTGGTGCTTGCTTAAGACCATACAATGCTTTCTTGAGTTTGAAGACATGACGTGGTTTCTCAAAGTCGGTGAAACCGGGAGGTTGAGCAACATACACTTCTTCGTTAATAAACCCATTAAGGAAAGCACTTTTAACATCCATTTGAAATAATTTAAAATCATAACCTTGCGCTACAAGCCTAGCTTTGTTTCTAGATACTATCCCATTTTCATCCATCTTATTTCGAAAAACCCATTTTGTTCCAATTATAGTTTGATCTTTAGGTCTTGGAACTAACTTCCAAACATCATTTCTAACGAATTGGTTTAATTCTTCTTGCATGGCAATAACCCATGATTCATCTTTTATTGCTTCATTTATGGTTTTTTGTTCAATGGTGGATACAAAGCAAAAATAATTACTTTGATTTTGGGCTTGTGACCTTAAGGTTCTTTGATTGAGTAGTCCTATGACTTTTTCTAAAGGATGACTTTTAGATTCTTTGATGTTGACAATTTCTTTATTTAATGGTTCATCTTCCTTGTTATTATTAATTATTTCTTGACCTTCTATCATTTGACTTTCAACTAAGTCATCATCTACCAAAGGTGATGTCTTAGAGGGAGGTGGACTTTCGTCGAATGTTATGTTCAACGATTCCTCGACTATCATTGTTTCTTTGTTTAGGACAATGTAAGCTTTACTAGTTTGAGAGTAACCAAGAAATACACCTTCATAAGACTTTGGGTCAAACTTGGTGAGATAATCCTTAGTATTAAGAATAAAGCATTTACAACCAAAGACTCTAAAATATCCTAACGTTGGCTTTTTACCTTTATAGAGTTCATATGGTGTTTTGTTTAAGAAAGGACGGATTAAGACTCTATTCAAAATATATGTAGAAGTGTCAACGGCGTTACACCAAAACTTTTGAGGAATGTTTTGTTCATTAAGCATTGTTCTACTCATTTCTTGAATTGTTCTATTTTTACGTTCTACTACTCCATTAGATTGAGGTGTTAGTGGAGCGGAAAAGTTATGTGTTATACCATTTGTATCACAAAAGTTTCCAAATTGAGTTTCGTTGTCAAATTCCCGACCATGATCCGTTCGGATCGACACAATTTTGATACCTAGAAGATTTTGAATTTTCTTGCTAAGTATTTCAAATTTATCAAAAGCTTCATTTTTGGTTTTCAAAAACAACGTCCAAGTAAACCTTGAATAATCATCTACTATGACCAAAGTGTATAAGTTGCCTCCATAGCTTCTTATAGCGGATGGTCCAAACAAGTCCATATGTAATAATTCTAGACACTTAGATGTGGACACCATATTTTTAGTTTCGTGACTACTATGTGTTTGTTTACCAATTTTGCAAGCGTCGCAAAAGTGTTGGTCATATTTATGTTTTGGTAAATTCCTAACCAATTCTTTTGAAGATAGGTTTTGTATAAGTCTCATATTAGCGTGACCTAAGCGTCTATGCCAAAGAGATGAGCTATCATCTAAAGTTGTTAGGCAAAGTTTGTCATTATATGTTTTATCTATCTTCATGACATATATGTTATTTTTCCTAACTCCTTTAGCTATGGTGATACCATCTTTTAGTATTTTACTACCATTTTCATCAAATAGCACTTTATACTTTTTATCACATAGTTGGCTAATACTAAGTAGATTAAATCCTAACCTATCCACATGAGCAACATTTTCAATAGTTAGGGAGTTATGAGCGATCGTACATTTGCCAATAATTTTGCTTTTGAGATTGCTACCAAAGGTGACATTACCTCCGTCATACTCTTGGTATGATGAGAAGAGACTTTGTTGCCCGTCATGTGTCGTGAGCAACCACTATCTTTTATCCATTCATCAGGTTCCAATCCAACTTTCAAGCATACCTAAGAAGCAAATAACTCAAGCATTTGGTCCCCAATATCTCATGGGTCCATTTGGGTTACACATACCATTCATTTGATTCATGTATGGAAACGATGGGTAAGAGTTCCATGGCATGTAATCTGGAGTTTGATATGGTCTAAGAAAGTTTTGATTCCAACCATTGTGTTGGTAGTTGGGTTGTACGTTGTGGTTGCTCTTAGGAAAGGGGCGTTTGGCAAAAGGAGTTTTATATTGTTGTTGAGTAGTTTTTGATCTAAATTCATTTTTGACAAGTCCTACTCCTGAAGTAACGGCAGGTTTTAGTTTAATACTATTATTGGTTTTCTTTGTTATTTTAACAAATTCAAGATGGTCCGTATTGCGAACATTATGTTCTGCTGAAGTACCCACGGTACCATTTTGCACAACGGACGGAACCCTTATTTTGGTTCCGTCTGGTCCGTGCTGCACTGCAGCAATTTTGACAGAATGTTCGTCCTTTTCTGCCGTTTTATTTTGACTCTTTGGAATTAATACTTCATTAAAACCTAGCCCATTCATGTCTCCCGGTGTTTTATGAATTTTAACTATTTCATCGGCAAGAGCGATGTTCTTGTTAAACCTTTTTAATTTAGAATTGTTTTCTATTAAAACATCTTGTGTGAGCTTTAGTTTTTCTATTTCAAGTTTAAGCTCTTGACATGATTTACAATCATCGTCATTTGCTTTTCTTTTTTCTAGTCGTTTTGCTTTTTCTTTTAACTCATAAACTTCATTTTCCAAAAATTCCTTTTTGGTTTTAAAAATTTATTTTTAGTTATGATTTTTAGACTTAGCTCACACAATTGATTATATTGTTTTTGCAAAGTGTCATCATCAATAGAAGAATAAGAAGAGTCGGAAAGTACCTCATTTGACTCATGTGCCATTAGAGCGATTTCTTCCTTGCTTGATTCTTCATCGTCTTCACTATCACTCCAAGCACCACTTACAAAAGCTCGTTGAGTTTTGCTTTTAGGTGGCTTGGGACATTCTCCTATGAGGTGATTTGCATCACCACATCTAAAACATTTTCTTTCACCTTTTCCCTTCTTGTCATCCCGATCCTTTCGAATGGCTTCTTTTCTTCTCGAGGTTGTCTTACGAACTTTCCTCTTCTTCTAAAGAACTTCTTAAAATCTCTAACGGCCATGGCATATTCCTCATCTTCGCTACCGGAGCAAGATTCGTCATCATCACTTGATTCCGCTTTTGCTTTTAGAGCAACGGATTTGATCTTCTCCCTTTTCCTTTGATGATCTCCGAATCTTTCTCCATCACCATTTCGTGTACTTTGAGGTTACCGATCAACTCGTCTAGTGACATTATTGAGAGATCTTTTGATTCCTCAATGGCGGTCACTTTAGCTCTCCATTTGGGATGGAGTGCTCTAAGAAATTTCCCGACAAAGTTCTTACTACGAAAAGATTCATCAAGTGCTTTAAGTGATGTAATAATAGTGTTAAAGCGAGCAAAGCCACAATCAATGGTTTCATCTTCAGGAATAACAAATTGTTCATATTGTTGAACAAGAAGATCAATTTTGTTATCCTTGACTTGTGAATTACCTTGATGTGTAACAATTAAAGATTCCCAAATATCTTTGGCGGTTTCACACATAAAAATTCTTTCATATTCTTTTCTAGGTAAAGCATTATAAAGCATCATTTTAGCTTCATTATTTTTAGCAACTAGTTTCTTTTGTTCATCAACGGAAATATCCTTTGTTGTAGAACTAAAATCCCTTTAACAATAATAAACCAAAGATCTATATCTTTTGATTTTACATATGTTTCAAAACGGTTTTTCCAATAGATAAATCCATTGGTTTCAAAGAGTGGTGGTCTTTGCATAGATTGCCCTTCTTTAAAGTTTTCGAATCCATGGATCGTTTCAAGTTTATAAAATACAAGTTATTTTAGAAATTCTTGAGCAACGAGGCTCTGGTACCAATTGTAGAAAACTAGAAGGGGGGTTGAATAGTTTACTAATTAAAACTTTGTTTTGAAACTTATTGTAAAGATCAATTGATATTGATCTTAGATATGTTAATGAAATATGCAAGCAATATGTAAGAAGTAAATAAGGAAAGAAATGATCAAACCACAACAAGTTGTTTATAGTGGTTCGGTCTACAAGGACTCTTTTTCTTGCCCTACTCCACTCCTCGAGTCTCACACTCGAGAGTTTAACTTCACTAGTCAACAAGCTCCTTTCACCGGCGGAGAAAACCTTTACACTTCGCTTACACTATTTCCGACACTAAGCTAGATGTCGAGTTCTTTCCAAGGGTACAACCACTCCCACACACAATGTATTTTGAGGACTAAAATACTAACCACTCACACTCACAAGATTATGATGGTTTGATACAACAATGAAGTATGAATCAACACTAGATCATACAACACTAAATAAACAAGACTTCCAACTTCTCGTTGAAGCTTGAATATGACTTGATCTTCTTTGCTACAAAAGAGATCACTAATATGATATGAAACCGAGTTAGAAAGGTTAGAGAGAAGATATGTATGAGAGTATGTTAGAAAGGGATGAGAAACTACTTGACTTGGCATTGCTATTTATAGCCAAAGTGGACAGGAGCGTCCACGGACCGCGGAACCCTTAAAGGGTTCCGCCCGTGTACCATTTTGGTACCGCCGGTCTGACAGTCAATATATCAAATCTTTGCTAAAGTCAACTCTATCTAAGTGAGATTGTGTAAGACATGAAGAATACAAATTCACACAAAATATCTTAATGAAATCTTCTAATGATTTCCATGATGCATTACATGATGTCATAAGTTGTATTTCTATTTTTAGAAATATGCAAGTACATAAGTAGTGTTTGGTTTTAAGAACCTAACACATTCTAAAAACT
Source organism: Chrysanthemum makinoi (assembly GCA_910596185.1). Lineage (NCBI taxonomy): Eukaryota > Viridiplantae > Streptophyta > Magnoliopsida > Asterales > Asteraceae > Chrysanthemum > Chrysanthemum makinoi. Next base: position 93,473,345 of record OU343224.1, read on the forward strand.
ACTATCATACATAATGATTAGAGTCATATCAAGATGTTACTAATCATAAATGTAAATGCTTGAATGATGAATATATTGTTTGAAAAAGCTTGTTTTAATATCTATTAAACTTGACAAGCTTTAGGCTTTTATACAAATTAAATTTACTTTTGTCGTTAACAAAACTTAGGTAAAGATCAAAAATATAAATAACGTTTAATGACGATATTTGTATTAACAGACCTTAATGTTTGCATTTTAATCAATAATAATACATAGTTAAAAATTTTATAAAAAAACCCGTGCGTGCACGGGAATTATAACTAGTTAACCTAAACAGATATATTCAAAAAGAATTAAATCATGGCTCTTTGATTTGTTTTATTTTGAAATTTAAATTTCTAATGATCAAGTCTTACTTTCAAGTTACACGCTCAATTTATTTTATTTTATTTAAATTTTGTTGTTTTGATATTTATCGCATACGATATCATATTTCTCCAATGACATATGAAAGCCCAATTTGTGTGCACTAAAGTTTACAAAAAGCATAATCGTAAAGAAGTGCATAAGATTTACAGAAACATGGTATGTATTAGGCTACTAGAATCTAAAAATAAACATCGTGTTTCTGTTCTTTTTGTGATAGGTGTGGCAACTGATGGGCTTATTATAAGTTCAAAATTTACAATTAAATTGGTGAACCATTTAATTTGAGCTCTAAATAAAGGTACTTATGCATGATAAGGAGATTTTTTTTTAAATAAACACTTTATCTCAATCTTTACCAAAATAAACCATCTAAATCCGTTTTACTAAAATCGACATTTTGAGCGAGCAAACATGGAGCGAGCAAGCATTTGCTCTCCATGTTCTTTGTCTTGTAGCAAGCCAGAGAGCAAAAAATTTGCTCTCCATGTTCTTTGTCATGTAGCGAGGCAGATAGCAATTAGGAGGCAGAACAAAACATTTGCTTCCCATGTTCTTTGTCTTGTAGCGAGGATATGTTGGTGAAATGAATTGAAGAGCAAATGATTTGCTCTCCCAAAATGTCGATTTTGATAAACTCATTTGAAAATATTTATTTTTGTAATTGAGTATGAAAAATATTTGTTGTGGTAATTTATTTCATCATAAATGTTTTTATTTTAACCTTTTATAGATCCTCGACTTAAATAAGGTTTCTTCTATCTTTTATAAATCCTCCACTTAAAACCCATGTAAAAGGTTATGTTGTACATGTCGAAAAGTTCTTATTAGATTCAACAATGATTGTGTAAACGATAATGTTGGATATTGATAAGGATTTAAAACATGCATTTTTAGAGGGTCATTTAAGCTCTAAATTCATACATTTGTGATCAATTATTACCTTAAATTGTTTCTTTCACATTTTAGGTACTTGGGACGCGAAAGATGAACAACATGTTTTGGGCTACTTCGGACAAGAAAACGAACAAGTCACGAAAAAGTCTGGAAAAGGGCTCCAGACGGCGTCACAAACTCAACGTGACGGCGTCACTTACATTTGGACGTGATTATTTGATGGAAATTTTACAAGCGACGGCTCAGAATATTTGAAGACATTATAACGTTACGGCATCAGTTGTATTTGAAGACCAAGATTCAGAGTAAATATTGCACGAGACCGCTCAGACTTTCTGAACAACGACGACGTTAGACACCCGGACGGCGTCAATGACACAAGGCGACGACGTCACAACGGCGACAATGCAACTGAAGAAACCCTAATGACGGCGAGCTGGCGGCGTCACAATCATAAAGTGACGCCGTCATAAGTGTAAAACTGTATATATTTTCGCATGTTTTCCATTATTCATGTAACAATTTGGAGAGGTGAAACCCTAGACGATTTTCTGCAGTTTGTAAGGCTTTTTACAACCAATTTATCCATGTTCTATTGAAGATAAGTAATCCCTCTTTAATCATTCAATATGTTTATGTGTTGTTTGATTATATGCTTTTCTTTTCTTCACTTTAACATGCTAGGCTAGATTTATTAGTGTTTGCTTAGATCTAATGAAACATGGTTATAAATTATTGATTGTCGTCTCTAGTTTAATTGGTTGTCTCGTGTTAAGGTAGGAAAACTGGCCTAATTCTTATATGTAATAGCTTGTTCATCTTATTAAACTCAACCCTATAGTGCGTTAGTGGTTTTTCTCGTTGTATTTATTGCGTGAATTGCGGCTTGTAGATCTCAGGAGCTTAATAGACTTTAAGCTTCTTAGGAGAGACTTATACGTTCATAGAGTTAGGGCATTTGACACCTCCTTACGACCAATAATAAGAAGGGATAAGTGTTTCTAAATGTATCCAAGTTACCACGTTTTACTAAGTTGTGTATCAACAAATTAATCCTCCTAAAAAATGCAAACAATTTACTAATCCTACTATTATATGCAAAGTTTAACATTTGTTTAGAGTTATTTACATAAATCGTCCTTGTGGCTACGACCTAATTGCAACGGAAGTCCTAAAAGTTATTTGCATAAATCGTCCTTGTGGTTAGCCCGGTCAACGGGTCGGTCAACGCCACGTGTCACCACCTGAGTGGTGCCACGTGGCATCGGGGTCGGTCAACGGGTCGGGTCGGGCAGCAAAACGGGTCGGGTTGCCACGTGGACCAATGAGGTGGTGCCACGTGGCATGGGTAAAATATACCACCAATTTGCCACGCATGGGACTCGAACCCGGGACATGTGGGTGGGAAGCATAGCTTTGCCCAACTGGGCTAAGCATAGCTTCAATTATTTTCCCCTAAATTTAATACATAACCCTTTCAATATTATTAAAAGGTTCAATTTAGTTTTTGGCCTATTAATTTACGGAGTTATATGGACTGTAAAAAAATAAATAAATATACCGTTTGACTCGTTTTTTCGTGCTCTTTCCAATGGTATGCTCGGGGAGTTTTTTCGACTTAGTTTGAACCTCGAAAGATGCGAAAATCACCATTTTTTCTTTGTTTTTGCATTTTTCGAGGTCCAAACCAAGTCGAAAACATTCCCCGAGCGTACCGTCGGACTCGTTTTTTCGTGCTCTTTCCAATGGTATGCTCGGGGAATTTTTTCGATTTCAAACGAACCTCGAAAAATGCGAAAACAAAGAAAAAACGATGATTTTCGCATTTTTCGAGGTTCCAACGAAGTCGAAAAAATTCCCCGAGCATACCTTTGAAAAGAGCACGAAAAAATGAGTTCGACGGTATTTTTCTCAATTTTTGAACCGGCACAGAACCCCTTTAAAATGACAGGTCAAATTTCCATTTGACCATTTTTATTTATAAAAAACCAACTGGGCTTGTTAAGGGTTAAATAGAACCAAAAGCACTATAATACATTAAGGTATGCCCATCTCATATGGGTATCACCTTGGTCTCCCACACAACCCACCAGGGTTCGATCCCAGGGGAGGAAAATTTTGGTTTTATTTTCCATCGCCACGTGGCGCCACCTCATTGGTCCACGTGGCGACCCGCCCCGACCTGCCCCGTTGACCGACCCGACCCGATGCCACGTGGCACCACTCAGGTGGTGACACGTGGCGTTGACCGACCCGTTGACCGGGCTAACCGAAAGGACGATTTATGCAAATAACTTTAAGGACTTCCGTTGCAATTAGGTCGTAGCCACAAGGACGATTTATGTAAATAACTCTAAACAAATGATAAACTTTGCATATAATAGTAGGATTAGTAAATTGTTTGCATTGTTTAGGAGGATTAATTTGTTGATACACAACTTAGTAAAACGTGGTAACTTGGATACATTTAGAAACACTTATCCCTAATAAGAAATACAACTCTCTAATTGAAACAAGGAAATGATAATTCGATTAATCAATAAGAGATAACTATGGAGTAAATAAATCTAAACATTCTCCTATCATAAGAGTTACAACCAATTTACTTTTCTGCATATTAGTTTAATTTTATTTTATTTAGATTTGTTTTAACTAATTAGTAGTTAAAACGCACACTCTTCAAACCTCGAGATTTTATTTCTAAAAATATAAAAATCCAAAAAGACTCATCCCTCACCTTTATAACTATCTCGACATACACTTAGGCATTTATAACAATATTCCCCAAGAGAATGACTAATGCAGGATTTAAGAGCAGGTTCAATAACCGGCCTAACAATCTCTGGCCCTTGTTCCTATCGTATCAAAGCGAGGTATTCCTCGAGGGTAAGCGTATCAATGTGAACTTTACCCATTATACCTGGAACTAATGAAAAAGAGACCGTGGGATGAAAAACTTTTAATAAAAATTAAAACTCAAATAAAATCCTAAAATAGCTCCCCGACAGCGGCGCCAAAAACTTGATGCAGGATTTCCGACTAGGTTTTAATATTTATAATTCTCGTCTACCTAAGGTCTACCTAATGCACTAACGGGATGTGTACCCGGTCATGTGTAGTGTAGTAATTGGTAAAACTGAGGTCGTCTCAAGAGCTATGAGTGCGGATCCTATTTTAAGTCTATGTCACTGATTTTAAAGGGGGTTTTGAGTTTGATTTATAATAAACAAAATGAAATTAAAACAAATAAAAGATGAGAACAATCAATAGAGAGAAGTGTGCTAGCCTAGTTACTAATCTTGTTACACCATAATCTAGTTTTCCTATATATGTCTTCTATCGCTAAATGTGGGGGTAAATGTCACTAGACTCCTTGGGTAAATTCATCTAGACTATGTTCCATAGATTCCTATTCCATAACCAAACGATTACAAGAGTTCGTGGGTTAGACTACTATGAGTCATTAAGCACCAACTACAATCTAGACTTATTCTAATGGAGACCCTATCTCTCGGAACTTAGGTGATAAGGTTTTAAAATGTACCTTTTTGAGGGGTCATTTAAGCCCTTATTTGATCACTTTTGTATCCGTTATTACTTAATATCGTTCCTTTTCACTTTTTAGGTATCTTGAAGGCAAAATGCTGGAATGACACTTATTCGGACGAAAAGGCGCGAATATACGAAGAAAATGGCCAAAGTCAAGAATCGAGACACTCAGGCTGCTGGAACTGAAGGGGACGGCGTCAGGCGTTATCTGCGACGCCGTCGCATCACTTTTGTGACGGCTCAGTAGCCAAAATTGCCTATTTACAAGTGACGGTGTCAGGTATTAAAAGAGTAGGTCGTCGCACTCAGACGGCCTAGATTTGATCCAGACGACGTTAGAGACTGAAGGGGACGGCGTCACAAGCATAAGGTGAAGCCGTCGTAAGACTAACGTGGCCAAGACGAAACCCTAATGACGGCGACCCGACGGCGTCACAAATCATAAGGTGACGTCTTCGCATTTGTAATCCTATATATAGAATCCGAATTTTTTAGTTTTCAGTGTGTAGTCTTTTGGAGTAAAAACCTAAACCAAACCAAGGCTGTCTTGTACAATATTTTAGGGTTCCAAACCCTATCTTACATCAAGATAAGTGTTTTAATTCATTAATTTAATTATGTCTTCAATTACTTGTGTGTATGCTTGCATGTTCCCCATGTCCGGCTAATTTACTTGTGTGTTTGCTTAGGGAATATGAAACTTAATTATTGAATATTGATTGGTTGTCTCTTATCTTAATTGTTAATGATCTAGTAGTGCGATAGGTCATCCGTTGTGTAGTTAATGATTGATTAATCTTTGTGAACCTTAGTTTATAACACCTAGAGTTGTTGTAGGCTAAACCATCCGAAGAGTACCTTAGAGTTAAAGTTTATAAATCCTAGAGACTTTGTAGGCGATAACCTTTGGTAGTTTCAAAGGGTTAGGGATAAACGCATACCCTACGACCTTAGACACACAACGCGATTAAGAATAAGGACGTGACAATTCAACCATCAATAGGAGATAATTAAGGAGTAATACAACCTAAGTAAACACATCTTTAAATCATCATACGAGCACACAATAATTAGACATAGACTACATACACCACTAGAATAGATAATTAGATAATAGAAGTAATCGTTAGAAATACCAACCCCCAAATCCAAACCCCGAGATTCGTACCTTTTCATTTCCTAAAAAACATAAAAAAGATAAAAAAATAATCTTCCTCAACCCCAACCTTAGCGTAGTAACTTCTCACTAGCATTCCTATTCCCCTAGAGAACGATATCAATTTCCGTGGCTTACCCTAATACTACACTACAACGATTAGGTTCACTACCTAGGGTGTTGAAAAACTTGCTCGACGAAAAGGAAGTTCCTTTGACCCCGAACGACGCGTGTAGCGTTATCAAGTTTTTGGCACCGCTGCCGGGGAATAGAATAGCTAGTTAGGAGTCCACCTCGTTTAGGTTTCCTTGCTTGATTCCTATCAAGTAAGCTTTTTTCCCATTTTTAGCTTCCTCGTAGTCTATCCTCCTTCTTCGTGACCTTTGTTCGTAACCCCATCACTTTTCATCATGGAAGGTGATAACCAACCACCATTCATCAACCTACCACCAAATGACCCGCCAAGAGGCCGTACTCTTGGTGAATACTCGAGACCAACCCACCTAGGCTATAGGAACACCATTGAGCTTCCCGACCAAGCCCAAACTACGGCCCTGCGATCCGACACCATCCGGTTGGTGCAAAACGGATGTGCATTCCATGGACTTCGTTCCGAATATCCTAATCAGCATCTTAAGGATTTCCTTAAAATTGTCGATTCCATCGACCTCGATGCTACTACTCGGGAGACCACGCGTCTGCGTCTCTTCCAATTCTCTCTACGGGACCAAGCTAGTAATTGGCTTGAGCGACTTCCCGCCGGCTCCATCTCAAGTTAGGATGATCTCACCTCTCGCTTCCTTGCTCAATTTTTCCCACCGGGGAGAACCACTAAGCTTAGGAATGATATCTTGATGTTCCAAAAACGTCAAGGTGAATCTCTCTATGAAGCATGGACTCGATTCAAGGACTTACTTCATAAAGTCCCTCATCACGGCATTGATCTTTGGCTCTAAGTCCAACTCTTCTATGATCATGTCAACTTCCCCACCAAGAGATCCATTGACCAATCGGCCGGTGGAAAACTTAGTGATCTCACCGCGGAAGAATCATGGGGTATAATGGAGGACCTTGCTCTCTATGACAACGAAAGTTGGAATGACCCCCGTGAGTTGCCCAAAACCGTTAAGGCAATCTCCTTGCTTCCCATTGACTCACAACCTTCCGACCGTAGGATGCTCGAACTTGAAGATCAAGTTAAATTCCTAATGAGCTCCTACGAAAATCCTAAGTCTTCACATCAAGTGAATAAAATCACTCTACCTTTATGAGTTATGTAGTGGTCCCCATGACACTCGTGATTGCACAAGACTCCCCGAACAAGCTTTTGCGGACTACGCCTCCACGCGTACCGACGGAGCGGGAGAGAAGTGGTACACTTTCAAGCCCGAACAAAACAACTTAGGAAACTCTTACAACCCCTCATGGAGAAATCACCCTAACCTTAAGTGGAACCAAAACTCAAGCACACCCCAAAGCTCATCTAGTCCACCTAATAGGTTCAATCCTCCAAGCACCGGGAACCCCACTAATCTTGAGGCAATTGCATCTAGATTTATGTCATCTCAAGAAACTCGATTGACTAAGCTTGAAGCCGATTTTAAGTGAAGACAAGGCAAGATGACAAACAAGCTTGATGCCCTCTTAAAAGCCTTTAACGACCGAGAAATTAGAGCACTCCCAAGTGATACTATAAAGAACCCAAAAGTGAATTCGATTTCATCGACTTCGTGTTCTTGTTCACCATGGGAAAAGGCACATCCATGCCCCTCACACCCAACGGTTCACTCGGTAAATGCTATCAACAAGGGTTCCAAGCAATCCAAAATGAGGTACCAAGGCCCCGCACCATTGGTAGAACCTATTCTTGAGAAACCCGTTAACCAAGAACCCAACCCTAATCTAGAGGAGGAGTACAAGGAACTCCATCAAGAAAAACCGGTTCTTGAAGTCTTAGCTCATGCACCTTATTATAATGCATTAAAAGAAAAATATGAGTTAGAACTTAAACTTGGAAAACATGGGTCCGCTTTTGTGCGAAATAATCTACCTAAGAAGTTAGACGATCCCGGGCTATTTACTCTCCCGTGTAGGCTTGGAACTTCCAAACCTCTCGATGCTCTAGCCGACTTAGGATCATGCATCAATCTTGTTCCGTTGTCCCTCCATAGAAGCCTTAACTTAGGTAAGATAGAACCAACGGAAACCATCTTAGGTCTAGCGGATGGTAGTGTTGCATATCCGGTAGGGATAATAAAAGACATGGTAGTACACGTAGGAGAATTGACTCTTTTGGCCGATTTCCATGTGCTAGACATGAATAAGGACCCGACATGCCCATTTCTAGTAGGAAGAGGATTCTTAGCTACCGCTAGTGCCATCATTGATTGTAAGATGTCCAAAATAGTGGTAGGAGAGGGGAGTGCTAGGTCAATTTACGATGTCAAAAAGTATACGTACTACAAAGAAGAGGAAATCCCACATGATATTAGGTTGGATAGAACGCCATCTAGATATGGACCTTGGTTAGATAAGAACTTCATAGGTCCCCAACGACCTTTCTACCTAGATGAAGCCTTTGCTAGTAAAGCAATTTTCCATGAAAAAGAAATGGCTAGGGACATGGAAGTGAACCCGTTCGAGGACGCCTTAGTATTTAGGAAGGTGACCGAGTTCCTAGGAAGCTTGCCCGTCAACCTTGTCATGAATTAGTGGAAAGTTGAGAGCGATAAGCCTAAACATAAATGGGATTGGGATAGACCGCCTAGTGATGGTAATGGAGAGTGGCACATTAGGATAACAATCTATGATCCTGATGGAGAGAAGTTTGAAAAGGCATATCGAACCAAACGTACTACTAGGAACTTAAATGATAAGTTTGATCCTTATGACATTGTTAAGGATAGGCTTACTTATATCGGTACGTAGGGGCACGACTACGAGTCTAGCTACAAGATTCATAAATAAAGAAAAGCGCTTCATGGGAGGCAACCCATGCTTAATTGTTTGCTTGTTTGTGTCATATATCTTTTAGTGATTGTTTATTCTCATGTTTAAATTTGTAAAAATGCTTTATTTTGTTTTTAACCTCGTCTTAATTACATATAAATGTATTTTACATAAGGGATAAGTGTAGGGAGGATTACACACGTTTTTAAAAGAAACGTAAACATGAGAATTTCAATTAATTAAAAGATATACATGTGTGTTTGTTCGAGTCAAATTCTTGTATCGAGTCATAATGGATGTTTTGCAGGAAATTTTTCCAGATTCTAAAGATGTAAATTTTCCAGAAAATCGCAGACCAGTTTTTGTCAAGATAACCTGACGGTGTCAGGTTCGCAACCTGACGGCGTCAGGAAGGAGCAAAAACAACTGATTACTTTTTCTCGTTTTCTGAGCTACTTATAATTTTTTGGAATTTTCCAGGTCTTAATTTTCCGGAAATTCTGTAAACAACCATTCCACAAGCATTATATCCTAGTTTAGTAGAGTCCTATATATATATATTATTACCGCCGATTTTACGCGAAGGTTTTGTTTGTTTTCTTCAACTGTGCAGGTTTAATTTATCAAGAAGAAGATACATAAGATGAGAAGGAGCTTTTCACGCTAACGTTCTTCTTGAAGAGATGTAACCACCACTTTACACGGATCCTACCGAGCTAATCAGGGGAGTACTAGTTTCTTTCATCTTTTATTACCTTCCATTATCATAACTTTGATACTTTCGGGGAACATTGGGGACAGTGTTCAGTTAAAGTGTAGGGAGGGAAAATAAAATGGGAACTTTGAAACTATGCTTATCCTTGATTATTTGCTTTGTCCAATTGCATGTGTGTAATAAACCATGAGAAAATGTCGGTTAGGGTAATTTTGGCACCAAATTTAAAATTTTTCATGACATATAAGAGTGGGCCATTAGGCTTAATAAAGCGTCTCATGGATAGGAAGTTATATGACTAGCACAAAAACCCTTTACCACTTAAATTCCACCCAAAATGTGAGGATCGCCCTTAGATTAGTAGGAATTAAAGCATTCATCTTTAATGCTTAGTTTGTGAACCGGTAGTATAATAGATTCTAGAACTTGTTTTGTGATGCATCCCGAGATCGCTAGTAAGACTACACTTGTGTAGTTAGGAATAACTAAAAGATAAGAGGCATTAGGATAACCCTTGTTTGATACCAGTAATATAATTACGTCTTCCACATCGGTTGAGTAATTCCCCCACACCTTTGCGTTGTACTCATCTTTAGTACACGATACCCCTAGTTAACCCCTCAAAGCCTATCCTTTTCGCGGTTCTCGTTATGTTTCGGTTTTCCGGAGTATCAATGAAGAGCATTGTTTACACCCCACCCCCAAATGTACACCCAAATCGCCTTAGCTTACCTTGTATGCACTCACTTTTAGTGCATTATTGTTATCACCCTAAAAACCCTTAGTTCAATTATCTAGTTGCTTGCATAAGTTGCTAAGTCGAGTCATATCCTTTGTATACAGTTTTGGGACGATTGGACTCATGGGAAAAGTTAAAGTTTATGAAATGACGGGAAGGGAACGTTAAATTCAAATTCCCTTTATTTGCGTAATAATGTACTCCAAGTGTTTTGATCTTTTCAATTCGGGTCAAATTAGTGTTAGAGTAATAAAAACTCAAGTTTAGGGATGTGCCTATAAAAATCGAAAAAAAATAGAAAAAGAGAAAAAGAAAAAATAGAGTGTTGAAAAAAAAATAAATAAATAAAAAATAATAATAATAAATACGGGCTACCATCCTACATCTATCTTTAATTTATGTTTGTTTGTTTCAGTTATCTAGAGTCTAGAGTGTCGAGTCTTGGCTTAGCAACGCCATTCTTCGCATGCTTGTAACATTAAGATTTTTGACTCGCTACCACTAAATAGCCTATCCCACCAAACCCTTTGTTTCCCTACCGTAAGCCTATTATTACAACCCTTTAAAAGACCTCTTGGATAGTCTTTCTTAGGTGCTTACGCCAAAGCGATGGAGGTTTAATCTAGTCTCAAGCCTATGGTAATCTATGTACTAGGACCGGTTAATGAGTGTTTATCTTCCATTTCCAACTTGTTATATTTCATATACACCCGACAGATGTGAGTATCCAAACACCCCATGTGAGGTGCTAGTATGTAATTTCCGTGCTTGTTATGACTTTTGCGGGGCTTATATGTGTTGTGGATCGTTCTAAACTAATGCTTCATGACCTCTAACTTATAAATTGATTGGCTAAAAGCACATTTGCTTTGAGGACAAGCAAATACCAAGTGTAGGGATATTTGATAAGGTTTTAAAATGTACCTTTTTGAAGGGTCATTTAAGCCCTTATTTGATCACTTTTGTATCCGTTATTACTTAATATCATTCCTTTTCACTTTTTAGGTATCTTGAAGGCAAAATGCTGGAATGACACTTATTCGGACGAAAAGGCGCAAATATACGAAGAAAATGGCCAAAGTCAAGAATCGAGACACTCAGGCTGCTGGAACTGAAGGGGACGGCGTCAGGCGTTATCTGCGACGCCGTCGCATCACTTTTGTGACGGCTCAGTAGCCGAAATTGCCTATTTACAAGTGACGGTGTCAGGTATTAAAAGAGTAGGTCGTCGCACTCAGACGGCCTAGATTTGATCCAGACGACGTCAGAGATTGAAGGGGACGGCGTCACAAGCATAAGGTGACGCCGTCGTAAGACTAACGTGGCCAAGACGAAACCCTAATGACGGCGACCCGACGGCGTCACAAATCATAAGGTGACGTCGTCGCATTTGTAATCCTATATATAGAATCCGAATTTTTTAGTTTTCAGTGTGTAGTCTTTTGGAGTAAAAACCTAAACCAAACCAAGGCTGTCTTGTACAATATTTTAGGGTTCCAAACCCTATCTTACATCAAGATAAGTGTTTTACTTCATTAATTTAATTATGTCTTCAATTACTTGTGTGTATGCTTGCATGATCCCCATGTCCGGCTAATTTACTTGTGTGTTTGCTTAGGGAATATGAAACTTAATTATTGAATATTGATTGGTTGTCTCTTATCTTAATTGTTAATGATCTAGTAATGCGATAGGTCATCCGTTGTGTAGTTAATGCTTGATTAATCTTTGTAAACCTTAGTTTATAACACCTAGAGTTGTTGTAGGCTAAACCATCCGAAGAGTACCTTAGAGTTAAAGTTTATAAATCCTAGAGACTTTGTAGGCGATAACCTTTGGTAGTTTCAAAGAGTTAGGGATAAACGCATACCCTACGACCTTAGACACACAACGCGATTAAGAATAAGGACGTGACAATTCAACCATCAATAGGAGATAATTAAGGAGTAATACGACCTAAGTAAACACATCTTTAAATCATCATACGAGCACACAATAATTAGACATAGACTACATACACCACTAGAATAGATAATTAGATAATAGAAGTAATCGGTAGAAATACCAACCCCCAAATCCAAACCCCGAGATTCGTACCTTTCCATTTCCTAAAAAACATAAAAAAGATAAAAAATAATATTCCTCAACCCCAACCTTAGCGTAGTAACTTCTCACTAGCATTCCTATTCCCCTAGAGAACGATATCAATTCCCAATGGCTTACCCTAATACTACACTACAACGATTAGGTTCACTGCCTAGGGTGTTGAAAAACTTGCTCGACGAAAAGGAAGTTCCTTTGACCCCGAACGACGCGCGTAGCGTTATCATTAGGCCTCCCCTTAACTTCTTAAGTATATCCGTTTGGAAGGTGATCCTATAAGTCATATGGTAAATAGGAAACCCGACCTCTCGGAGCTTAGATTCCTCGTCAACGTATTACCCCTACTAGCAATCTATTCGTCTCGGGTCCTATGGTCAATTCTCCTAGCTTCCTAGATAATACCAAACATCAATACTACCGAAATGAAGTTGTCCACGAATAAGAAAAGAAAATATGCACACAAAGCGATACGAAAATGAGAAAACTAAATCATGGCAATAAAAATTTCATAACTAGGCTAATACCAAAAGGTGTTTAGCCTATCATAATTTAATGTTTAGAACATAATGAAGGACATTGAATCAAATACAAAAGTTTGATACGAAATACTAAAAATTATGTAAGTAATGGCGTGAATTGTCCCTTAAAAATGGTCTGTATGCTGCTGAAAATCATCCCTCTGGAAGCCTTTTTCGTCCCTTGGTGTTGTGTGTTGGGAAGATGATGTGAAAATGCAGAATTACGGCTTGTATTTATAGCATCATTTAAGTTACGGTGTAACCTTATGAATTGGTTACGTCGTAACCATCAAATCTTAGATGATCTTATCCATAGTAATATTTCTACGGTGTAACTTAAGACTGAGTTAAGATCGTAAAACTCTCGGTAAATTAATCACCACTTCTACGCCGTAACCTTGAAGATTGGTTACGGCGTAAGTGTCTTGACCACCAAATTCTTCTAAGTCTTAAAATATATACGGCGTAACTATGCAGATAAGTTACGCCGTAACCTTGAAGTGCATTGATTTTGGTCTTCATAGTGTAAATCCTAGTTACGGCGTAGGTGGAGTATGGAACTACGCCGTAACCTTTGTCTGGCTAGCATACTCTTGTATTTCTCTTTTAATAACCTTTTAAATCCGCGTCTCTTTGTTCCCATGCTCATTAATAACATGAAAATGAAATATTAACAAATAAGAGTATCTATTCAAGTAAAACAATATTGTTAATACAAATAAGCCGTAAAAACGTTTATTTATATCTTACGATCTTCTAATGTTTTGTCGATAACAAACGTAAAATCATTTTAACGAAACAAACAAAAGACGTAAATGGTTTGAACTAATAGTTTCTAACATATTCACACTTTCACATAAAACAATAAAACAAGTATAAGTGGTTTTATGATTTAGATATATATATATATATATATATATATATATATATATATATATATATATATATATATATATATATATATATATACAACAACTAGTGTTTACATAATGGGTTAGCATATACTTAGGTACAACAACTAAGTGTTTACATATTGGGTTAGCATATACTTAAACTAAGTATACTAAAATGGGTAAAAACATGTATATACTAAAATGGGTAAAAACAAGTATATACTAAGGTAAAAACTAGCAAATGGTATTTACCCATAACCCATGGTTTTATATATACCACTTAACCAAGTTCAATGTATCCTTAAGGTACATTGTATCTAGAAAGAAAACCATGGATCAACCCATAACCCATGACCCATAACCAAAAATACCCATGGGCAAAGAGGAGCGTTCCACGGATCCCTAGCTTTGTGCTAGCCGGATCCCAAGTGGAAGGGATCCGTGGGATCCGGGGAACAGTAGGATTTTTCCTCTATAAATAGTGAGCCATTTCTTCATTATTGATCATCCCTTTTCAATCCCTTTTCTAACACACTTTCCCCCCTGAGTTAAATCTCACTAACCTTAGATCCAAGAGATCTATGTTTGTAGTTTTGTTTTTGTGTGATCTTTTAGGTTCCTCTTAAAGGCAAGATCACTACCTTTGAAGTCGAGCAAGCTCAAGTCCATGAGTTGCCATGCTTCCTCATCATCAAGGCTACTGAAGTCTTCTTGTTGATGATCCATTTCTTTCTTCAAAGAAGTGTAGTGTTGAAGAAATTAGTGAAAGATGTCTCAAGAGTCAAGACGAAGATATTAGTGAAGGGTATCTATCGTCTATAGGATAAAGCACTTGTGGTAGGTGCTTAGAAGTCAAGACAAAGAAGCATTAGTGAAAGGTGCTTAGAAGTCAAGACAAAGAAGCATTAGTGAAAGATGCTTAGAAGTGAAGACACAAGACATTAGTGAATGGTGTCTCGTAGATCTAGTCAAAGGCATTAGTGAAAGGTGCCTTAGATGTACATTCGATATGGTGTGCTTCGATGTACAAGATAGACTAGTATTAGATCCAAGGATATTGATATCCTTGATGATGTTGTAAAGGAGTAGATCTCCTTTGGGATTAGTCGTTGGTGTAATGTGGTAGTAGTTCCTCCATTGCAATGGAACTAGGTGCTTAGCCTAGTACCTAATAAAGGGTAGGCGACGTTGTGAAGGTGTAGTTCACCTTGGAGTGAAAGAACTAGGTACTTAGCCTAGTACCTTATAAAGGGTAGGCGACGTTGTGAAGGTGTAGTTCACCTTGGAGTGAAAGAACTAGGTACTTAGCCTAGTACCTTATAAAGGGTAGGCGACGTTGTGTAGGTGTGGTTCACCTTGGAGTGAAAGAACCCGGTGGTTAGCCTAGTACCGGAAAAAGAGTAGGCAACTTTGTGAAGGCTTCTCCGCCATAAGGAGATTGGTGTAGTGATTACGAACTCTCGAGTAGGTGACTCGGGGAGTGGAGTAGCGCAAGGAAGGTGACCTTGTAGCCGAACCACTATAAATACTTGCGTTGTGGTTTTGTGCTTCTTACTCTTATCTTTTCATTACTTACCTTATATATGCTTGTTTATCAACATCCAACACACACATCCAAATAGATTGACATAAGTCTATCTAAATAAATTAAAAGGAAGTTTCAATTGGTAAAACTATTCAACCCCCCCTTCTAGTTTTCCACAATTGACATCAGAGCTTCGTTACCAAGTTTCTTGAAGTATATTGTACTTTAAAAACTTGATACGATCCATGGTTAATTGAAAACTACAAAGAAGGTTTTTCATAAAAGCAAACACCATGTTTTTCAAAACTATATGTTTGGATGTTGAGTTGATAACAACATTTTCCTTTTTACTTTTTCATTTAATTGCACTAATCTTCTTTGTCATGTTGATTAGTCAAAGCTCATACCCACCAAGCTTTAGGAGTAGCTTGGTAACAAGAATACCTTCCTTAAGAAGGTATCTTAAACGCAAAGGAGCGGGAATAGTCTAAGTGACATTTGCTGTGTCATTTGTAAAGACATTCCTAAGTGCGCTAGAGGTATGATTCTCCTTTCACCTTGCTTGATAATTAAGTATACTTATTTAGGTATTTATATGATTATTTTTTTTGTGCTCATACATGTTTTACATGAAGCTTCGTTAGGAAGCCTTTTTCTTACAATACGTGTTTTATTTCCCGTCTAAAGTCATGGTATATAAAACTTATGTTTTGTTTCTTTTTAATCCAATATTAAAACAAAACACGAATTTCAAAAATTCCTCCTTCACTATAAATAACCCCACCGTCGACCACTCTACCAAACCCTCACTTTTTCAAAACCTCGAAATTCAAAAATTTCCTCTTATTCAAAAACTTCATCTTCCTCCTCATTTCATCTCAACCGAAACCAAGAAGATTCGTCATCAACATGGTTTACATCGCACTCGTACTCATCGCCCTAACACTCATCGCACTTGTGTTCCCTATGATGAAGTTCACATATGGAGACATTTACTTTGTGTTGTTAATCTACATTGGGATCATATACCCAATCCTTTGTATCATCCTTAGTATCGAAATGCAATATTATTAATAATCTAGTTTATCTAGGTTATTTTTATCATAATGTGTTTGTCACTTTGTAGGACCTAAGATATATCAACCTTATCACTTTAACAATACCCACGTTTTGCTTAGAACACGTTAAACCAAACACTTATACGTATAAGAAGATGAAATAAAGAAAGGAAGATGGTGACTTGAATGATATAAAAACCGTGTATGTTGTGAGAGAATGATGAAACAATATGATGTTTTATTTCAAAGGAAAAACACACACACACACACACTTTCAAGCACACCCCTCAAATGACCATTTGAGGGGTATTTATAGTCCAAGGGACTTGATGCCCTAAAGGCTTTCTATGGGCTCGGTTTGGACTTGGATTGGGCTTGGATCGTTTGAGGTTATACAATGCTAGCTTGACTAAACTAATACACATTTAGCTTAGCCCAATCCACGAGCCCGTTGACTATTCTAGCACGATATCTAACACACGTTACAAAGTTCCTAAATGTGAATGACCATCACTTCTAATAAAAACTATTAAGGCTAACAATCTCCCCCTAAGGGGTGGTCATTCAAATGATGCTCCACTTGATTAGGTCTTTACTTTTCTTGAGCTCGAACTTTGTGCGTAGATATAGAATAGTCTTGATTCTTTGTTCCTTCATGCTTTGTGATCAGATAATGTGATTGTCTGCCGTTGTCAACTTCGTTGGTTAGGTGTCTCCACGTCTTTCTCCACCATGCTCACACTTCTATTTGACTTTTGGTTACCAATGATGTAGTTCTCGAGTCTTTAAACTTTGTGTAGCCTTTGATTGTGATGAGAACTTTCATGTGTCGTTGGTATGAGCATGTGGCGAGTCTGCACGATCCATCCGCTCCGGAGCTTCCATAAGAAGAAAACATAAAAACAGTTAGTAATAAGCGGATTCCGGCACTTACAAGTTTGAATTTCGAGGGTGTTAACAGCATAGTGTGAAAACACGTCTCTAATTCTCACAAGGGCCGTTCCTGAACTGGAGTCCCACAAGTGAGATAACGCGATGTACCGAAGTACACCTACAGTTCAGATGAGTCGCTGAGGTACACCGAAGCATCACCCCACGACTGTAGACCGTTTGAGACACACTAAGCGTAATCCACGGGGAGTTACCGAAGTGACCTGCTGTCAGGGCTGCTTGATGTTGACCCTGGCAGGAGTTTCCATTCAATCACTGAAGATCACAGAAGTGAAACTTCTCATAAATGTTCTGGCAAATTGCTAAGACCTGCGTAGGACTCTAGAATGTATCACTTGTGCCCGTATTGATGAACAACAAGTGATGAAATGTCATGTGTTCCTATGAGATCTTTTGATGAATCTCGTGGCTCTAGACTCAATAAGTGCATTATGATTTTCCTGAGCGGAGACTAGGGAGAGGGTCTCCTTCTTCAATATCAACAATCTCTAAGAGAAAGTCGATAGATTATGTAGGGTTCCCAGTGAGAATGAAACAAATCCTTTTAAGAGTAATTGAGTGGCTAGAAAGTTAGGTGCAGTGCGTCACTGGGTCCATGACGTCTTTGTCTTCAATACCAGCGTCATCTAAGTGACAACCAGTAGCATATGTATTGAACCCGGTTTCTGCCCTAAGGTTGATTATGGAGGGCTATTTCTTTTCACCCTTTCTTCACATTTCTTTTTAATTCTTCAACCCCTTCTTTCTCCTTTCTCACATTACTCCTTTTTTCAATCATTCCTAAGGACTTCTAGTTCTAAACTATTGGTGATGTCCTTGGGTAGATCCCTCCGGCTCTGGCGGATCATAGGACGAATTTCCTATCCTTAGTCACCTTATAACTCCATGACTGTCCTATTGTTGCCATAAAACCATTTTTCTTGAAAATCTCACAGAGTGTTTATGATAGAAAACATGTTTGAGACACTCCGCGAGTTTTATATTTTCAGAAACACTCCCCCTTCACATGTGCTTATGAGTTTTAACAGAAATCTGCACATAGAGGGTAGAGTTTGCACTTTTTGAATTGATCGGCTCATGATAGACAATTCCCCACGAGACACGGTTACGTTGCCTAGTTAAAGAGTTCCATTGTCAGTTTTTAGGTGACAACTAGCTCTAATAACTAACTTGAAGTTGTAAACACTTCTTGAAAAGAAGGTTAGACCCATGTAAGTTCATGTCTATCACAAGTTTCTCGAAATGGTACATTTACTAACATTGATTCCCGTCAATTCGTTGGTTCCGTCTGAGTCAAGCTCATTTTGAGATTCAAACAACGATCATTAAAACTTTTTGATCACATTTTAATCACGTCTCCTCCCCCTCAAAAATAGCATATTCGTGATATTTTTTATATCAACGGATTAAACAACATTTTAGAATCTTTTGGGGAGACAAACGGATTTGATTTAAGCATGAATATGGAACATTTTAGTTTTATACTCCCCCTTTAATAAAGCATAATCAATTAAAGGGTTTTAGAGGGAGTTATCTTGAGCACAAAATATTTTGAAAGATTTTGAAAAATCTTTTTGAACAATCTTGAAAAGGTGCTCAAGATGATGATGATTTCTCACCATTTTTAAATGTACAATCTTTTTGAGTACACTACATTTTTCTTTGAAAACACGAGTTTTGATCTGAAATAATCAAAAGTCATCATTTCGGTCCGGGTTTCGTACTGATGTATACGAAAGCCATTATTTGAAGAAATTTTGAGAAACGACATGTTTTGGAAAACATATTAAAGAACTCTCACTCAAGCATCTGTACATACCCGTATCATTGTTGAATGACATTTCTAGAAACGTACAGAATATCGATTATACGAGAGACATGTCGTGAGAAGAATATTTTTGGATTTTTGATTTTATATTGTTTTTGTATTTTTGAAAGTTTTATATTTTTATATTTTGCTTTTGTTGGTTTTTCAAATTTTGTATTTTGTTTTTCAAAAATATTTACAGCGAAGCTTTTTGGAAAATCATTTTCAAGAAGATTCGAGAAGACGTTCTAACTCCTCAGGGGTTAGGCTTCGCATTCCAATTCGTCGAACTAAATACTCAAACCTTTCTTTTGGAAGGGCTTTAGTTAATAGATCGGCGAGTTGGTAATCTGTCTTCACGAAGAATAATTCAACAGTACCATTTTCGACGTACTCTTTGATGAAGTGGTAGCGGACTCTGATATGCTTAGTCTTTGAGTGATGAACAGAATTGCATGATATGGCTATGGCACTTTTCGAGTCACAATACATAGGTATTTTATCGAAAGTAAAGCCATAATCTGTGAGTTGTGTTCTCATCCATAGAACTTGAGCACAACACGCAGATAGAGACACATACTCAGCTTCAGCGGTTGAAAGTGCAGTGCAATCTTGTTTCTTTGAAGACCAGCTTACTAACTTTTCACCCAAAAATTGTGCTCCTCCAGATGTACTTTTTGCTGTAACTTGATCACCTGCGTGGTCCGCATCTGAAAAAGCAATTAGATCAAATCCGGATTCCTTCGGATACCAAAGTCCCATGTGAATGGATGTCTTCAGGTACCGAAAGATCCTTTTAACCTCTTTGAGGTGCAGTTCGGTAGGCTTTGCCTGAAACCGTAAAATGAATATCAGGTCGACTAGCAGTAAGGTACATGAGGGAACCAATCATGCTCCGATATTTCTTTAGATCAATAGGTTTCCCAAACAAATCGGCTCTAATTTTTGGTGAAGTTACCATTGGTGTTCCGACCGAGTCACAATTATCCATACCATGATTTTTCAAAATCTCAGTCGTGTATTTAGCTTGATTTATAAAAATTCCACGAGGGGATTGATGTATTTGTAAACCAAGAAAGAATTTTAGTTCCCCCATCATGGACATTTCAAATTTACTTTTCATGAGATTTTCAAAATGTTTTGAAAGATTCGGATTAGTGGACCCAAAAATGATGTCGTCCACGTAAATCTGAACAATCAAAATGTCGTTTTTGCATTTTTGTGTAAACAAGGTAGGATCAACTGTTCCTTTGGTGAAATTGTTTAGGATAAGGAAAGAGGACAGTTCGTCATACCACGCTCTCGGAGCTTGTTTCAATCCATAGATTGCCTTTTTGAGTTTGTAGACGTAGTCTGGATGTTCCATGTCTACGAAGCCTTCTGGCTGACTCACATACACTTCTTCTTTCAGAGTTCCATTCAAGAACGCGGTCTTAATGTCCATCTGATAAACCGTGATGTTTTTGTGAGCGGCGTAGGCTAAGAATATCCTGACTGCTTCTAGTCTAGCTACCGGCGCGAATGACTCTTCAAAGTCTATCCCTTCCTCTTGTCTGTATCCTTTGGCCACAAGACGAGCTTTGTTGCGAATTACAGTCATCTCTTCATCCCTTTTGTTCTTCCATAACCATTTGAGATCAATGACGCGAATGTCAATTGGTCTTGGAACCATTTCCCAAGAGTCATGAAGACGGTATTGGAGAAGTTCCTCCTGCATCGCTTCTATCCATGCTGGTTCTGCCATTGCCTCGCTATTGTTCTTTGGCTCTATATTGCTAATTGAGCAAAGGTAAATGCATAAGTCGCAATCGGTGGCAAGTTGACGTCTCGTCTGAATTGGCCTTGAAGGTTCACCAATAACTTGTTCAATTGGGTGGTCTTTTGTCCACTTCAGAGTAGAAGGATACCGTTGGTTATACGTATGCGAGTTAGATGGTTCTCGTAAGCTTGAAGAAGATTCAGCTGATTCCGTAGCAAACGGACTTTCAAATAAGTCTTCATCTAACATTGCATCGTTCTGGTTTTGGTTTTGGTTTTGCTCATCAACTGCTGGTAGAACGGGTGTAATAGCTGGAGTAGATGTAGATGATGTTGATGGAGTTGGTGCATTGGTTTCGACCGTTGTAGATGCATCTTCTGTTGGTGGTGGAGGATGATTTTGAGCGGGTGCAGCGGAATGATGGTTTGATGCATTTGTCGAAGTTCCACCATAGTATTCATCGAACATTAACTCGAAGAAATTCTCCCATTCTTGTTCTTTAGGATTTTCAAACGAAGTTGATTGAGCTCTTTGAGGTACGAGTCCTGAACTGATGTGTCCAGAAGTATGTCGGTTTAGTGCGGGTTCTAGAGCGAGTCTCTCAGAAGCCATATGTGACAGTTCGTCAAACTTCACATTCATCGTCTCCATGATCCTCCTAGTTCTCCTGTTATACACCCTGAATGCCCTCGAGTTATCTGAATATCCAATGAAGATTCCAATATCACCTTTTGCTTTCAGTTTACCTAGATCTTCTCTGTCGTTCGTGGGATAGCACAAAGCGCCAAATACGTGAAAGTAAGAGATATCCGGTTTTCTGTTGTTCACAAGCTCATATGGGGTTTTATTGAATCTTGGATGGATAAGGGATCGGTTCTGAGTGAAACAAGCAGTGGCAACAGCATCAAACCATAGAAATAACGGTGCACGAGAATAGATTAGCATTGTGCGAGCAGCTTCCACAAGAGTTCGATTTCTTCTTTCAACTACCCCATTCTGCTGTGGAGTTCTAACAACTGATGTCTGATGTGTGATTCCAACATCTTCAAAATAAGATCTTAACTCCTGATTAGTGAATTCAGTGCCGTTGTCTGTTCTTACAACCCTTACTGGAGTTTGAAGAAGTACTTGAATTCGTTTCAGAAAGGTGACGATGATGCTTGGTGCTTCATCTTTTGATCTCAGAAACTTAACCCATGTATATCTTGAATAATCATCGACGATGACAAGGATATACTTTTTCCCATTAATGCTTTCAACTCTCATTGGGCCACATAAGTCCATGTGCAACATATGCAACTTTGCTTCCGAACTAGGTACGGTTTTGGGTTTATATGATGCTCTTTTGCTTTTCCTTGTTCGCATGATGGACATAAGTGATCCTTGGTGTATTTGAACTTTGGAAGTCCGTTGACGATGTTGTCTTTGGCAATTTTGTTGATGGTGTCGAAATTGAGATGGGATAACCGTCTGTGCCACAACCGGGACTGTGTTCCGGATGCGTGTCATAAGACATATTGGTGATGAAGAGGCCATTTGATTGATGTCGATAGCATACAAGTTTGTATCACGATTCCCAGTTAAGAGATCATTGCCATCCAAGTTTCTAACGAAGCAAGCATTTCTCCTAAAAGCAACCTCTAAATCTGCATCACAGAACTGCCCGATTGAAAACAAATTGTGTCCCAACCCTTCGACATAGTAAACCCGAGTGATCAAATAATTTCCAAATGGTAGATCTCCATAACCCATGATAGCTGCTACATGATCATTTCCGCGTTACGGTTCCCATGAATTTCCAGACGAAATTGATCAGCAGCGTCAGATTCCCGGTCATGTGCTTGGAGCAACCCGAGTCGACGATCCAAAGACAAATTTCGATAACCTGCCAGTAACAGAAAAAGAATATTGTGGAAACCGTTTTGATTTTGGTTCCTTTGGGTTAGAGGTAAAATCCTGATCACACTCAGAGAGGTTTTCTACAGGGAAGTCTGGTTTATCACTCATTGTTCCATTCTGGAGTGTGAAAGTTCTACCTGTGGGTTTCCAAATATCATCCCTAAAGTATACACCTTGGTTCCTGTCAGTAGTGTAAAGCCTAAGTTTTGCAACTAGTCTTCCTACTCTTTTAGCGTAATTACTTTTTGGGACGTTCTTCTTAACAGGCTTATCATTCACATTCTTAGAAACACAATCATCTTGAACATTTAAAGATTTCTTGCAGGTTAAACAAAGAGATTCAACACATTCATTAGACTTAGCAAGTTTCATAGGTTCAGTACATTCAGATGAAATGTCTTTCTTATTCAAAAGCTGTAAATTCCTATGGTGTTCTTCTACTTTCTTCTCTTTATTCAAGCTACTACTCCTAGAGGCATGCGAGACTCTATTGTTCCTTGTATTGCTCTTTGGCTTTAGTCTGCTGCTCCTAGAGGTGCTTTCTAGTCCTATAGAAGGTGAGGCACACGCATTAGGATTCACATTTTTATGAAGGGAGGTGGTTTCAGCTTTCCTAGTCTCTTTAGTGGTACTCATCTTAAAAAGGCCAGGTGCTAAAACTTTTGGTTTCTCGATAACCGTTTTTCCCTTATCAACATTTTGTTTAGGTAGTGCAGGTGGAGTGACTGGTTTTGATGAAACATTTTTCTCATTGACTTTTGGAGGAGGCATAGAAACAGACATTTTTGGTTTTGAAACCGGTTTGGGAACATTTGCTTTCTCCGCAGTCAATGGTTTTTTAATCACAGTATCCACTGCCTTTCCTTTTTGACTTTCCAGTTGAGCCCTCAAAAGATCATTTTTCGCTTTCATGTCATTGTAGGCACGCTCATACGACAATTTGTCATATTTGCATTCCTCAGTTTTTCGATCAAGTTGTTTAAAATATGACACATTTTCTTTTTCAAGTTTTTCAAGAGCTTTTTCATATTTTGAAACAATTTCAGAGGTCTCATCCTGGAGTCTTTCATGATCTTCAACAGAATATGTTTGCAAAATGATGGACATAATATCAATAGTCAGAACATCTTCGAAGAGTGAATCATTTAGATTTTCCAAAACTTTGATGTGTTCAACACTTTCATTAGCTTGCTTTATTAGGGATTTATGGTCCTTGACAAAGTCAGCTGTTTCTTTCAAAAGGCTTGTTCAAAATGAATTACCCTTGAGTTGATGTTAGTCAGGTGAGGGGCAATTTGAGTTTCAAAAAACTTTTTCTGTTCAATATCAAAACTATTAAACCGGATGTTTGTTGTAATATTGGTTTTAGTTTTAACGGTCTCTTGAAGATCTGCAATTCTCATTTTCACATTTTCCAAAATACTTCTGGCATCACTTGTGTTAAAAGGATTGTTTGAAGACATTTGTTCAATGTTCGAAAGAGATTTGGAGACAAAAACTGGTTTTGAAACTGATTTTGAAACTGGTGTTGGCACTTTGTTTGAAACACTTGGTTTGGTGGAAAACGTTGATTGAGAAACAAACGAAATACCATTAATTTTGTTCCATGTGTTATAATCAATTGGTTTGATTTCCGGATGTTTTTGTTTCATTTTTGATCTACTCTCCTCAGATAGTTCCAACGTTTCAAGAGAATCATGCACAGATATGGGTTCATGCAAAGGTTTTCCATTGTGCAACACATTCTGAGATTTCTGAGCTTTCTTGAGGAAACCAGGAGGTGAGTTACCAAGAGCCATTTTATTTGTAGTATGAAAAATCGGATTTACTTGATTAGAAAGCATCTTGATTGTCTTAGCGGAATGACCCGTTGTAAGAAGCAAATTATCCAATTTCTTGATTTTTTCCGTTTTATCGAGAATTTCATCAAGAAGAGAATCTTCTCGTTTTGCAAAATCAGCAATCAACTGTTTCTTCTCTTTTTCAAGATCAGAAAACAGTGCTTTTTGTTTAGAAAGTTGGTCATTTAGATCAGAAATTTCCTTGTTTAAAGATTTGATTTTCAAATTCAGATTCACATCAAGTGTGTCATACTTGAGTTGCAAATCTTTTTCTCTAAAAACAGAATCTCGATAACCAATTTCTAACTCTGAAATTTTGTTTGTATGAAATTCATAGGCTCTGGCGTGCTCCTTGTAACTCTCAAGCTCAGCGGTCAATTTAGCATTCGCGGCCTTAACTTCGCGATTGACCGTTCTAACTTTCTCAACTTCAATGCCACATTGATTGATTAATGATTCAACATAAGCACGTGTTTCCTCATCAGTCTCAGTATTTTGTGCCACACAGCCTCCACTTGGATCCACATCTGGAGTCTCAGAGTTAGTATTGCTACAACTCGGATTGTCCATGTATGTATCATAAGTAGGTGCTGATGTCACAGAATGCTGTTCGTCATGAGTAAACACATCAAATATGACATTGTTATAGCATGGATCAGTGATTGGTACCTCAGATACTGTATTGGCGTCATAGACAGGAGGTGAGTTTGACTCAGTGTCATACTTAGCTTCCTGAAGATTTGCCATGAAGATGCAATTCGCATTGAGTTCCTCGAGGTCTTCCAATTCATCCACAATAGCGAAAAAATCAATTTCCTCAGCACTCAACTGTAACCCCGCTTCTTGCTTATCTGCTAACAGAGCAGATTTCCGAAGAAAATCACCATTCTTTTTGTGCGGCTTAGTGGGACAGTTTCTTTCCATGTGACCCACTCCTTGACAGTTGTAACACTTAATCTAATTACCCTGATGCACATTTCCATAATTCCCAACGACTGGAGCTGCAACATACCCATTCTGATTACCCACTGCTCTATTCCCAACATTCTGCCCAATCCGATTTCCAACATTCTGACCCAACTGATTACCCTGATACGGAACCGCCTGATTACCCATGCGATATCCAGTAGCATATCCATGCTGATTCCCAATAACTCCAACCATTTGACCTTGATTACCCATATTCACACCCGGCTGTGCAATTTGCCTGTTGCGAGTGTTTGATGATATCCTTTGGTTGTTGTTAGTAGGTGTGGAATAGCGACCTTTGATTACTTTTCCCAAGAGAGAAAGTATTTGGGACATAGGGTCTTCTTGATCCGATTCGAGATCTGTGATTCCTTGTTCCTGGTATTGTGGATACTGTTGTTGAAAGACTTGTTTTTCTTGTGGATAGAATTGTTGTTTTGGTTGTGGAATGTATTGCTGCAAGTTGTTGTTGTTGGAAGATGATGAAGCTTGTTGTAGTGTATTCACTGAAGGTTGAGTCTTTGCAATGAGTGCCAATGGATCATGATTCTTTGCCAATCTTTCTTTCCTGACTTCATTCACTTCAGCTTGGTTTTGTTTCACAAAATCGTTTAGTTGATCAAAGTTCACCTGATGTAAGTCTTTTGTTTGGTTGACAATAGTGACATATCGTCCCCATTCTTCTGGAAGATTGTTCAGGAACTTGATGTTTTGAACGATAGTTCTGGGTGTCAACTTGTTTCTGATTAGCTCATTCATCAAAGTGCAAAACCTTCCATAGTAGGATTCAATGGATTCTCCTGGTGTAGATGTGAACTTTTCCCATTCAGTTAGCAACTTGTTCTCCATGTCTTGATGACCAATTTCTGTTCCATGACAAAGTCGTCTAACACGTTCCCACATATCGAAAGAAGTTTAACAACTGTCTACCGCAGCAAAGATGTCTATAGGTAAACCCAGTTGGATAATATGAATTGCCATGTCATCTGCTTCGACTTGTTTCTGATCCTCTGCAGTGTATTCAGATTCGTATTGAAGACGAGAAGATGGTTGGACGGGAGGTGTTGCATCTGCATTTCCAGGTACATGAACTTGTCGAGGCTTGAAGGGTCCATCCTGAATGGATTTAATCATGAGTTTTCCATTAGGTTTGGTCTTGATGTAACGAAGCATACGACTTGTCCATTGAAGATAACCACCTTTTGCCAACATAGGAGGTCGGTTTTCAGCACCGGCTGCATGAATGTCTTGTTGAGTAGCCATTGATGAAGGTATGATCTGATAAAGTTGATGTAGGATCGATTCAACGATAAAGGAGTTGTGGTTGATGACGATTAAGCTCGGTTGAGGTGTTCTGAAAGTCGTACTCGTAACCTTGGTTCTAAAAAATTTTCGCCCAAAATTTGAAATTCACTATAAAAATCAATTCTAAGGACGTATGAAAAATTAGAGTTATGACAATTTTGACGCCAAATTTGACCCGAAAAATTTGAATTTAGGCCCAAAAATTTGAATTTTTGACCAAAATTTTCACAGTTAAACCAAAATTTGAATCTCGCGTAAAATTTGAACGTTTAGTCTCCTCAAAAATTTAAATTTTACTCAAGTTTTCCCGCCAAAAATATAAATTTTACCAAATTTTTTTTTTTTTTTTTAAACCTTTATGCGTAGAAAGAGCTTAGGCGTAGAAACAGAAAGTTACGAGTAGGAAATGGTTACGAGTAGGATGGCTTAGGCGTAGGATATTATCCGTAGGATGCTTAGGCGTAGGATGCTTATGCGTAGGAATCCTTAGGCGTAGGAAATTCTTATGCGTAGAACCCAACTTACGCGTAGCAAGAGTGCTTACGCGTAGGAATAGCTTACGCGTAGGAATGGCTTACGCGTAGGAATGGGGCTTACGCGTAGAATCCAAAAATCCTTTACACTATCACAGTGTAAGGGATATCCACAAGTCGAAGTGTTCCACACACTTATCCAAGTGAGGGAAGCACTGAGTAACCTTTGAAGCTCGAAGATTCTTCACCAAAAAGTTATGAGTAGAAAACTAGGGTTTTGACTTTTTGACTTCTACTCGTAAGAAATTTCCAATGATTCAAACGATGTCTCTTGCACAGATATCCTTAAAAACACTCCAATAACACAAATCTTTTGACCTTTTTCACCCAAAGTGCTTATAAAAGTTACGAGTAGAAATGACCAATGAACCAAAATCGAGTTCAAAAATGATTTAAAACACGTAAAGTTTCGAACTTTTTGCAAAAACTAGAATCTTTAACACTATGTAAACCTTAGACCATAAGAATCTTGAAGATTTAAGTGCAAAAATTAAAGCTTTAAGCGTGACACTCTTGAGAACAAACTACGCGTAACACCACAAAAAAAAACTTCAACCAAAACACTCCTAAACCATTGTTAGGCGATTGATACCAATTGTAGGACCTAAGATATATCAACCTTATCACTTTAACAATACCCACGTTTTGCTTAGAACACGTTAAACCAAACACTTATACGTATAAGAAGATGAAATAAAGAAAGGAAGATGGTGACTTGAATGATATAAAAACCGTGTATGTTGTGAGAGAATGATGAAACAATATGATGTTTTATTTCAAAGGAAAAACACACACACACACACACTTTCAAGCACACCCCTCAAATGACCATTTGAGGGGTATTTATAGTCCAAGGGACTTGATGCCCTAAAGGCTTTCTATGGGCTCGGTTTGGACTTGGATTGGGCTTGGATCGTTTGAGGTTATACAATGCTAGCTTGACTAAACTAATACCCATTTAGCTTAGCCCAATCCACGAGCCCGTTGACTATTCTAGCACGATATCTAACACACGTTACAAAGTTCCTAAATGTGAATGACCATCACTTCTAATAAAAACTATTAAGGCTAACACACTTATTTTGATTTATATGTTTTATATTCTTTCGTGATACATTAGAAGTCATGTATGCATGCTAAAAGAAAATGTAGGATAAAACATATTTCGTGGTATAAAAACTGTAAAATCTATGTTTTTATCAAATCTGTTTCTGTTACTACAGAACCACGGATCCCGGAAGTTATACTAGCCGGATCCCTTTTGAAAAGGAACCGTGGTATCCGTCCTACTGGAAAACAATTTTTCATGCAAATCAAAAACCTCTTTTCTTCTAAGAATAATACTCCACTTGTATGTCAAACCATAAGTGAGTTAAGTGTATTTCTTGTTAAAAACCATTGTTAATAAAAATCTAGTAAAAACATTAGATTATCATAAGTTGACCACAAACATTTCCTTTTATTTACTTGTCATTTCTATAGGTTCAACTATGACGCATGAATATGAGTTTGATTTTTCACTCACTAGCGTCTACACTCCGAACATCTCTCTCGAATCCAACACGCCTGACAATCATGTCCGTGGGTTCAATAATCTCGAAAACCGTCACTTCCATGAAGGACGTATTGTAGACACCTCTCTACAATTCGAAGAAGGTATCAATACCTCCTTCCGAGCCATAGGACTAGAATGCCTTCTTGAAATCAACGAGAAGATATGTCCAAGGTTCATAATGGAATTCTTCTGTCAAGTCGAACTCGTTCGTAACGAGGATCGTTCTCTATCTCTTTAGTTTTATATCAAAAACCAAAAGTTCACTCTAACCCTTGGGCATTTTGCTCACATCCTCCGGATTCCAAATCATGGACAATGTGCCTTCACCTAAGATTGGTCTCTTGATTCTCTCTTCAACTTTCGTGAAGAAAATAGTCCATATTGTTCACACATACCCTCTCCGGAAGATTTAAATCGCATAATATGCAAACCTCGACCATATTACTCCGATCCAAACATTATCTTTACAAGGGATATCCGAGAAGAGTACAAGCCTCTTACACTCATCCTACGTGAAAATGTTTGGAGTCTTAGGGGAAATCGAGAAATTCTTCCCGCTTGTTGTGCTCACATGTTGTACTGTTTGCTAACACAACAACCTTACAATCTCGCCTACTTCTTCGGAAGGCGAATCGCAAATCTTCAAGGCTCCAAGAATAAACTCATCCCTTATGGAATGTTCTTGACATGCCTCTATCATAATGTTATGCACTTTCATCCTCAATTTCAAAGTCCGTTGTACGTACTTGTGAACAAGATGATGGAACCGCTAAACATATCTCTCATGAAGACTTTCTTCATTCTTGATTCCACCAACACTCATCAATCACATAATGATCCTCCTAGCGAAAACACTCAAGGAAACTGATAGTATTCCAAAATAGGATCAAATCTCTTGTACTCGTGCTTTATCAATGTAATCCAATTTCCTTCATGAAATAAAACATCTTACATTTGATATCTTAGTATTAGAACTCCCTTTAAACTATCCTTGAGATATAATGCATTGTCAAGATCATTGCATACCTTTAGTAAAGGTCCTGCTGAGCAGATGGGCGGATCCCAAAGATTGTACTAGACGGATCTCTACTCTTAGGGAACCGTGGGATCCGGCGAACAGAAAATGAAATTGCAAGCATTGTATTTCAAACACATTCTTAGAACACCTCACACTAAGCTAAACATAGTGTCTTAAGGAAAATTAAGTCCTTATCAAGATAGGTTAAATCTTTCCTATTTGTACATAACTCACCTAGGTCACACTCTTAAACACTTGTAGATCTACCGTTTCGTTTTTTAATCTATTACTCTTCCGCTCTTAAACTCACACTTCATTTTCTACTTGATCCCTCACATCTAGTCTTAGAAATCTTTCGATTATGGCAAAATTGATCATAAATCATCCTCACCTCCAAGTTGATCAAAGTTGATCTAAATCTAGTTTTCTCATCTCAAAGCTTCTAGGATATTTTCCAAAACACTATCCTAAGACACAACCTGATCTCTAGGATCATTTAGCTTCAATTGACACTCTAAATCTTTAGTGTCATCCTTTCTCATCCATTGGTACTCTTGAAAGTTCCAAATCCTTCCATAAATGACAATCATTAGCTACATCATTCATTACCTTCAAGTACTCAAGCATCCCTTCATTTAAAACACTAAGGAGGACTGAAACACTCAAGATGATATAGGTCTTAGATCTTACAAACATCATTTCCACTCTTTCATAGATGCTGAGAGCCGGATCCCTAGGATTAGCCTAGACGGATCCCTCTGAGGAGGGAACCGTGGGATCCGGATGACAGTTTAGGTCAATTCTTGCTAAAACAATCATTTCAACTCATCTTCCTAACTTAAACACTCCATCTCATCTTAAATGAGTTCCTAAAACAGTGCAAACTCTAAAGTTGACTCTTGTGCATGTTAATCATCACAATCCAATGAATCCTAGTGGCTTAAGGCTTAAATGCACTTGCCAAATCTCTTAGTTTATAAACCACCTTGTTAGGACCTCCATAGTCATCACTCTCATCCTAACTTTCAGCCCTTGCAACCTTTTGAAATCATCCCATCATGAGGAAAACCCTAAGTAGTAACTTATCCACCAAAGAACCACCCATGAAAAGAGCTCGTGTTATACACGAAATTTCTTCAACCGAATCATCTCCCGTCAAGCCAACAAATGATATAATTCTTCATCATCCAATCAAACCAATTCCTAAAAGGATAGTACCCACAAAACTACCTATGCCAAACACCACCATACCTCCTAAGCCAAACAATATCATCTCCACTAAACCATCACCATTGGTTCCTAGAGCTATTTCATTTACATCCCCACTATCATCACCACACCTCTACAATTTAGAGGACTTGCCTCCTAGGCCATCTCATTCGCTTCCGCCGACAACATTCTCCTCATTAGGAGGAATAATGGTTCAAAATCAAGGTGTTGAGTCAACACTTGTTCCGGCTTCCTTTTCGCCGTTTCCATCATATAATCCCATTTGGATTATGAGAAATCATCAAAGTCAACCAACCGATCATATGCATGTTGACACTTCTCTACCACCTCCATCATTCTTGGTTGAGTCATTCTCAAATGCATCTCCACCAATTCCTCCATTGTTTGAAGCTCCACAAGCCACTTCACTTGATCCTTCGCATCAAGCCATTTCATTTCCTCCACCACCACTACCTAGCCATGACAAAGATTGCTATCATTGTCAACATGTTTAAAGTTTGATACATGAAGTACGAGAAGACCAACGTTTCATGTTCTATCATCTCCTCGAACGTTTCGACGAGATCAAACCTAAACAAAACTTGAGCTAGAAGATTTTTAGTGGTGTCCTAGCATCAAGCGATAGTTGGTTTAGAAATTCCTAGTCATGTATTTTCTTTTCTTTCTTAGTTTTTTTTAGAGTCATGTATATCATAACTCTAGTTTTATTAAATGGAAATTACATGCTACTTATTATTTTTCTGAGAATATGATTACCTTGTATTCATATCTCATTTTTGTGATAACATTACTTGTTATATCACCTTTGCTGAAATTTAACACCTAAAATGGATCCCTCAAAATTGCCTAGACGGATCCCTACTAGGAGGGAACCGCGGGATCCATGAGACATAAAGCTTTCTTTCTACTAACTTGAATCATATTTGCAGGAAATTGTGAATTATACTTGATTTCTAACATTTGTTTTGTAGTTATTCAATTTACATATGAAGACTTTGACATCCTAAAGCTAGGGGGAGCTTTATGTCAAAGCAATACATTGCAAATTACTTGCAATACTAGATTTACATTTCGTGACATCCCTTTGCAAAAATTGCAATCATCAAGGGGGAGCACATTCGTCTCGTAGACGATATCTTTTGCAAACTTATTTGCAAACAAACTAGATTAGTATCATTTACTTGACGCCCTTACAGAGGGATGGACTCGTCAAGGGGGAGTAAAAGACGAGATCCTTTCCCGTTATTTGCTTTCTATTTCCTTTTACTTTTTCTTTCACATGTTTTTCTTAAAAACAATGTGTTTCCTTCCTTCAAACACTTTTTGTTTCGACAAAAAGGGGGAGAAGAAAGTAAAAACTACAAATTCAAAATTTTACGAATTTTAGCTTTTCCTTAAAATAATTTTATGTTTTGTCATCAACAAAAAGGGGGAGATTGTTAATACAAATAAGCCGTAAAAACGTTTATTTATATCTTACGATCTTCTAATGTTTTGTCGAAAACAAACGTAAAATCATTTTAACGAAACAAACAAAATACGTAAATGGTTTGAACTAATATTTTCTAACATATTCACACTTTCACATAAAACAATAAAACAAGTATAAGTGGTTTTATGATTTAGATATATATATATATGTACAACAACTAGTGTTTACATAATGGGTTAGCATATACTTAGGTACAACAACTAAGTGTTTACATATTAGGTTAGCATATACTTAAACTAAGTATACTAAAATGGGTAAAAACATGTATATACTAAAATGGGTAAAAACAAGTATATACTAAGGTAAAAACTAGCAAATGGTATTGACCCATAACCCATGGTTTTATATATACCACTTAACCAAGTTCAATGTATCCTTAAGGTACATTGTATCTAGAAAGAAAACCATGGATCAACCCATAACCCATGACCCATGACCCATAACCAAAAATACCCATGGGCAAAGAGGAGCGTTCCACGGATCCCTAGCTTTGTGCTAGCCGGATCCCAAGTGGAAGGGATCCGTGGGATCCGGGGAATAGTAGGATTTTTCCTCTATAAATAGTGAGCCATTTCTTCATTATTGATCATCCCTTTTCAATCCCTTTTCTAACACACTTTCCCCCCTGAGTTAAATCTCACTAACCTTAGATCCAAGAGATCTATGTTTGTAGTTTTGTTTTTGTGTGATGTTTTAGGTTCCTCTTAAAGGCAAGATCACCACCTTTGAAGTTGAGCAAGCTCAAGTCCATGAGTTGCCATGCTTCCTCATCATCAAGGCTACTGAAGTCTTCTTGTTGATGATCCCTTTCTTTCTTCAAAGAAGTGTAGTGTTGAAGACATTAGTGAAAGATGTCTCAAGAGTCAAGACGAAGATATTAGTGAAGGGTATCTATCGTCTATAGGATAAAGCACTTGTGGTAGGTGCTTAGAAGTCAAGACAAAGAAGCATTAGTGAAAGGTGCTTAGAAGTCAAGACAAAGAAGCATTAGTGAAAGATGCTTAGAAGTGAAGACACAAGACATTAGTGAAAGGTGTCTTGTAGATCTAGTCAAAGGCATTAGTGAAAGGTGCCTTAGATGTACATTCGATATGGTGTGCTTCGATGTACAAGATAGACTAGTATTAGATCCAAGGATATTGATATCCTTGATGATGTTGTAAAGGAGTAGATCTCCTTTGGAATTAGTCGTTGGTGTAGTGTGGTAGTAGTTCCTCCATTGCAATGGAACTAGGTGCTTAGCCTAGTACCTAATAAAGGGTAGGCGACGTTGTGAAGGTGTAGTTCACCTTGGAGTGAAAGAACTAGGTACTTAGCCTGGTACCTTATAAAGGGTAGGCGACGTTGTGAAGGTGTAGTTCACCTTGAAGTGAAAGAACTAGGTACTTAGCCTAGTACCTTATAAAGGGTAGGCGACGTTGTGTAGGTGTGATTCACCTTGGAGCGAAAGAACCCGAAGGTTAGCCTAGTACCGGAAAAAGAGTAGGCAACGTTGTGAAGGCTTCTCCGCCATAAGGAGATTGGTGTAGTGATTACGAACTATCGAGTAGGTGACTCGAGGAGTGGACTAGGGCAAGGAAGGTGACCTTGTAGCCGAACCACTATAAATACTTGCGTTGTGGTTTTGTGCTTCTTACTCTTATCTTTTCATTACTTACCTTATATATGCTTGTTTATCAACATCCAACACACACATCCAAATAGATTGACATAAGTCTATCTAAATAAATTAAAAGGAAGTTTTAATTGGTAAAACTATTCAACCCCCCCTTCTAGTTTTCCACAAATATAAATGATGAGTATAATAGTGGGAAATTGTCACTAAAATATCAAGACTATTTGATGTTATCAACGATCAATCCCCCGCGTCCTACCTATACTACACTACAATGATTAGGTATACTGCCTAGGAGGATTGTGAAACTTTTGTGGTTTTGCAAAATTCCGCTATCAAGTTTTTGGCACCGCTGCCGAGGAATAGTTTAGGTTTCGATTTCTATTTCGTTTAGGTCTACTCACTAGATTCCTATCAAGTCAAATTTTTTATTTTTATTTTAGTAGCTTTCTTGTAGTTTTAATGTCTTTTCTTCGTGTTTTTATTCGTAGAAATTTTCCACTACCTGTTCCGGCCCCCATTGTGGAGGACGCGAATCCACCCAACCTTTCACCCGACCATCACTTATGTAATGATTTTAGTGATGAATCTGACCATGATACTAAACATAAGAATGGCTGATCGGTGCAAAATCGTCAAGTTATCTCACACAAGCCAGCCACTTGTCAATGGCTAACCGTAAGAAACTCAAAACAGGTCAAACACCAAATGCAATTTAAGATCAGAGGAATATAGTGTATTCCTGGGTCGTTAAGTCCCACGGAGGATGAATTGGTGTTAAACAACTTCAGATGATAGAATGATCACTAAGGATAGTGATCAGAAAGGATTTTGAGATATTTATACCTAAAGAAAAGATTTATAAATTACAGCGACTTAAATGCAAATTAACAGAAATTAAAAAGTTAAAATATATTAAATAAACGCTATCACTATTTTTACAATGATGAACGTTTAAAACCTAAAACGTACGATTAAATAAAATTACGTTAACGTACAAAATAAAACGTGAGTTTTAAGAAATAAAAGGCCTAAAAATATAAAAATGATATTTTTACAATCCTAATAATAAAAGAAAATTATTAGAAAAAGAAAATTATTTTTAAAACTATTTATTTAATTATTATTAAATAAAAACTATTTAAAAGACACTTAATTACAAGAAAATATAAAAATAACCTGGAAAAATAAAATTATAACTTAGAAAAATCTAAAATATGATCAACCTTATTTTAAAACTGAAAATATATTTTTTAGACTTTTTATTTATTTATTATTAATTTAATACTATTTAAAACTAATTAAAATGCTAGAAAATACTATTTAAACCAAGAAAATTATGGAAAAATATTTTTTATGACTTTTATATTTATCTTAATCTAGGAAAATTGAAAACATATTTTTTAAGCTTTTTCTGATTTATTTGTATTAAAAGCTATTTAAAAAGACTTAAAAACTATTTTTAATTAAGAAAAATAGCAAACTGACCTAGAAAAATGTGAAAAATTCAGGAAAAGTCTAAAATAATATACTGAATCTAGGAAAAATAGAAAAACATGGGCTTGAGTGTGGGATTATGCAACTGCAGTGAAAGTGCTTAAGTAATAAGCACTTGGAATAAGCACAAGGTACAAACAGGGCACCAAACCTTCACAGAAGCTAACTTATGCTATATTAAGTCTATCTTAGCTAATTAACAGTACTCTTATTTGTTAAATAAGCTTAAACTAGTTTTGAGCTTATTGGATTAATAATGAAAAAACAGTGATTAGGTGGCTACTTTAAGCTAGTACATAAGTAATTCTAATAAGCTAAAAGGAAAAACAGCTGTTGGGACCTAAAGTAGACCTGGCTAACTACACTTGGACCAAAAATCAGCTTCTCACAAGCTTGAATGAAGCTTGTGCAAAAGCTGTAAGATCCCTGTGCACACTCAGTGTATGCTGAGTGTGTGCACAGGGCATGCATTATGAAAAGGGGTCAAAAGAAGCTGATTTATAAGCACTTTATAAGCTAAGTGGGAGTTAACTACTATTTTTCTAATTTAGTTGAGCAACTAAACTTTACTATCCCAAAAGGATTTAACCTAAATCTCAATATTAAGATCACAGTGAAATTGTAAAGTTTATTCAAAAACTGACATTGAAAATTTTTGACTTTTTAAAGGCATGAAGCAGTTTGACTTATATGACTTTGTGATTGATTTTATAAACTGAACATGTTATGATAATCTATAATAAGATGATATTAAGCTAGAGTAACAAGTTTTAAGCTAATTTGATGAGAATAGTAATCTGAAATCTCAACAGTGATATGCAAATTAAGATTATAGGCTATTTTGACTTTTTACTAAACTAGGACTAGTTTTTATTGTTTGACTGAGCTAATATGACCTAATATAACATGTATCAAATAAGAACAATGATATGAACTACCTTAAGACCAATTTACACAGTAAACCAAACACCCTTATATAAGGCAGTTTTGAAGCTTAATATGCTAAAACAAACTTTTAAACCAAGTAATCTATTTATTAACTTGTAATTACTATATTTAAACAGAATTAAGCTATATTTAATAAGATTATAACAACTATACTCAAAAGTGCAAATTTTTAAGGAATGGCTTACAAGTTGTATTTAGGCACAAAACTAAGAATCAAGGTTTCAAATCACACCCTATGGCTTCCCAATAAGCCTCTAAACCATTTTCATCCAATAACCAACATGCTTTAGCTTTTGATCTCCATTTCCACAGATTTTTTTATTTTTTTACTATTTTATTGGAATTTTTGAGAATTTTTCTTTTTAAAACTTAAACTGAATTTAAAATGTTTTTAATAGCTTAAACAAGCCACTAGGAGCTTATATAAGCTTATAAGTCCAATACAACAACTGATAACAACATTTAAATACTTTGAGAATTCGACTTTGGAAAATTGCATAATCTTGAAATGAACTTAAAACTGAAATTGAGGTTTAACAAAGGTTTTATTACACACTAATTATCTGAATTACAGAGCTTCAAAGTTTAAACATACACTTGAATATAAAAAACGACATACCAAAAATAAAATTACACTAAGCTACTCTACTACTTTCTTTCTCTCAGCTTCTTTCTTCTTTATAGATGACTTCTAGAACTCTGTGGGTCCCACTTGTTCTTTCCCATCAATAATCTCAGCCTTTGGATGGGTAAAATTCATCTTGGCCTTCAAAACTGCTTTTGGCGCCAAAAGTCCTAAAGTTAACGTGAGGCAGTTTTGAGCAATTAAAGAACTTTGGAGGGATGTGTTGGAGGAGGGGACAAGTAGGAGAGTAGGTGATGAGCTGGTGGTGAGGTGGAAGTAGCAGGTGGAGGGGATAAGTAGGCACAGGTGTAAAGTGGGAGATGGTGAACAGTGCACGCGGGTTTTATTCTTTTAAATCATGGGCCGGGTTAACTGGATTTGGGCCAGAGTTAAATAAAAGGGTTGGGTTGAATGGATTTGGATTTTGGGTTTATTAATAAAAGGATCCGTTTGGTTTAGTTATCACAAGGGACCATTCTTGTAACATTCTGAAAGTATAGGAACTAAACCTGTAACATTTCCAAAGTTATTCAAAGGACTAAACCTGCCAAGTTTCATTAGTACAAGGACTATAAAAGATAATTTTCCATTTTAAAGTATCCGAGGACTATTTGTGTCATTTTAGAAACTTGAGGGACCAATATTGTAATTTCTCCAAAGTTTACCATAAGGACCAATTTTGTCATTTATGAATAGTACAAGGTTAATATTTGATAATTTTCACTTTTTAAATTAACCAAGGACTATATTTGACATTTTCCAAACTTAAGGGACTAAAGTTGTCATTTTGTAAATTTTAAACTTTAAAGGGTTTATTTTGACAACTTTTGAATCCCATGGACCTTAAATGACATTTTTCTTTATTTTAATTTACCAGGGACTAAATTTGACAATTTTTGAAACTTGGGGGACTAAAACTGCCAATTATGCAAACTTGATATGTTTTTCACCAGATTTTGGTATTTTTGCATTTGAAACACATAAAACACTTGTTTGTGATATTTTCATCATTTTGATGCATTTCTGAGTGTTTTCAGATGTTTTTGCAGTCTAGATGGTATAAAAATGATGAGTATTTAGACACTCATCAATCCCCCACACTAAGATATTGCTAGTCCCTAGCAATGTTTTTATGAAAAGTTAATGGATTTTATCTCTTTACCAAAAGCCATTACTTCTGGAGTAGCCAATTGTTTTAGTTCAAGTAAGAACCTTGGTACAATGATAACCAAATGATTTTGAGCAAATCATAAGCTTTCAACGGATTTGATTTGTCTTTACCAGAAGCCGTTTGCTTCTGGACTAGCCAACTCTTAGATAAATTATCAATATTATCTTTGGTGAGCTGATTACCAATTATGGTTTTTCCACTGCCTTTACCACAAGCCATAAACTTGCGGGCTAGCCAACTCTTCACTTTTTAGGATATGGTGAGCTGAATACCATACAATTTTGGGCAAATTGCAAGCCATCAACGGATTTGAGATATCTTTACCAAGAGCCGTTTGCTCCTGGATTAGCCAATCCTTTTGTGGGTTAGACATGGTGGACTGATTACCATTTGTTATGTTTAGTACATAGTACTTCCACTACAAAAATTTTTAAAATTTGGCCATTTTGGGGGAAAAAGGGACTAAAATGGTACATTTTATGATCAAATTCGCCAGAATTTCCCCCCCACACTTAGAAATGAATATTGTCCTCAATATTCAAAGTACCGGCTGTTATGCCGAAACTTAGAACGTAAAAAGATAACATTATTAGCCAAGTGTAGAAACACAACAATTATTCTCTTTTTTTTAATATTTACAATTTTCATTATTTTTTAGATCTATATACAACATGTGGGGTATCTCCCCCACACTAAGGTGGTACACACGGGTGAAAACCCATGTTTAACTACTGTTTTTGATTACCGAGTCGCTAGCTTGACTCGACCCCGAATTCATTGGTTCATGGGGAAGTAAGTGGAAGAGACAATCTCCATCGGACTTTCATTCAAGATGTTTGTATAAACATTGAAGTACGTGAAAGTTCCACACCGATGAGATATAGATAGAACCGGCTCAAAAATGATAAATGAAAATGCCGGGATCAAAAATAGTGTCTTCATTCCCGAAGGAGTGAAGAACAGGAGAAGCTACGGGATAGGTGAAGAAGAGAAAGAAAGTCATGATAATAATCTTGACTAACTCATCATCATCAGAAGGGGAATTCATGATAGCATGAATTTCATCTTTTAAGCTCAATTGGTCTAGACATATCCCGGGTGTGTCTAGATCAAAGTAGAAGTTATCATACTCCGGTAGAGATATGATATGAGTGAGTTCACAGGAGAACTCCTCAAAGGAGAATGATTCATATTCAGGATTGATTTGACTGAGTTCACTGGGGAACTTCTCAAAAGTGAATGATTCATAATTGGGGAGAGAATTATGAGAATGAGAAGTGGTAATACCACTAATCTTCTCTCCCATATGATCAAAATGGAACGTTTGCAATTCGGGAATAGAATCATTGAACAAAAGTTCACTATCCTCAAAGGGGATAGGATATGAAGTAGGCTTTTCATTAAAAGCCTCGATTCTAGAAATGAGAAGGTTAACATTCAATAATGTAAGACGAAGAGCTTCGTCTTGGATTATTTCTTCATCATTCTCTTCTCCTAAGCTGACAAACTCAGAAGGTAATTCACCCACATAACTTATGTCTCCACAAGATAAAGAATAGTCCTCATCAGAATCAGAGAACATCTCAATATGATCATTTTGGAAGACAAGAGAAGGATGGATATCACACACATGATCAAGAATTCCCTGTGACTCTCTCGGGATTGGGACAAGGTTCTCAACACTAGACTTTATGAATTCGTCCGATTCCTTTTCAGGAACAGTGTCAAGATACTCATCCCCCATGTTCAGAGAGTGAGTGTGAACCTCGGGTGTGATAACAGCAGACTGAGGGAGTTGAGAAGGACTAGCAGTTATGGATTCTACAAGTTCCATTATTTCTACTGCTAGTGATTCAGTCATATTCTTTTCTCCCTGCATTTCCACGGATGGAATCTCAACTGATGAACTTGATGAATAAAATTGTAGAATATCAAGGGTATCTTCATCATCATCGTCATCAGGAATGAAATGGAATTGAGAGCTAGATTTGAATGCTTTTTGTAGTCTAATTGATTCCCTAACAGTGTTTTCAATGGCAATCTGGGAATCTAATTTAGCAGCCCGTTCCTTCGCTAACAATTCTTCCATGGATTTCTCAAGTGACATAGCCGACTCCTCCTTAAGTTCTTTTAATAACTCAAGACTCTTCAGTAGAAGGTCTGGCGTAGTTTCATGAGGAGTTGCTTGAATCATTTGGTATTGTGGAGGTTGGTCTTGATACGAAGAGTCGTAATTGTTACAAGGAAATGGATTCCCTGTTTGACAATCCGAGCTAGAGTGAGGACCTCCACAATACTCACAACAGCAAAACTGATGTGGCTGTGAGTCATATGTGTTGTAGTCATAATTGTTATCAGGAACCTGCTCATAGACAAGCGTGTTTCCCGATTGACAATCAATACTGGAGTGTGAACCTCCACGGTACTCACAACATAAAACTGCTGAGTCTCACAGTGTGGTAGCTGATGGAATAAATCAGTTGTGTTATGGTAGGAATAGGGATCCTGGTTATAGACAGACCCGTTTCCTGATTCCACCATGCTACAACTGGGGCAATTGCCACCATTATAAGGACCACCACACCATTGACAACCAAGAGGGTGAGGATAAGACATAGAAAGAATCAAATGGTTCTAGAGGGTAAGAAATGAAGAATCAAAAGGGTAAGAGGGTAAAGAGGAATATTTTTGGTATTTTTGAAAAACATGTTATAAAAACAAAGAATGAAAATATTTTTGGTGTTGTTAACACTTTAGGAAAAGTGTTAATGAACTTTTTAATTTTTAAAAATTGTTTACAAAAAGGTGGTATATGTGCAAGAATGGATCTGGAAATGCTTAAAACACGCTTACAGCCTCCCCGGCAGCGGCGCCAAAATTTGATCGGTGCAAAACCGTCAAGTTATCTCACACAAGCCAGCCACTTGTGAATGGCTAACCGTAAGAAACTCAAAACAGGTCAAACACCAAATGCAATTTAAGATCAGAGGAATATAGTGTATTCCTGGGTCGTTAAGTCCCACGGAGGATGAATTGGTGTTAAACAACTTCAGATGATAGAATGATCACTAAGGATAGTGATCAGAAAGGATTTTGAGATATTTATACCTAAAGAAAAGATTTATAAATTACAGCGACTTAAATGCAAATTAAAAGAAATTAAAAAGTTAAAATATATTAAATAAACGCTATCACTATTTTTACAATGATGAACGTTTAAAACCTAAAACGTACGATTAAATAAAATTACGTTAACGTACAAAATAAAACGTGAGTTTTAAGAAATAAAAGGCCTACAAATATAAAAATGATATTTTTACAATGCTAATAATAAAAGAAAATTATTAGAAAAAGAAAATTATTTTTAAAACTATTTATTTAATTATTATTAAATAAAAACTATTTAAAAGACACTTAAATACAAGAAAATATAAAAATAACCTGGAAAAATAAAATTATAACTTAGAAAAATCTAAAATATGATAAAACTTATTTTAAAACTGAAAATATATTTTTTAGACTTTTTATTTATTTATTATTAATTTAATACTATTTAAAACTAATTAAAATGCTAGAAAATACTATTTAAACCAAGAAAATTATGGAAAAATATTTTTTATGACTTTTATATTTATCTTAATCTAGGAAAATTGAAAACATATTTTTTTAAGCTTTTTCTGATTTATTTGTATTAAAAGCTATTTAAAAAGACTTAAAACTATTTTTAATTAAGAAAAATAGCAAACTGACCTAGAAAAATGTGAAAAATTCAAGAAAAGTCTAAAATAATATACTGAATCTAGGAAAAATAGAAAAACATGGGCTTGAGTGTGGGATTATGCAACTGCAGTGAAAGTGCTTAAGTAATAAGCACTTGGAATAAGCACAAGGTACAAACAGGGCACCAAACCTTCACAGAAGCTAACTTATGCTATATTAAGTCTATCTTAGCTAATTAACAGTACTCTTATTTGTTAAATAAGCTTAAACTAGTTTTGAGCTTATTGGATTAATAATGAAAAACAGTGATTAGGTGGCTACTTTAAGCTAGTACATAAGTAATTCTAATAAGCTAAAAGGAAAAACAACTGTTGGGACCTAAAGTAGACCTGGCTAACTACACTTGGACCAAAAATCAGCTTCTCACAAGCTTGAATGAAGCTTGTGCAAAAGCTGTAAGATCCCTGTGCACACTCAGTGTATGCTGAGTGTGTGCACAGGGTGTCACAATCCTAAATTTTTGGCCATTTCTCAAAACAATTCACGTTTCACAATTTCATCATTTATCGTAAACTAGCTTTGCGTGTTCCAAATTCGCGTAACCTTTATGGTTTAGCGGCGAATTCATGATCATATCATCACGAACATTTCATATGGACTAAGTTTAGTCTACATTTCATTAACATCATTTGCATCATGTTAATCCATTCATGACATTTCATTTCACATTTAACGCGTAAATTTTCATATTAAATAAACGTTATCGCGTGAGTTATTATTTTGAACATTTAATCCATTACTTTCAAAAATGATCCCGACATATTTTTATACTTACATTAGTTTATAAAAACTATATTTTGAGTTACCTAGTGTTTTAAATTTATTTTGTATAAAAATCG
This sequence comes from Chrysanthemum makinoi, assembly GCA_910596185.1. NCBI lineage: Eukaryota > Viridiplantae > Streptophyta > Magnoliopsida > Asterales > Asteraceae > Chrysanthemum > Chrysanthemum makinoi. The sequence continues at coordinate 93,516,689 of OU343224.1, forward strand.
TTAAAGTTGTATGATTACGACACTTTTCTTAAAAACTACTCGATAATTATTATATCACTCAAATTTCATAAGGAATGTATTTTTACAATTTTTATGATATCATTATACTCTACTTTGATCTATTAAATATTACTTTTATCTAAGATTTCCTTAAATACACTAATATATAAAAACCTTACAAGTTACATTTAACTACACATTTTCTTACAATTGTTACAAAGTTTATACATTACATTCAAGTAAAAGAAAAAAAATATATATACATTGCAAATGCATTCCCCTTGGCGTCAATGGGGGTAAGCATTTATTAAAGTTGGTAGTTTTTCCTTGATTGTATATATATGCACTCCAAGTAACACTTTCACTCCATCCATCCAATAATTCACATGATTGTTAGCTTTTTCTCTCTTGGTTCCTCATCTTCAAAACCGGCCTTCACATAGTGTTACAAGGGGATCATCAAAAATTTTGTTAGCTCAAGTTATCACAATCTAGAACACACTCTTAATAAGGTTTTGAAATAAAAACCTAGGGTGTTTAAGTTAAACCCTTGTTCCTTGCACCTCATCATTATAACTTGTAAGCATATTACTTTCATTTTTCATCTTTCATTTTCATCTCATATATATATTTCTTCATTTTCTTGAGCAAACATGCAAGACTTGTGTTATTTATACCATTTTTACATGATTTTAGAGTTATATATATATAAGGTCATCCTATAATTATCCCCTTGGTATATGTTGGTCTTGATGATGTTTAGGAACCCATGACACCCTAAGAAGGTGTATGGTAGGATTAGAATAGCTTTGGAGTTGATTTGAAGGGATTGGAATAAGTTTAGTACGAGAAAAACTATTTTCGATATGTATAAAAAGTGTTCTGTCCTTGTTTTGATTTTCTGGAAAATCCGACAGTAGGCACGAATTTTTGGCCTTGATATTTAGAAAATATACTTTAAAACGAATCCGTGGCCGCTTGAACGGATTAAAACGGAGTTATAACGAAGAAGTTATGAATTTTTCAAGATTGACGACGAAATATATATTTTTTCTGAAATTTCAGCATACTATTTTTACTTTATTCGAGTCAAAAACGAGCCTTAAGCTTTACAAATTATTTCGACTTATCAAAAATATATTAGTATACTTTGATACGAAGCTAAGGACGTATAATACGTAGAAAACGGATTTGAAACGACTAAGATATGCACGTTTTCATAAAATTGCCGTAACTATTATTTTCTGAAAAACTATATTATTTTTACGAGACAAGTGTTACGGTAACTAAAACGACCATGTTGGAGGCTGTTTTTAACGATGATGTAGAACTTTTGGAACAAAATGTCTTCTAATAAAATTGAGATCATCGAGCATATTTTTCAAAACAACCAACCGTTTGTGTAGCGGAGTTGTAGTAAATTATTTATGGATGTTTAAACTTTGCCGAAACTCACTTTTTGAACCACAATTCGACAAAATCACCTTCTTTAACCCTTATTATCTTTAGGTTCGAGACCTTTATGACGAAAACTCCTGAACTGAAACTTCTAGATTTCGATACAAACTTTCCAAAACCGTCGAGTTCGTTCTCTAACGTTCGACGTACACCATTTTACGACTAGTTTTTCGGAGCTATTTTTGGTCACTTTCATGAAAATTCCGACGACATTGTTTTACGACGAAAAGTGAAAATTTCACTATAAATCATTATAAAACCATTGTAGGATGACATTTTGACGTAAATACTTGTAAAGTAATTTTAGAATGGTCAAGACGTCAAAAGAGTATTTTTCGACGATAAGTGTTATTTTCAAAACTCACAAATGGTACAAATAACATACGAAGTGCATACATATCATTACATCATAACTCATTACGTATCATAACATTCATCATAGGTCAAGATTAAAGTTTCTCTATACCTCGGTGTACTCACTCTTGTCATCATACCGATTCATCAGGTGAGTAATCACACCCCCTTTTTACCGTTTTACTATATTTTGGGGCGAAATGCATGAACCGTTCTTGAGCTAAATTGTTTACTACTTTTATTAACTAGTTTGACTAGAACTTGTGAACTTGAAACAAATCCTTGAACTTAATTACGAAATTATGACTTGTTAGAACTTATTGAATCGTACATGTTATGACCTTGACCTAAAGTCTCCTGTGTTCGGAGCATCACTATAAAGTCTCCTGTGTTCGGAGCATCACTATAAAGTCTCCTGTGTTCGGAGCATCACTATAAAGTCTCCTGTGTTCGGAGCATCACTATAAAGTCTCCTGTGTTCGGAGCATCACTATAAAGTCTCCTGTGTTCGGAGCATCACTATAAAGTCTCCCGTGTTCGGGGAGTATATCTTTGGGAAGAGGCACCCAGTATATCTTTGGGAAGAGGCACCCAATATATCTTTGGGAAGAGGCACCCAGTATATCTTTGGGAAGAGGCACCCAACATAACTTTGGGTAGTGGCACCCAGTATAATTTGGTTTCTTCAGGAGTATCCCTGAATTATTATATTCGTTGTACTATATTGTGAACTATTATGACCGTTTATACTTGACTACTTCATACGCTATCTTTTGTGCAATGGGTTGTGAATACACAGGTTGCAAGTTTTGTATGGGCGGAACTTGGAACTGAGTGGATTTACAATGCCTTTGCTTTGTGGACCATTTTCGTTGACCGAGAGCTTTGTATATTTCTTACGAGTTTTCTTATTTTGCTAAACGTGTTTACTCACCAACTATTTTCATAGTTGACCCGTTTTTCTCTCATGCATTTCAGGTGATCGTTAGTAAGCTTTTTCTACCAAGTCTTGCATAATGAAGTTTTCAATTGTCACTACAAATCATTATGTAATAGAACGCAATATTTTGGGATCTAAACTTTGTAATATATTTGCCGATGATGGCTAAACTAGAATTGTAATGGTGTATTATTTCTTTTTAATCTTAACGTTGGTATGTTCTATTATCTTGTGCTTATGTTCCCTTCCGTTACACCTCGTGTTTCCGCCTCCGGCGAGGGTGTGACAGATTGGTATCAGAGCCAAAGGTTATAGAGAATGCCGATTTTTCAAAAATAAAAATCACAGCTATAACCGAAAACAAAATAAAAAAAAAAAAAAAATTTAAACATTGAACATCATCCGAGTCATCTAGTCCTATCGTTGCATCGTTAATCATAAATTATACATAGCCTGATCAACTATGTCTAATTTATGAAGAACCATGCAATGATAAGAAGGGTAAATTTAAATCATGTTTAGTCGAGTCTTTTGAGTCTGGTCACCTGAAGTTGCATTGGTCGGGTGGGTATGCATAGCATGTTTTTATGTTCACGTCTACATTACCGTACCTTGTTCATATCTTCTCTTTTCCATCTTTCGACTTGTTAGACATAGCATGTCTCTGTTCCTGTCATGTTTCGATCACTATAACACATTACCACCGTTCTGCACCTCATCTGACTTCGTTCGAATGTCGTTTACTCAACTTGATGTTTTGGTCCACTGAAGATCATGGCGCAAGAAACACACGCTCAGGAGGTAATCGTCCAAACTTGGCATTGGCAATAGAAGGCCCACAAGATCAGAGCATTGAAGTTCCCCCGCGTGGTCGAGCATTCTATCTGGGTACCGAGGAAGCCCGCAACGCTTAACGGGTACATTCTTTCGAACAACTACCTTATTTCATGCGACATAATTTTGAGTGCATAACGTCCTTCCAATCTTTACCACGTTCACGACATTGATTAATTTGAGACCTATTGATATCGACCTTAGTTGTTATATATATTTTGTTGATTTGATTTGAATTGTGTAAGCAAATCCAAGATCGAACGAATCTTTCAAAAGACTTCATTCAAGGATGTTGAATCCTATCTTTCTAACAACTTGTTTCCTAGCTTGATCTAGTGACAGTTCTTGTTTGATGAGTTGCGAAAATCAAGCTAAGAGACAAGTTTACTCAAGTCGGTTTAGTTTAATCTCATGACAGTTCTTGTTTGATGAGTTGTGAGATTAAATTAGAATCGACTACCTAAAGGTCTTTTGAGAGCTACGTTCGATATTGGGTAAGGTTACCCTATCAAATCTAATCACGGGTACGTACTTAGTTGAATGGGGAACACATGCGCATGGGCATTGACATGATCACTTAGACTATTCGTACGAGCATGAACTTTTAGAACTCTTGTCGAGGTTCGGACCATAGTATCGTTAATCGAATCACGAGGACGTGATTCCGCTGACATGGGAAGAATGTCACAATCCTAAATTTTTGGCCATTTCTCAAAACAATTCACGTTTCACAATTTCATCATTTATCGTAAACTAGCTTTGCGTGTTCCAAATTCGCGTAACCTTTATGGTTTAGCGGCGAATTCATGATCATATCATCACGAACATTTCATATGGACTAAGTTTAGTCTACATTTCATTAACATCATTTGCATCATGTTAATCCATTCATGACATTTCATTTCACATTTAACGCGTAAATTTTCATATTAAATAAACGTTATCGCGTGAGTTATTATTTTGAACATTTAATCCATTACTTTCAAAAATGATCCCGACATATTTTTATACTTACATTAGTTTATAAAAAACTATATTTTGAGTTACCTAGTGTTTTAAATTTATTTTGTATAAAAATCGTTAAAGTTGTATGATTACGACACTTTTCTTAAAAACTACTCGATAATTATTATATCACTCAAATTTCACAAGGAATGTATTTTTACAATTTTTATGATATCATTATACTCTACTTTGATCTATTAAATATTACTTTTATCTAAGATTTCCTTAAATACACTAATATATAAAAACCTTACAAGTTACATTTAACTACACATTTTCTTACAATTGTTACAAAGTTTATACATTACATTCAAGTAAAAAAAAATATATATATATATACATTGCAAATGCATTCCCCTTGGCGTCAATGGGGGGTAAGCATTTATTAAAGTTGGTAGTTTTTCCTTGATTGTATATATATGCACTCCAAGTAACACTTTCACTCCATCCATCCAATAATTCACATGATTGTTAGCTTTTTCTCTCTTGGTTCCTCATCTTCAAAACCGGCCTTCACATAGTGTTACAAGGGGATCATCAAAAATTTTGTTAGCTCAAGTTATCACAATCTAGAACACACTCTTAATAAGGTTTTGAAATAAAAACCTAGGGTGTTTAAGTTAAACCCTTGTTCCTTGCACCTCATCATTATAACTTGTAAGCATATTACTTTCATTTTTCATCTTTCATTTTCATCTCATATATATATTTCTTCATTTTCTTGAGCAAACATGCAAGACTTGTGTTGTTTATACCATTTTACATGATTTTAGAGTTATATATATATAAGGTCATCCTATAATTATCCCCTTGGTATATGTTGGTCTTGATGATGTTTAGGAACCCATGACACCCTAAGAAGGTGTATGGTAGGATTAGAATAGCTTTGGAGTTGATTTGAAGGGATTGGAATAAGTTTAGTACGAGAAAAACTATTTTCGATATGTATAAAAAGTGTTCTGTCCTTGTTTTGATTTTCTGGAAAATCCGACAGTAGGCACGAATTTTTGGCCTTGATATTTAGAAAATATACTTTAAAACGAATCCGTGGCCGCTTGAACGGATTAAAACGGAGTTATAACGAAGAAGTTATGAATTTTTCAAGATTGACGACGAAATATATATTTTTCTGAAATTTCAGCATACTATTTTTACTTTATTCGAGTCAAAAACGAGCCTTAAGCTTTACAAATTATTTCGACTTATCAAAAATATATTAGTATACTTTGATACGAAGCTAAGGACGTATAATACGTAGAAAACGGATTTGAAACGACTAAGATATGCACGTTTTCATAAAATTGCCGTAACTATTATTTTCCGAAAAACTATATTATTTTTACGAGACAAGTGTTACGGTAACTAAAACGACCATGTTGGAGGCTGTTTTTAACTATGATGTAGAACTTTTTGTAACGAAATGTCTTCTAATAAAATTGAGATCATCGAGCATATTTTTCAAAACAACCAACCGTTTGTGTAGCGGAGTTGTAGTAAATTATTTATGGATGTTTAAACTTTGTCGAAACTCACTTTTTGAACCACAATTCGACAAAATCACCTTCTTTAACCCTTATTATCTTTAGGTTCGAGACCTTTATGACGAAAACTCATGTACTGAAACTTCTAGATTTCGATACAAACTTTCCAAAACCGTCGAGTTCGTTCTCTAACGTTCGACGTACACCATTTTACGACTAGTTTTTCGGAGCTATTTTTGGTCACTTTCATGAAAATTCCGACGACATTGTTTTACGACGAAAAGTGAAAATTTCACTATAAATCATTATAAAACCATTGTAGGATGACATTTTGACGTAAATACTTGTAAAGTAATTTTAGAATGGTCAAGACGTCAAAAGAGTATTTTTCGACGATAAGTGTTATTTTCAAAACTCACAAATGGTACAAATAACATACGAAGTGCATACATATCATTACATCATAACTCATTAAGTATCATAACATTCATCATAGGTCAAGATTAAAGTTTCTCTATACCTCGGTGTACTCACTCTTGTCATCATACCGATTCATCAAGTGAGTAATCACATCCCCCTTTTACCGTTTTACTATATTTTGGGGCGAAATGCATGAACCGTTCTTGAGCTAAATTGTTTACTACTTTTATTAACTAGTTTGACTAGAACTTGTGAACTTGAAACAAATCCTTGAACTTAATTACGAAATTATGACTTGTTAGAACTTATTGAATCGTACATGTTATGACCTTGACCTAAAGTCTCCTGTGTTCGGAGCATCACTATAAAGTCTCCTGTGTTCGGAGCATCACTATAAAGTCTCCTGTGTTCGGAGCATCACTATAAAGTCTCCTGTGTTCGGAGCATCACTATAAAGTCTCCTGTGTTCGGAGCATCACTATAAAGTCTCCCGTGTTCGGGGAGTATATCTTTGGGAAGAGGCACCCAGTATATCTTTGGGAAGAGGCACCCAGTATATCTTTGGGAAGAGGCACCCAGTATATCTTTGGGAAGAGGCACCCAGTATATCTTTGGGAAGAGGCACCCAACATAACTTTGGGTAGTGGCACCCAGTATAATTTGGTTTCTTCAGGAGTATCCCTGAATTATTATATTCGTTGTACTATATTGTGAACTATTATGACCGTTTATACTTGACTACTTCATACGCTATCTTTTGTGCAATGGGTTGTGAATACACAGGTTGCAAGTTTTGTATGGGCGGAACTTGGAACTGAGTGGATTTACAATGCCTTTGCTTTGTGGACCATTTTCGTTGACCGAGAGCTTTGTATATTTCTTACGAGTTTTCTTATTTTGCTAAACGTGTTTACTCACCAACTATTTTCATAGTTGACCCGTTTTTCTCTCATGCATTTCAGGTGATCGTTAGTAAGCTTTTTCTACCAAGTCTTGCATAATGAAGTTTTCAATTGTCACTACAAATCATTATGTAATAGAACGCAATATTTTGGGATCTAAACTTTGTAATATATTTGCCGATGATGGCTAAACTAGAATTGTAATGGTGTATTATTTCTTTTTAATCTTAACGTTGGTATGTTCTATTATCTTGTGCTTATGTTCCCTTCCGTTACACCTCGTGTTTCCGCCTCCGGCGAGGGTGTGACACAGGGCATGCATTATGAAAAGGGGTCAAAAGAAGCTGATTTATAAGCACTTTATAAGCTAAGTGGGAGTTAACTACTATTTTTCTAATTTAGTTGAGCAACTAAACTTTACTATCCCAAAAGGATTTAACCTAAATCTCAATATTAAGATCACAGTGAAATTGTAAAGTTTATTCAAAAACTGACATTGAAAAATTTTGACTTTTTAAAGGCATGAAGCAGTTTGACTTATATGACTTTGTGATTGATTTTATAAACTGAACATGTTATGATAAGCTATAATAAGATGATATTAAGCTAGAGTAACAAGTTTTAAGCTAATTTGATGAGAATAGTAATCTGAAATCTCAACAGTGATATGCAAATTAAGATTATAGGCTATTTTGACTTTTTACTAAACTAGGACTAGTTTTTATTGTTTGACTGAGCTAATATGACCTAATATAACATGTATCAAATAAGAACAATGATATGAACTACCTTAAGACCAATTTACACAGTAAACCAAACACCCTTATATAAGGCAGTTTTGAAGCTTAATATGCTAAAACAAACTTTTAAACCAAGTAATCTATTTATTAACTTGTAATTACTATATTTAAACAGAATTAAGCTATATTTAATAAGATTATAACAACTATACTCAAAAGTGCAAATATTTAAGGAATGGCTTACAAGTTGTATTTAGGCACAAAACTGAGAATCAAGGTTTCAAATCACACCCTATGGCTTCCCAATAAGCCTCTAAACCATTTTCATCCAATAACCAACATGCTTGACTTTTGATCTCCATTTCCTGATTTTTTATTTTTTACTATTTTATTGGAATTTTTGAGAATTTTTCTTTTTAAAACTTAAACTGAATTTAAAATGTTTTTAATAGCTTAAACAAGCCACTAGGAGCTTATATAAGCTTATAAGTCCAATACAACAACTGATAACAACATTTAAATACTTTGAGAATTCGACTTTGGAAAATTGCATAATCTTGAAATGAACTTAAAACTGAAATTGAGGTTTAACAAAGGTTTTATTACACACTAATTATCTGAATTACAGAGCTTCAAAGTTTAAACATACACTTGAATATAAAAAACGACATACCAAAAATAAAATTACACTAAGCTACTCTACTACTTTCTTTCTCTCAGCTTCTTTCTTCTTTATAGATGACTTCTAGAACTCTGTGGGTCCCACTTGTTCTTTCCCATCAATAATCTCAGCCTTTGGATGGGTAAAATTCATCTTGGCCTTCAAAATGCTTTTGGGCCAAAAGTCCTAAAGTTAACGTGAGGCAGGTTTGAGCAATTAAAGAACTTTGGAGGAATGTGTTGGTGGAGGGGACAAGTAGGAGAGTAGGTGATGAGCTGGTGGTGAGGTGGAAGTAGCGGTGGAGGGATAAGTAGGCATAGGTGTAAAGTGGGAGATGGTGAACAGTGCAAGCGGGTTTTATTCTTTTAAATCATGGGCCGGGTTAACGGATTTGGGCGAGTTAAATAAAAGGGTTGGGTTGAATGGATTTGGATTTTGGGTTTATTAATAAAAGGATCCGTTTGGTTTAGTTATCACAAGGGACCATTCTTGTAACATTCTGAAAGTATAGGAACTAAACCTGTAACATTTCCAAAGTTATTCAAAGGACTAAACCTGCCAAGTTTCATTAGTACAAGGACTATAAAAGATAATTTTCCATTTTAAAGTATCCGAGGACTATTTGTGTCATTTTAGAAACTTGAGGGACCAATATTGTAATTTCTCAAAAGTTTACCATAAGGACCAATTTTGTCATTTATGAATAGTACAAGGTTAATATTTGATAATTTTCACTTTTTAAATTAACCAAGGACTATATTTGACATTTTCCAAACTTAAGGGACTAAAGTTGTCATTTTGTAAATTTTAAACTTTAAAGGGTTTATTTTGACAACTTTTGAATCCCATGGACCTTAAATGACACTTTTCTTTATTTTAATTTACTGGGACTAAATTTGACAATTTTTGAAACTTGGGGGACTAAAACTGCCAATTATGCAAACTTGATATGTTTTTCACCAGATTTTGGTATTTTTGCATTTGAAACACATAAAACACTTTTTTGTGATATTTTCATCATTTTGATGCATTTATGAGTGTTTTCAGATGTTTTTGCAGTCTAGATGGTATAAAAATGATGAGTATTTAGACACTCATCAATGGCCCTTTTTATTTTTTGGATTCCGATGAGGATTTAGGGGATGGGAAAGTTATTGATGAGATAAAAAAAAGGAGGATGATGTAGATCCTCTTAAATATGTTGACCCTAGAACAAGGATTGAGAAAGATAGCCTTTTTAATATGCAATTTCCTTGTAAAGTTGGATTTAGTAGTTTTGATGCTTACCTTAATTCGTCTTTGCCAATGAATATAATCTTGCTTGCTAATTATAATAAAATTATGGTAAAGGAGTTAGATTATCAAGGAGATAATATAGTGGCTAGGATTGAACTCTTGCACGTCTTTGTTAGAAGTTTTGTTTATTTGGTTGACTTCGTGGTCTTGGAAGACTTAGGAGAATTTATTGATAACAAATTGACCCAAGTCATATTTGGAAAACCATTTAAGAGGCTAACCAAGTTAGATGAAACGCTTATGAATGGGTTAATCACATTCTGATGAGTGTGTAAATACTCATCATTTTTGGTTAAATCTGAACTGCAAAACATTTAAAAATGCTCAGAAATGCATCAAAATACTGAAAATATCTCAAAATTGCATTTTATATGTTTCAGATGCAAAATGTTTAAAATCAGATGAAAAATGAGCTAAGTTTGCATAATTGGCAGTTTCAGTCCCCCAAGTTTCAAAAGTTGTCAGAAATAGTCCCCGAGCACTTATTTCAAAAGAAAAGTCACCAAAGGTCCTTTTAAAATCATAACTTGTCATAATTAGTCCTTTGGTGAAAAATGTCAAAAGTTTTGAGAAATTACAAGTTTGGTCCTTCAAGTTTCAAATTTGGCAAAAATAGTCCTTGGAAGTTTGAAAATGTCTATTATGGTCCTTGTACTATGGAAACTTGTCATTTTTGGTCCCTTGAAACAACTTTGGAAATTTGGCAGCTTTGGTCCCTCAAGAATCAGAAATTGCATCTTTGGTCCTTGTTATTAATAACCAAATACCTTTGGACCTTGACCCTTTCCTTTTTGACCCCTGCCATATCCTTTGGACCCCCTGTTTTGACCCCCTCCCTATTAATAAACCCCGGTCAAACCCCAAGTCAAACCCACTCACCCCTTTTCCCTCCTTTTCCCATCTTCTTCCACCCACTGTCTGCAAATCCCAGACCCTTCACCTCACCTCCAGCTCACATATCCCACACCTTATCCCTCCACCTCAACAACCATCCAAGAAACATTAAATGCTTCTTCAACCTAACACTCAAACCCTCCCACTGGCTAAAACCATTTTGGCGCCAAAAGTGATCAAACGGCCAATATCTTCTCAAGACATCCAATGGTCCCAAATGCAAGTGGGAATTGCTCTGATAGGAGAGAGATGCAGTTTTGGTGTATAAAAAGGAAGAAAGAGAAGCTAGGAGAGTAGTACTTAGTTTTAAAATTTCATATATATCGTTTTTATTACCAATGTATTAAATCAACTCTAAAATTGTTGTTTCTAGTTTCTATGCACTGAACTTAAGTCACTTAATCATTTGTAATCCATTTCGAGTTCTAATCAAAAGTTTATCCAAGTCTTTTGTTTTCAAGTTTTCTTTTACTTATGCAATCTTTAATCACCTAAAATCCAGGCTTCAATAAGCTTCTTTATAACTCAGTTGAGCTTACTTAAGCTTATTATAGCTTTTAGTAAGCTTAAGAAATAGATTCAAGCAAATTTGGTGTATGGTCAACAAAAGTCAAACTGTATTGAATTTTGGTTAAGCAGTGATGAAGATGGATATTGGTTGTTGCAGAACTGGTATTGGATTGGATTAGATTAGTAAAGTTGGGGTATGTGATAAGCTGCACATGAGAATGATCACTTGTAAGTTCAAATTCTCTGTCCTTTAACTGTTTGAATCTGCACATTTGTTACAGTTGATATTGTCTAGTTATCAATGCCTGATCATGGTTTAATTCAGTTTATAGATTAGTTTAGATCTTTGTTAGGTTGTGGAAATAATCCTAGACTACCTATCTAAGTTTAACTATTAGAAAGTTGTCATGAAAAGAGTGTTTGGATCTGCTGCATTACCTGAGTTAAAGGCTTGTTCTGTGGTTAAAATCTGTTGCTTTAGACCTCTTTAGTTGTAATATAACCATTTTAGTCATCAAATCTCATTTGTGCACTTTAAAAGTCAAAATCACCATGATCTTGTCCTCATTTCATATTTGTTAAAAAATTGTGAAATCAAAAGCTGGCATTGTGCTCATAATTGATAGGGGTAGCTTAATCAAGTCTTATAATAGCTCATTTCATCATTTTCAGTTGGCAAATTAAGATCAAATCTCATTATAGTCAACTTTTCAAAACTGCTCAAAAAGTCAAAAGTGAAAAGGCCAGTTTTCACCCAACCTTGGGTGATTTTTCATTGATTCAATTTTGGGTCAATCCAAGTAAAACTTTGGGTTCAAAAACTTCAACTGGTTTAGTTTACAAAAATGATTTTTGTTGAATTTTAGCAATTTTGTAAAAGCTTCAAAGTAGCTTGTCAAAAAGGGCTTATCTCCCCTGTGCACACACTCGTATCTTGAGTGTGCACAGGTGATTCTGAGGGCTTGTCACAAGCTCAATAGAGCTTATCTTGGTCTGGTTTTAGGTTTTTAAGTAGCTATCCAGGTCTCCTTCAGGTTCCAACTTCTGGTTTTGATTTTCATCTTATTGAGTAGCTTATTTTCAAGCTACAAAGTAGCACCCCAAAACTGTTTTGGGCACTTAAGCTCAAATCATCAAATCTGTGTAGCTTGTACTTTAGAGGTTTAGCATAGTTGAAATTAGTTGCTTCCTAGTAGTTTTAGCTTATTATAACTTCTGTAATCAGTTGGTGCTCATTTGGTACATTTAGCTTATCTTGAGTGCTTATTTTTAAGCACCTTGCACTGCAGTTCCATATTCTCACACATAAGCTACTGTTTTTATAATTTTCATAGATTTAGAATATTAAGTTAGACTTTTCTTGAATTTTTCATATTTTTCTAGCACTGTTTGCTATTTTTCTTCATTTAAAACAGTTTTTAGGCATTTTTAATTAGCTTTTAATACAATTAAATCAGAAAAGTTTCAAAAAAATAATTTTTAATTTTTCCTATGTTAAGATAAATATAAAAAGTCAAAAAAATATTTTTCCAGATTTTTCTTAGTTTAATTTGTAATTTTTAGCAATTTAATTAGTTTTAAATAGTTTTTAATTCATAGAAAATAGAAAAATAATCAGAAAAATACAAAATTAGTTTTGAAAATTCTATTTAGTTATTTTAGATTTTTCTAAGTCATAATTTCATTTTTCTAGCTTTATTTTATATTTTCTTGTATTTTAGGCTATTATTAAATAAGTAAAAATAGTTTTTAAGTAATAATAATTAGATAAATAGTTATAAAAATAATTTACTTTTTTTATGAAAATTTTCTCTTACCATTAGGTTTGTAAAAATGTCATTTTCATATTTTTAGGATTAATATTGTTATAGTTTCACATTTTCTTTTTATGCGTCACGTAGTTTTTAATTTAAATTTTATAAAAGAAAAATCAAAAACATCATTTTAAATATAGTGATAGCGTTTATTTAATATAATTTAGCTTTTTAATTTTTTTTTAATTTGCATTTAAGCCCCTGTAATTTATAAACTTTTTCTTTAGGTTTAATCAATCATATCTCTTTTCCGTTCAAATCCTCTCGATCACTATTCGTTTGATTATTCTCGCACAGCTCGTTGGGACATAACGACCTGGGGAAACACTATACTCTCCTGGACTTCATTGCATTTGGTTCCAGACTGTTTGAAGTTTGTTACGGTTGACCATTCACAAGTGGTCAGCTTGTGTGACAAAACTTGACCGTCTGAGAGCGAATCAAATTTTGGCGCCGCTGCCGGGGAGCTGTGCTAATTATCTTCCGTTTAGCAGATTAGTGATTTGAATATTCACTCTTTGTTCATACCATCCATCTATATCTATATATATTTTCTTATAAAAAATCCAAAAACCCAAAAACATCCAAAAACGTATAAAACACAAAAATATTTTCCTTTTGTTTATATATATATATATATATATAAGATAAAAATACAAAAAGATTTGTCGTTTTCCTTGTTTAATAATAACAACATAAAAAATTACCACCGCAAACCGAGGCAGTGTACTACCTAACTGGGGGTACGACCATAATAAGTTCCCGAACCAAAGATTAAAACTTGCCTTTGTGTCCTTGTGAGTGGTGTACCTTTTTCAAAGAAGCCATTCATCTTGTGATTATTGGTTTAAGTTCACTGTTGTTTTGCCTCGATATTGTTTTAATTGGATTTGTTGTTATATCTACTTTTCAAAACCAGAAAACCCAAAAAGATTCTTCTTTCCCCATTTTCATAATTCTCTTGTTTCATCAAGTTACGTCTAGTGCATGCGCACTCGTTCTTCTAGATCATTGAGTCCTTTGCGTGATCTAGCAGAAATTCCTAGAAGACGTTCTCGTAGACGTGTTGCCCAAATAGTCGAACCCGAGATTCGTACTATTTCAAACAACAATATGGCAGACGAACGAACTATGGCGGAAATGCTCCAAGCACCCATCGAGGGTTACGGAGATGCCATCATTTTACCATAATCAATTCGATCACTTTGAATTGAAGACACATTTGATCCAACTTGTGTCTACGAATCAATTCCGCGGGTTTGATCGAGAAGAACCGTATGCACACATCCGTTGGTTTAACAAGTTGACTTCAACTATCAATTTCAAGGATGTGCCACAAAAAGTAATCAAGTTGATGCTTTTTCCATTCTCACTTGAGGCGACCGGATTTGGCTGGAAAAAGAACCCCTCGATCCATCGAAACTTGGGAGGATCTTGTTCAAAAATTTGTCAATTATTTCTTTCCTCCATCAAAGACAACTAATCTAAAAAATGAAATTTCTGGATTTCGTCAAAATTTCGATGAAAACTTTGGAGGCATGGGAGAGATTCAAAGATCTCCTCAGGAAATGCCCCCATCATGAATTCACGGAGCTTCAACAAGTTAATATCTTTTATAATGGGTTAAACGGTAACGATCAAGATTCTTTGAACGCAGCCGGTGGCAATATCTTGAATCGTAAGCCTAAAGATGTGATTGAGATTTGCGAAATAAAATCAAAAGTTCCTATTTCTCTCAACAAAGTCAATATTCGAACACTCTGCTTCTTCATCCGGTAACTCTTTCGAGTTAGCCGCTCCAATAGCCGAGCTAACGGACGTCATCCGTTGTATGATGAAAGAGGTAAAGGAAATCAAAAGCGAAATTCATAAGCCGGAACCAATCAAAGCCGTAAACAAGGTGTGTGAAACTTGTAGTGGTCCACACGCGTATTATGATTGTCAAGCAACCGATGCTTCTTTTTACCAAGCTTCGGTAAACCACAATCAATACCGACCACAAGCGGATCCTCACTACCGTGCACCTAGCGGTATGACACCACCTGGTTTTCCTCCTGTGCAAAACCATGGCAATCAAAATCGCTTTGTTTCGAATCAAGGACACAACTTCAATAACTCTCAAAATTTCAATCAAAACCGGAACAATTTCAACCAAACTTATCAAGCTCCAATCAGAGTTATCAACAACCTTCTCAAGCTCCCTACCAAATGACTTCATGAAAATTCGAGTCAAGCATACGTTCAATGCAAACTCGGATCAATAACATGAGAGTTGAGCTAAAAAAGGAAATTGATACCACATTGTCTCGGTAGACAAATGAGTTGAAGAATATGATGAGCAGTTTCATGAACATGAATATGAACAAAGCTTCGTCATCTTCTGGAGGACTCCCAAGCAATACGATTCCAAATCAAATGCCGAGTTGAAAGCCGTCACCACTCGTGGTGGTAAGACGCACAATGGACCTTCGACTCCAATGCCTCCTCCACTAGGAGCAATGAGTCAAGTTACCAAGGATACAACGGACAAGGTGCATTTTACAAGCCCACGAAGTACCGCACACGTCCCACCCGGTAGTCAAGCTTTAAAACCGGAACCGAAGTTCGAAGATGAATCTGAGCCGAAATAACTTCCATCCGGCTCAAAAGTCTAGTCAGCTTCCTTACCCATCAAGAATGCATGATGAGAAGCTCAAAGACAAAAACAAAGAGCAAATGGAAAAAAATTTCCAAATTTTCAATGAACTACACTTTGATATAAGCTTCGTTGATGCTCTCGTTCTAATGCCCAAATTTGCATACACGCTTAAAGGCTTCTTGACCAACAAAGATAAGTTATGCGAGATGGCTAAAACCCCTCTCAATGAGCAATGCTTTCGGCGGTCCTTCTCAAAAAGCTTCCCAAAAGCTTGAAGACCCGCGAGTTTTTAATCCCGTGTGATTTCTTGGGGATGGTTCAATGCTCCACCTTGGCCGATCTTGGCGCAAGCATTAACCTCATGCCACTCTCGGTATGGAAGAAAGCTGTCTCTTCCTAAACTTTCATCCACTTGTATGACACTCGAGCTAGCGGACCGTACCATAACTCGTCCACTTGGGATAGCCGAGGATGTCGTGGTGAAAGTAGGAAAGTTTCACTTTCCTAGTGACTTTGTTGTAGTAGACTTTGATGCAGATCCTAGAGTTCCCCTCATCTTAGGTAGAGCTTTCTTGAGAACGAGTAGTGCTTTAATTGATGTATTTCTTTGAAGAGTTGACCATACGGGTTGACAACGAAGAACTCACGCTTAATATCAACCAGAACTCCAAACCTCTATCCAAACATAGTGTTGCCACAATTGATCAAAAATCTGAAAGAATCAATGCAACACTCTCAAATTTCACGGTTAAAAGGAGTCACCAAAAAGCGTCTGAGTTAAAAGCTTTGAAAATCAAACCTGGTTCAAACAAATGGTTTGAAAGTTGTACCAAGGAAGTCAAGAGTGTTCTTGATGATGATGATCTTGAATCGGAGACTTTATCGGAAGTGGTGGAAATTGCTAGCTCTAAGAGCACACCACCTGTCCCACCTCCAGAATCGGTTTATCGTATCGAGTTTGTTAACTCTGTGGATGAAACCAAACTCTCTTTAGTTTCATCTGGATTGGATGATGATGTTTGTGATCCAATGGGAGACATTCTTCCCATTGAAGAATTGCTCAAAAATGATCCATCATCTCCTAGTCTTATCATTTCCGACTCTTCCATCCCTTCTCTCACTCCAGATGAGGAAGATGACAACTTTTGGAATGAAGTCGATGCCTTTCTTAGTGATGAGTCGATTCCAACGGGAATTGATAATACTTACTTTGATTAGGAGGGACATCCTTTTTACGGAAAATCTGTTGATTGAAGAACCGTTTCCAACCCTCCCTCCCGGAAATGTTATTGACAATCACCATACAAGCTTCAAGTTTAAGCTTAAAAATGTCAAAAATGGTGATTTGCTTCTTACTAATGAGGAATGGACATGCATTCTCATGCACATCTTTATTCCATTCTTCACAGACGGTGTGGTTGCTCTTTCCCTTTTCTCTTTCGGGAATGAGGACACCATCTTTGACCCGGGTATCATCCTTTATAGTTTCTACTATTAACAATTCCGCGGTTGTATCTCGTCGGTGTGGAACTTTCTGATGTTCATATGTTTATTAACATTGTGAGCGAAAGTCCGATCGAGATTGGTTTTCCACGTTGCTTCCCCATGAACCAATGAATACGGGGTCGAGTCAAGCTAGCGACTCGGGAATCAAAAACAGTAGCACACTATATGGGTTTTCACCGTATTTCTGACTTCTTTCTATTTTCTACCACCCTAGTGTGAGGGAGTTGCCCCACATGTTGTATATATATCTATAAAAAAAAAAAAATTCTAAAATAATGGCCGTAGTATTTCCCTTTTACGTTCTCTGTTTCGGCATAACCGCCGGTACTTTGAATATTGAGGGAAATATTCATTTCTAGTGTGGGGGAATTCTCACGAATTTTATCATATAATTATACCACCCAATTCCCCCATTTTGGCCAAAATTTTTTTTGGAGTAAGTGTTTTGCACTTACTCAACTTACGGTTATCAGTCCGCCATGTCTAAAAAACAAAAGGATTGGCTAATCCAGGAGCAAACGGCTCTTGGTAAAGATATCTCAAATCCGTTGACGGTTTGCAATTTGCCCAAAATTGTATGGTATTCAGCTCACCATATCTTTAATTAGTGAAGAGTTGGCTAGCCCGCAAGTTTATGGCTTGTGGTAAAGGCAGTGGAAAAACCATAATTGGTAATCGATTCACCAAAGATAGTATGTACTATCTAAGAGTTGGCTAGTCCAGAATCAAACGGCTTCTGGTAAAGACAAATCAAATCCGTTGGAAGCTGGTGATTTGCTCAAAATCATTTGGTTATCAGTGTACCAAGGTTCTTACTTGAACTGAAACATTTGGCTACTCCAGAAGTAATGGCTTTTGGTAAAGAGACTCAAATCCATTAAGTTTTCTCAAAAGATTGCTAGGGACTAGCAATAGTTTAGTGTGGGGGATTGATGAGTGTGTAAATACTCATCATTTTTGGTTAAATCTGAAATGCAAAACATTTAAAATGCTCGAAATGCATCAAAATACTGAAAATATCTCAAAATTGCATTTTATATGTTTCAGATTCAAAATGTTTAAAATCAGATGAAAAATGAGCTAAGTTTGCATAATTGGCAGTTTCAGTCCCCCAAGTTTCAAAAGTTGTCAGAAATAGTCCCTGAGCACTTATTTCAAAAGAAAAGTCACCAAAGGTCCTTTTAAAATCATAACTTGTCATAATTAGTCCTTTGGTGAAAAATGTCAAAAGTTTTGAGAAATTACAAGTTTGGTCCTTCAAGTTTCAAATTTGGCAAAAATAGTCCTTGGAAGTTTGAAAATGTCTATTATGGTCCTTGTACTATGGAAACTTGTCATTTTTGGTCCCTTGAAACAACTTTGGAAATTTGGCAGCTTTGGTCCCTCAAGAATCAGAAATTGCAAATTTGGTCCTTGTTATTAATAACCAAATACCTTTGGACCTTGACCCTTTCCTTTTTGACCCCTGCCATATCCTTTGGACCCCTGTTTGACCCCTCCCTATTAATAAACCCCGGTCAAACCCCAAGTCAAACCCACTCACCCCTTTTCCCTCCTTTTCCCATCTTCTTCCACCCATGCGCAAATCCTGACCCTTCACTCACCTCCAGCTCACATATCCCACACCTTATCCCTCCACCTCAACAACCATCCAAGAAACATTAAATGCTTCTTCAACCTAACACTCAAACCCTCCTACTGGCTAAAACCATTTTGGCGCCAAAAGTGATCAAGCGGCCAATATCTTCTCAAGACATCCAATGGTCCCAAATGCAAGTGGGAATTGCTCTGATAGGAGAGAGATGCAGTTTTGGTGTATAAAAAGGAAGAAAGAGAAGCTAGGAGAGTAGTACTTAGTTTTACAATTTCATATATATCGTTTTTATTACCAATGTATTAAATCAACTCTAAAATTGTTGTTTCTAGTTTCTATGCACTGAACTTAAGTCACTTAATCATTTGTAATCCATTTCGAGTTCTAATCAAAAGTTTATCCAAGTCTTTTGTTTTCAAGTTTTCTTTTACTTATGCAATCTTTAATCACCTAAAATCCAGGCTTCAATAAGCTTCTTTATAACTCAGTTGAGCTTACTTAAGCTTATTATAGCTTTTAGTAAGCTTAAGAAATAGATTCAAGCAAATTTGGTGTATGGTCAACAAAAGTCAAACTGTATTGAATTTTGGTTAAGCAGTGATGAAGATGGATATTGGTTGTTGCGAAGCTGGTATTGGATTGGATTAGATTAGTAAAGTTGGGGTATGTGATAAGCTGCACATGAGAATGATCACTTGTGAGTTCAAATTCTCTAGTCCTTTAATTTGAATCTGCACATTTGTTCTGATTGATATTGTCTAGTTATCAATGCCTGATCATGGTTTAATTCAGTTTATAGATTAGTTTAGATCTTTGTTAGGTTGTGGAAATAATCCTAGACTACCTATCTAAGTTTAACTATTAGAAAGTTGTCATGAAAAGAGTGTTTGGATTTTTTGCATTACGAGTTAAAGGCTTGTTCTGTGGTTAAAATTTGTTGCTTTAGACCTCTTTAGTTGTAATATAACCATTTTAGTCATCAAATCTCATTTGTGCACTTTAAAAGTCAAAATCACCATGATCTTGTCCTCATTTCATATCTGTTAAAAAATTGTGAAATCAAAAGCTGGCATTGTGCTCATAATTGATAGGGGTAGCTTAATCAAGTCTTATAATAGCTCATTTCATCATTTTCAGTTGGCAAATTAAGATCAAATCTTATTATAGTCAACTTTTCAAAGCTGCTCAAAAGTCAAAAGTGAAAGGCAGTTTTCACCCAACCTTGGGTGATTTTTCATTGATTCAATTTTGGGTCAATCCAAGTGAAACTTTGGGTTTAAAAACTTCAACTGGTTTAGTTTACAAAATTGATTTTTGTTGAATTTTAGCAATTTTGTAAAAGCTTCAAAGTAGCTTGTCAAAAAGGGCTTATCTCCCCACGTGCACACACTTATCTTGAGTGTGCAGTGATTCTGAGGGCTTGTCACAAGCTCAATAGAGCTTATCTTGGTCTGGTTTTAGGTTTTTAAGTAGCTAGCCAGGTCTCCTTAGGTTCCAACCGGTTTTGATTTTCATCTTATTGGTAGCTTATTTTCAAGCTACAAAGTAGCACAAAGCTGTTTTGGGCACTTAAGCTCAAATCATCAAATCTGTGTAGCTTGTACTTTAGAGGTTTAGGATAGTTGAAATTAGTTGCTTTCTAGTAGTTTTAGCTTATTATAACTTCTGTAATCAGTTGGTGCTCATTTGGTACATTTAGCTTATCTTGAGTGCTTATTTTTAAGCACCTTGCACTGCAGTTCCATATTCTCACACATAAGCTACTGTTTTTATAATTTTCATAGATTTAGAATATTAAGTTAGACTTTTCTTGAATTTTTCATATTTTTCTAGCACTGTTTGCTATTTTTCTTCATTTAAAACAGTTTTTAGGCATTTTTAATTAGCTTTTAATACAATTAAATCAGAAAAGTTTCAAAAAAATAATTTTTCATTTTTCCTAGGTTAAGATAAATATAAAAAGTCAAAAAATATTTTTCCAGATTTTTCTTAGTTTAATTTGTAATTTTTAGCAATTTAATTAGTTTTAAATAGTTTTAATTCATAGAAAATAGAAAAATAATCAGAAAAATACAAAATTAGTTTTGAAAATTCTATTTAGTTATTTTAGATTTTTCTAAGTCATAATTTCATTTTCTAGCTTTATTTTATATTTTCTTGTATTTTAGGCTATTATTAAATAAGTAAAAATAGTTTTTAAGTAATAATAATTAGATAAATAGTTATAAAAATAATTTCCTTTTTCTGAAAATTTTCTCTTACCATTAGGTTTGTAAAATGTCATTTTCATATTTTTAGGATTAATATTGTTTCAGTTCACATTTTCTTTATGCGTCACGTAGTTTTTAATTTAAGTTTTATAAAAGAAAAATCAAAACATCATTTTAAATATAGTGATAGCGTTTATTTAATATAATTTAGCTTTTAATTTTTTTTAATTTGCATTTAAGCCCCTGTAATTTATAAACTTTTTCTTTAGGTTTAATCAATCATATCTCTTTTTCGTTCAAATCCTCTCGATCACTATTCGTTTGATTATTCTCGCACAGCTCGTTGGGACATAACGACCTGGGAAACACTATACTCTCCGGACTTCATTGCATTTGGTTCCGTGTTTGAAGTTTGTTACGGTTGACCATTCACAAGTGGTCATCTTGTGTGACAAAACTTGACCGTCTGAGGCGAATCAAATTTTGGCGCCGCGCGGTTGTGCTAATTATCTTCCGTTTAGCAGATTAGTGATTTGAATATTCACTCTTTGTTCATACCATCCATCTATATCTATATATATTTTCTTATAAAAAATCCAAAAACCCAAAAACATCCAAAAACGTATAAAACACAAAAATATTTTCCTTTTGTTTATATATATATATATATATATATATATATATAAGATAAAAATACAAAAAGATTTGTCGTTTTCCTTGTTTAATAATAACAACATAAAAAATAACCACCGCAAACCAAGGCAGTGTACTACCTAACTGGGGAATGCGACCATAATAAGTTCTCGAACCAAAGATTAAAACTTGCCTTTGTGTCCTTGTGAGTGGTGTACCTTTTCAAAGAAGCCATTCATCTTGTGATTATTGGTTTAAGTTCCTTTGTTGTTTTGCCTCGATATTGTTTTAATTGGATTTGTTGTTATATCTACTTTTCAAAACCAGAAAACCCAAAAGATTCTTCTTTCCCCATTTTCATAATTCTCTTGTTTCCTCAAGTTACGTCTAGTGCATGCTTTTCGTTCTTCTAGATCATTGAGTCCTTTGCGTGATCCAGCAGAAATTCCTAGAAGACGTTCTCGTAGGCGTCTTTGCCCAAATAATCGAACCGAGATTCGTACTATTTCAAACAACAACATGGCGGACGAGCGAACTATGGCGGAAATGCTCCAAGCACCCATCGAGGGTTACTGGAGATGCCATCATTTTACCGATAATCAATTCGATCACTTTGAATTGAAGACACATTTGATCCAACTTGTGTCTACGAATCAATTTCGCGGGTTTGATCGAGAAGACCCGTATGCACACATCCGTTGGTTTAACAAGTTGACTTCAACTATCAATTTCAAGGATGTGCCACAAAAAGTAATCAAGTTGATGCTTTTTCCATTCTCACTTGAGGGGGCAGCCCGGATTTGGCTGGAAAAAGAACCCCTCGATCCATCGAAACTTGGGAGGATCTTGTTCAAAAATTTGTCAATTATTTCTTTCCTCCATCAAAGACAACTAATCTTAAAAATGAAATTTCCGGATTTCGTCAAAATTTCGATGAAAACTTTGGAGAGGCATGGGAGAGATTCAAAGATCTCCTCGAGAAATGCCCCATCATGAATTCACGGAGCTTCAACAAGTTAATATCTTTTATAATGGGTTGAGCGGTAACGATCAAGATTCTTTGAAGCGCCGGTGGCAATATCTTGAATCGTAAGCCTAAAGATGTGATTGAGATTTACGAAATAAAATCAAAAGTTCCTATTTCTCGCAACAAAGTCAATATTCGAACACTCCCTTCTTCATCCGGTAACTCTTCCGAGTTAGCCGCTCCAATAGCCGAACTAACGGACGTCATCCGTTGTATGATGAAAGAGGTAAAGGAAATCAAAAGCGAAATTCATAAGCCGGAACCAATCAAAGCCGTAAACAAGGTGTGTGAAACTTGTAGTGGTCCACATGCGTATTATGATTGTCAAGAAACCGATGCTTCTTTTACCAAGCGGTAAACCACAATCAATACCGACCACAAGTGATCCTCACTACGTGCACCTAGCGGTATGACACCACACAGTTTTCCTCACGTGCAAAACCATGGCAATCAAAATCGCTTTGTTCCGAATCAAGGACACAACTTCAATAACTCTCAAAATTTCAATCAAAGCCGGAACAATTTCAACCAACCTTATCAAGCTCCAAATCGTAGAGTTATCAACAACCTTCTCAAGCTCCCCTACCAAATGACTTCATGAAAATTACTGAGTCAAGCATACGTTCAATGCAAACTCGGATCAATAACATGAGAGTTGAGCTAAAAAAGGAAATTGATACCACATTGTCTCGGCGGACAAATGAGTTGAAGAATATGATGAGCAGTTTCATGAACATGAATATGAACAAAGCTTCGTCATCTTCCGGAGGACTCCCAAGCAATACAGTTCCAAATCCAAATGCCGAGTTGAAAGCCGTCACCACTCGTAGTGGTAAGACGCACATGGACCTTCGACTCCAATGCCTCCTCCACGAGGAGCAATGAGTCAAGTTACCAAGGATACAACGGACAAGGTGCATTTTACAAGCCCACGAAGTACCGCACCGTCCACCCGGTAGTCAAGCTTTAAGACCGGAACCCGAAGTTCGAAGGCAATTCGAGCGAAATAACTTCCATCCCGGCTCAAAAGTCTAGTCAACTTCCTTACCCATCAAGAATGCATGATGAGAAGCTCAAAGACAAAAACAAAGAGCAAATGGAAAAATTTTCCAAATTTTCAATGAACTACACTTTGATATAAGCTTCGTTGATGCTCTCGTTCTAATGCCCAAATTTGCATACACGCTTAAAGGCTTCTTGACCAACAAAGATAAGTTCTGCGAGATGGCTAAAACCCTCTCAATGAGCAATGCTCAGCGGTCCTTCTCAAGAAGCTTCCCAAAAAGCTTGAAGACCCTGGCGGGTTTTTAATCCCGTGTGATTTCTTGGGGATGGTTCAATGCTCGCCTTGGCGATCTTGGCTCAAGCATTAACCTCATGCCACTCTCGGTATGGAAGAAGCTGTCTCTTCCTAAAATTTCATCCACTTGTATGACATTCGAGCTAGCGGACCGTACCATAACTCGTCCACTTGGGATAGCCGAGGATGTCGTGATGAAAGTAGGAAAGTTTCACTTTCCTACTGACTTTGTTGTAGTAGACTTTGATGCAGATCCTAGAGTTCCCTCATCTTAGGGAGAGCTTTCTTGAGAACGAGTCATGCTTTAATTGATGTATTTGCTGAAGAGTTGACCATACGGGTTGACAACGAAGAACTCACGCTTAATATCAACCAGAACTCCAAACCTCTATCCAAACATAGTGTTGCCACAATTAATCAAAAATCTGAAAGAATCAATGCAACACTCTCAAATTTCACAGTTAAGAGGAGTCACCAAAAACGTGTTGAGTTAAAAGCTTTGAAAATCAACCCTGGTTCAAACAAATGGTTTGAAAGTTGTACCAAGGAAGTCAAGAGTGTTCTTGATGATGATGATCTTGAATCGGAGACTTTATCGGAAGTGGTGGAAATTGCTAGCTCTAAGAGCACACCACTTGTCCCACCTCCGGAATCAGTTTATCGTATCGAGTTTGTTAACTCTGTGGATGAAACCAAACTCTCTTCAGTTTCATCTGGATTAGATGATGATGTTTGTGATCCAATGGGAGACATTCTTCCCATTGAAGAATTGCTAAAAAATGATCCATCATCTCCTAGTCTTATCATTTCGACTCTTCCATCCCTTCTCTCACTCCAGATGAGGAAGATGACAACTTTTGGAATGAAGTCGATGCCTTTCTTAGTGATGAGTCGATTCCAACGGGAATTGATAATACTTACTTTGATTCGGAGGGGGACATCCTTTTTTCTGGAAAATCTGTTGATTGAAGAACCGTTTCCAACCCTCCCTCCCGGACATCTTATTGACAATCACCATACAAGCTTCAAGTTTAAGCTTAAAAATGTCAAAAATGGTGATTTGCTTCTTACTAATGAGGAATGGACATGCATTCTCATGCACATCTTTATTCCATTCTTCACAGATGGTGTGGTTGCTCTTTCCCTTTTCTCTTTCGGGAATGAGGACACCATCTTTGACCCCGGTATCATCCTTTATAGTTTCTACTATTAACAATGCCGCGGTTGTATCTCGTCGGTGTGGAACTTTCCGATGTTCATATGTTTATTAACATTGTGAACGAAAGTCCGATCGAGATTGGTTTTCCACGTTGCTTTCCCCATGAACAAATGAATACGGGGTCGAGTCAAGCTA
This sequence comes from Chrysanthemum makinoi, assembly GCA_910596185.1. NCBI lineage: Eukaryota > Viridiplantae > Streptophyta > Magnoliopsida > Asterales > Asteraceae > Chrysanthemum > Chrysanthemum makinoi. The sequence continues at coordinate 93,542,260 of OU343224.1, forward strand.
GCGACTCGGGAATCAAAAACAATAGCACACTATATGGGTTTTCACCCGTATTTCTGACTTCTTTCTATTTTCTACCACCCTAGTGTGAGGGAGTTGCCCCACATGTTGTATATATATCTATAAAAAATCTAAAATAATGGCGTAGTATTTCCTTTTCGTTCTTTGTTTTGGCATAACCGCCGGTACTTTGAATATTGAGGGCAATATTCATTTCTAGTGTGGTGGGGAATTCTCACGAATTTTATCATGTAATTATACCACCCAATTCCCCTATTTTTGGCCAAAATTGTTTTTTGGAGTAAGTGTTTTGCACTTACTCAACTTGA